>VZRM01005064.1:1667303-1692314 GCA_013397955.1 Grantiella picta
GATTGTCTGAGTTATAGCCTATGGCATATGACATGAGAAGCCACTGATCGTAAAAAAATAATACAGCAAGTTATAGATCACACCACAAGGCCTGACTGGGTTTCACAAGTGATAAAGGTGGGGTTACATAATAGACCATGGAACTGAAAACTGCACAGATACCTGGAGAAGGGCATCAGGGACCTTTTGTGTAGTACAGTCTGGCAAGGTCAACAGCAGCTAGGTAACCACGTGAAAAATGTGAGAAGAGCAAGGTAACTGCTTGGCTGAGACTTTCTGTGGGAACCTATCAGGTAGCTTGATCACCACAGCTTAGTAAGGACAGTAACCCAAATCTGTCCTTCACACACATAAAACCTTCTGAGATTTTCTCCAGAGAAGGAGGATGCTTTCTCAACAGTAAAACACTCAGATGAACAGATTAGGCATCTTGTGAATAGATTATTGAGCTATCACTGTGTCAGGTCCATTCCAGGCCCAAAGGCATCCTTGTTTATTCATCACTTCCTGACACAGACTTCTTGAAAGAACACTAATGACTGTGCTCTGATAACACTAGTGTTAATATTAGCACCTTACTGTGCTAATACAGTGAATGTAATTTTCCTGCCTAACAACTCTGTGTTTTTTTGCCATCCCACAACCACAGAATCACCGAGGTTGGCAGGGACCTCAGGAGATCATCTAGGCAAATGCCCCTGGTCAGAGCAGGGTCACCTAGAGCAGGCTCTCCAGGGCCTCACTGGTCTCTCTTCCACTCCTTATCTCCTCATTTTTTCAGTGAAGATGCTGTGGAGGATGATTTTAAAAACCTTGCTAAGGTCAAGACCATCTACATAGACTGCTCTTCCCTTGTCCAGCAAGCCACTCATTTAATCACAGAAGGCTATCAGGTTTGTCAGGCAGGATTTCCTATTCAGAAATCCATGCTGACAAGTTCCCATCACTTCCAATCCCATAAGTGGTTTCCAGGATTGTATGCTCCTTCTCTTTCTCAGTGATCAAAGTCAACTGGCCTGTAGTTCGTGTATTCCTTCTTGCTTTCTTCCAGTCCTTAGGGAGCTTCTTCAGTCACCAAGGCCTTCCCAAGATAAGAGAGTGGCCTTGCAATGATATTGATCACCTCCCTCTGCACTTATGGATTAATTCCATCAGGCCATGGACTTCTGTCTGTAAAATTTGCTTAAATGTTTCCTTTCTTGATCCTTCTCTATTGAGATTATTTTTTCTTCATGCATTCTGTAAAAAGATTCTTTTATAACAAAATTGGTACTGTAAATAAAAGCGAGGATGGATCTTCCTCATTTCTTTATTGGAATTTATTGTTTCTCCTCCTTCTGTCTGCATTCAGCCATCAGAAAGTCCTATACAGAAATGGAAGAGAGTGCTGAACTGACATGAAGGAACAACATGATTACAAAGTTTGCCTTCTCTTTCATCTCTTTTGGAGCTTTTGCCTTTGCTGTTTTATGCTTTTGTTGGCTTAAATGTTTTTAAATACCTGTTTGATAATTTGGTCAAGGTCCACAGCTTTTGATGTAGTTCTTTTCTTGAAATTTCAGTTGGGGGTACTGACACTCAGAAAAGATCCATTTTTTTCCAGTCTGCAATGTATATATATATATGTGTGTGTGTGTGTACATATATATATATGAAGGTATTTAACAGCACAGGCAGTATTCATTTGCTAAATGAGGTGTATATTTTTTGTTGTTTTGTTTGTTTTTTGTTTGCTTGTTTTTCTGCAAAGTAGCTACGTTACAAACACTAAATGAAATTTAGACTGAAAGAGAAGTCATCAGTGTTTTGTCTCCTTGAGCTTAGATCATTCTGATCTTGAATTTATTTGGCTGAATGATCTGACCAGTTTTATAAGAATGTCCTACAGATGCTGCAATATAGTTTATTGCTTCACAATAAAATGAAATAAAAAATTAATGCTTTTTATTCATTATCTCTTGAGAACAGTTTTCATGAGGCTATGACAAAAATTCTTCCTTTTCTATTCTGTCTGAAGAAAATTTGGAACTGGAACAGATAAAAGCTTTTGTTATCTCTTTAATTTGACTACTTCAGAATGTTTTCTTTCAGAAAAAATACATTCAGAGACCAAAGTTCTTCTTTTAAACACCTTGAAATATTGTGAACTGTTTCAAGATGCTAAATAACAGAGACTGTAGAACTAAAATTCAATATAACATGTTGCATAAGATAGTAAGTTTTCCTTTGAAGCAAAATTCATCACCTGTTCTGGAATGACTACATTGAGAGATATGAAGTGGGAAAGTATAAAGGAAGAAAACAGCTAGATCAGCTAAAGTGTTTCACTTTACTAATGTTTTAAGATTTTGCTAACTCTTCTAACAAGTCACAACTTACTGTTAAATATCTGCATTACATTTTGATATCCTAATGTGATTTAATTACAAAAGAGGTATAACCCTCTGCAGGAGTCCTGCTTGTAACTGCTAATGAGCAAGAGGCAATAAACTATCCTTTATAAATCAATATGTGAGAAATTAAATATGAATGCTTGGACTTCGTTGGCCCCATAGCTAATGGAACTATGAAAGACATGATTAATTAGAAAGGTGTTTTAGAAAGGTTAATTAGTTTACTTTTAAAATTATCTGCAGAGATAATGTGGTGGCTAAGAAAAACTTCCTGCATCAAAAATTAGCCAATGATTTTTCTGAAGATGCAGAATAAACATATTTTGGGACACAGGTAAATCTGTTTATTATCTGACAATGTTTTTCATTGGTGACATTTATTAAATCTCTTGTCTTTAGTTATCACTGTAGAGCTAATCTAAGCCGTAAGAATTTCAGGATAGGATTATAATTTTTAATCCTCTTAGAAGTCATTGGACTTAGTTTTGTTTTGTTTTCTTTTTAATTTAGTTTATTAGGGAAATCATAGGCCTTGACTAATATCTCAATTGTCTGGGAACAATTTAACCAGCAAGATGCCCTCTGTGTCCTCAGTAGGTATTAACAGACAAATTTACAGCTGTGGAAGCCAGGAAAGCCTATTTAGTAGATGATTTGCAAAGTAAGAATCAAAACTGCATCTATTTGGACAGAAGGATAGACACAGTAAGATTTATTCAAACCTTGGGTGAACAAGTCTAGGTACTCATAGACCAAGCTAATATCACTTATAAATTTAAGCAATAGTAAGTTAGTGCTGTTGTCTGTAGAAGAAAAGTAATTAACAAAATGATCTGAAGAGTGAGAAATACTCAGATGGCTATGCCATATGTCAGTTACTGAATGAGGGTTTATGAACATTCATAAGATTTCAGGAAAACATCAGAATACTAAAAGTGACCTTTAAATATGCAAATGCATATGCAGATAAATATGTGGATACAAACTTCATTTTCATTGAACAATGGCATAAATCTTCCATTTTATTCATTGCAACTCACTAAAGGAATATGCGAAAATGATCCACAGAAACATACATAAAACAATGCACCACATTTATTATTTATAGCTTTTTAGAAATGTATTGATCACGAACTAAATAGATAAGAAGCAAATTCATCTGCAGAGCAGAATGATAGAAGCAGAGCGTCATCATAAAATGAAATCTGCAGCATTTTCCTATTTTTTTAAAACTGATTCAAACATTTAAAGATATTTGATTTATACTGAAATTGAAAGTGCTGTAGGCCAGATTGTTCCCGAGCAAGGTCTTCTCTTCACACACAAAGATTTTCTTTGTTACATTAAAAGGAGATCTTAACCCAGTTCTTCTACACCTTCTTTATAACACTTGTTGGAAACACACTTTTTTTTGTTTCTCTTGTCTGTACCATAAACACAATTTAACAACACCACTCCATTAAGCTGAGATTATTTTAAAAAATTTTGTATTTTTAGTTACCTCTTTAATTTCTCACTATCTTTCCATTTCCAGTATTCACTTCAGAGTATGTTATATCCATCCACCACTGTCTACATTTTCAATTTTCCTCTCATTTTGCAGTCAAGGACCAAAGCTCTCAAATTCAATCTCCATAGCAATATTTGTTATTTGAATTTCATTCCACCATTTACTAATACTCACAAAGGATTGGCGTGATTTTTTTCTTTCTTTTTATTCTTTCTTTTTTTTTTTTCAACTTAGAGCCTTTTTCAACTTAGAGCCTTTTCTTTTTCAACTTAGAGCCTTTTTTTCAACTTAGAGCCTTAAATTAATTGATAAAGTGTGAGGATCATCTTCCAGTCAGGAGATAGTGAACAAATGCATTCCTCTCAGTTGGTGGAAACTTAGAAATCAAGATTCAAAGTTATGTAAAAACTAAGATTTAGGTTTTGGAGCATGTATGTCACACTTGTTGCTTCCCTTATCACATTAATGAAAAAGGTGGAAAAATTATGAAATAGAGATAATCAGAAGCAGCAGCAGTTCAAGCAATATTTTAGACATTGATTTTATAAGCATTACTGGAATCTGGATTTTTTGATTATGTAAATAATTCTACACTAGTGTTGTGGTTTAACCCTAGCCAGTCACCAGGGCTCACACAGCCACTTGCTCACACCCCCCCCAGCAGGATCAGGAAGCAAATCTGAAGCGTAAAAAATTGTTGGGTTTAGATAAAGACAGGGATAGGGAAAGCAAAACCGTGCATGCAAATAAAACAAAACAAGGAATTAACACACTGCTTCCCATGGGCAGGCAGGGGTTCACCCATACCCAGGAGAGCAGGGCCCCAGCACATCTAACAGTGACTTGGAAGACAAATATCATCACTCCAAATGTCCCCCTCTTCCTCCTTCTTCCTCCCACTTTACATACTGAGCATGATGTCATATAGTCTGTGATATCCCTTTGGTCAGTTGGGGTCTGCTGTCCTGGCTGTGTCTCCTCCCAACCTCCCACAAGCCCCCAACTTCCTCACCAGCATGGCAATATGGAAAGCAGAAAAGGCCTTGGCTCTGTATAAGTCCTGCTCAGCAATAACAAAAATATGTCTATTTTATCAATTCTGTGTTCAGCACAAATCCAAAATACAGCCTCATACTTGTCACTGTGGGGGGGAAAAAAAAAAAGGCTACTCCAGCCAAAACCGGTACAATGAGGCACATATCTACCCATTTAAGAAAAATGTGGCTGTGAGAAAAGAATCCAGGCTGACAAATGAGTTGGAAGCCCAAAACCAGCCACTTATGGGGTCATGATACCAAAGAATGGAAAAGATAATGGTATCAGAGAGATGAGTTTTAACAACAAAAAAATACACACTAAAAGCAATCTGAAACCTGCTGAGTGACTTTTCAGTGAAGGTAGTGTTCAAACAGTTTTGTCTGCACAAAATTGGCTAATAAAACATGTCTTAAAAAATTGAGGGAACTCAAGAGGACTGAGGGGACTGTTGGAGTTCACAATCTCCTATAAACTTTGCTGCTGAGTGATTCTATGTCATTGTCATTCTTGAAATTCAAGCTACAGTATTGTAGCTTGAATTAAATGTTTTGACTGTCAAAATCGAGGAATCTGTGACTATTCTTTTGTAGTGGTTTTCTGCAATCTGGAGAGTTTGAAAATGTTCAATTAAAAAAAAAAGGAACTTTGTAAATAAAAAAGAGCAATGAAAATTTTCATCTCTATTATTTACATTTTCCTCTGATGTAAAGTGTTTGGAAAAAGTTAAATGAGAGAACAAATTGTTTTAAAACCGTTAGATATTTTTCCTTTATTTTCTTGATTTATGATTTTATCAAAAATGTTCCCAAATTACAAAATCATTCCCTTAGGATATCTTCCATAGTCCTTTGCTGAGAAAATATGTCTTGTAGATGACAGGATAGATTTTTATTTAAGCATGTAATTTATTCTCGTCAGATTTTCTTTATTCTAGATTATGTTTTGGGGATTTTTAGTTGTTTGTTTTGAGACTAATTAACTCTTAACTGCAGTCCTGTGCCTGTTCCCTATCCTCTTCCCCCGGCTCATAGTGAGATCAAAGATGTACATTCCTTGAGCTTCAAAAAGGAAATATTTCTTGTCTAAGGAACTAGTTTTTACTGTTCATACATTGACATTGGGTACTGCCTGATGGGCACAATTCAGGCTAAATCTCCATCCAAATAATTTTTTCAATATGGGAAGAATGTAACGGTGGCCTTTCCTTTTTTGAAAGGTTAAGGAATGAATTCCAGTGTCTCTTCAATGGTTGATTGTAAGGGGAACTCATGGCAAACATGAGTTATGGTAGACACATATGGCAAACTGTTATTTTTGGTTCACTGGATCCCATGTGTTGCGTTTGGTCTGCTATCAGTGAGACAGGCAAAGGAAAACATGCCCTGAAAAATCTGGCAATTGATCCATTATATTTCATTATAAGTTTTAAAATGTGCTTTGTCCTGACTCCTAACTGCATTGCTCATTAATGGGTTTACTGTGGTCTCACCAGTAAGATCATGTATTATTTGGTATAATGCCAAATGACAACTAGAAGGACTCATAACTCTTACTACCTTTCGTATGTGAATGTTCCCTGTCTAAGGGCTACAAGAACACAGGACAACAGTCTCCAAAAAAAAAAAAATTTCTTAGTTTTTTTATATCCAAGGATATAAAAAATATATTTATATCCAATAGGATATATTTATATCCAATTCCCTTGTTCTGATTATTTAAAGAAGATTAATTGACTCTATACAGGAAAACTATGAGATGAAGATTTGACTTCCATTTGTGATGACTCATAGAAATGTCTTCATGGATTTCTCAATTAAAATGAATAGAGTAATTCCAAACTGAATATTAGATGTTGCTTATTAAGAACTAGATTACTTTAACTGATTTTCAAGCTAAATAAACTGAAATGAATGTAATAATGTAATACAGCCATTTAGTATAAGCTACTTTGGGAATACTGCAATACAAATGTTGTAAATATAGTGCTTAGGCATCACATTATGCAGTACATAAAATTCAGCAGGTACAGGACGGCTTTCAAGATTTGGGTCCATAGGATCTTACATTTTTATTCAAAAAGTAGTTTTCTCTTTAGCCTTTCCAGAGAAAAGAAATGTCCTTACCCATTTGCATTAGAATCTGGAGAATCTGGAAAAAAACATTAAATTGAAATTTGCCCTTTTTGGAGGGATTAGGGCAAAAAGATACAATGCCAAAACATTCAGCGTACAGCGTGAGAAGAATGATAACTCACAAGGCAGAAATTACCTCATGGATATTATTTATGAGGTATCTATTTTGTCAAGGAATTGAACTCATGACCCAGGTATTGGAAAGTGCTGGGCTTTCCTATTGAGTCACAGAAAAATCTCATTTACTGTCAGTAGGAGTCCTTTTAAACTCAACTGGGAAAGCTTTCAAAGGGCCTTCACCTTGAAAGGGTGAAAGATTAAACTGAGGATACTATTAAATGGAAAAATCAATGACAACTAGTTAAATAAAAAAGAAACTCTCAAATGGAGATAAATAATTGGCTGAATTTGTCCCTTGTGTATCTCTGTTTTCTTCATTAGAGACACACCAGGACTAGATTTGTCCCTGTATGCAGCAGAACACAGAAGGCAAGCAAAAAAAAAAAGTACTGTTTAATGCAAAATGACAAGTAGTCACCTGGGAGAGTACTGAGGTTAAAACTTGCTTCATAATTGCAGATTTCTAAAAAGTATTGGAATTATCACTGTTTTAATCTGAACAAAACATGAAGCAAGGGTTGTACAGCAAGGGTTATATGTTGTACAATAAACTCTTGTAGCTTCAAGTCAAGGAAAATGAGAAGCAAATCCTAATTTAGTTCTATATAGCACAGAGGGTCTGAAACAATAAAGACCATTCTAACAGTGAGCATAGTCAAGTGAGTTCAAGATTATTATTATTAAAAGGCCCAACCTTTTACATATATATTTAAAATTACGAAAAAGCATATTCAAAAAAAGAAAGGAAAAAACAACTAGCAGTGTACTTAGAAAGATTGAATACATGTGAGAAACAGCATATAATATATTTGTATCTCAAAATATATTATATAATAAAGTGGAACAAAGATTCAACTTTTTTTTGTATCTTCCAGCAATATTATGCTTCACAAATCCCTTAGTAGTCTCAGAGTCAAAAACTGTGAATGAATGCGATCTAGTGTGATTTTCACTACATCACAGTGTGATTTTCAGAAAGCTTTTGATAAGGTTGCTTGCCACATTCTGAGGGACATAAAAATGTTGTGGGATAAGAGATATATTCTTTTACGCATTAATGACTCATTAAAATACCGGAAAAATACAAATGAGAGGCAGTTTTTTCAGCTGAGGATAACATTGTGGAATTCCTTAGCCTCAGCAACATGAATGTGATATGTAAACTGTTCAATACATTCATAAAATATCAAGGAAAAGGTGGTGATTAATGAAGTAGTAAAATTTGCAAATTATAAATAATAACTGAAGCTGGTTAGAAGAACTAAAAAAGAATTTCACGGCACTATCTGATCAAACAAATCTAGAAGAAAAGAAAATTCCTATCAGCTAACATAAAATGTTATACAGAAGAGAAAAAACCCACCCTAATAGTTACTGTCACTCAGAAAATCAAGGCTGAGGTGGGTAATTCTTAAAGGATAGGTTTTGAGTGTTATTTAGGAGCCACAGTGGCAAACAAAAAGCTGAGGATTGTTAGGAACAGAATAGGAAGCAAACCAGAAAATGTGATTAGGTTACCGTGCAAATGGATGGTGTGTTCATGTAATGGCTGCATTTCAGTGTAAAATTCTGGTTGTCCAGTCTCAAAAGAAACATAGTGGAATTAGAAAGGAGGCAGAAGAGGATGATGGACTGAAGAGGGGATTACCAGCTCTTCAGCTTGGAACGGAAGAGTGGGTAGCAGTCTGTAGACACTGAGTTCACTATTTTTTAAAGCTTACAAACTGAAAAGTATCCAGTGAAGTTGTCATGTGGTATTCTACAGTAAATGAAAGAATATTTTTTCTCACACAGTTTATTTAAGATATGATGTTCCAGACCAAATATGTTAAAAGGCTCTTACACAAAACTAATAAAAGAAATATCCATCTGTGGCTGGTCTAGATAAAAGATTCACATAGTCACTAAAGCATTGATAGCTGAGACGTGGGAGAGCATGAGAGAAAGTTCAACATATACATCTGCTGTGTCTTAGACTTCAGGGCCCAGATCCATTCAGTCTAACTCTAGCATTTGAGTTGGCTTAAGTGTCTTTAAATGTTCCTGTAAAAGAAAGAAAAAGGAGAGTTTTAAACTGAATTCTGCAAGCCTTAAATTATTTAAGTCATCCTTTCATAATGTAAAATGATTGGTTAACACCTTCATAGGTACTATGTTATGCCTATTGGGAGAGAAGGTTCTCTCCCAATACTTTGCTACTCAGTTCTGCCCCCATAGTGAGGCAGATACCAGCTGAGCCCTACACAGACATTTTCAGTTTAGGGTTAGAAATGAAACCAAGTTAGTGATTGATCCTAAGAGAGCCTTACACTTCTTTCTTTTTTTTTTTCTTTTTTTTCCTTGAAAGTTGCAGCAATTCCACATGTTCACAACTCATTCCATGAAAGACCCGTGTCAGAGCAGGTGAGAGGAAAGGAAGTTACTTACAGCACAGTGCTGGAAACAGACAAGTTGGAAATATCTTTATTCAGAACTGCCATCGACTTCTTTACAGTATAAAACCATAGCCTCCAACACCTCAGCTGGATGAGATGAGTCATTAATTCAAAGGTTTTCCAAAGTATTCACCATATTCAGATGTAGGATTCACTCGAGCTAGGCTTCAAAAATGTGTGGTCTAACCCCCTATGGGTGTTCTCCTGTAAGTTTAACTGGTAAAATGGAAGTTAAAGGGGTCTGTAATTATATTCTTGGAGTTGGCTGTTCCTGTGATTTAATGGTTTTGATCTAGACAACACATGGAAGCGATACAATGCAGCCCAGAACAGTATTATTCATATGGAAAAGACCAGACTGTGTCTCATTTGTATGAGGTGTCAGATGTACTATTGTTCTTTTGGTTAATATAGACAGCCAAAGGTTTAGAATGGAAACCAAGGCTTGATACAAGTTTCTGTACTTCATTTTTCATTTAAAAATTTTCATATTATTTTTTGTTTCTGATTACTAGATGGTTAGGGAGAAAATTACTTCTCCAGACACACTTTGGGCTTTATGTGTAAATTTTATGTAAGATTGTTTTCTTATTTATGTCTACATTCTGTGAACACTGGGGATTTTCAAGAACAGAATTCTATTTATCTGCAAATTAACTTTGTAAGAGTTCAGATACTCAAATATCCAAGCAAAAGCCTTAAGAAAATTTACCACTGTGTGAACTTGCCGTTAAAGAGAATAGACCAATTATGAACAATTATCTACTAGGCACAGTCAGTTCACAGTCAGCTATTGTCACAATTTCTGGGACTTTCTTTTCTTTTAGAAAACAAATAGCTTTATTCTATTTCTGTTCAACATGTTTCTTCCACTTAATTGTGTCACCTTACATTTGGTTCCACTGCAGACTGATGTGATAATATCAGGCATAAGCCATTTGCAAGTAATAAGCAAGAGAGGTGAATGCTCTCTCTCGTGTTAGGAACTACTTATATTATGCAGTACTGGAAAATTTTGGCTGATCATAATTTTCTGCTTGTTATGACATCTCTATGAATTTAATATAAACATAACAATATGTAACTGAATTTTAATTGAAAGTTAAAATTCACACTTAGATATTCATGGGAGCTGTATTTTTCAAAAGCTGGTAATTATTTATGACTGATTCACATAAGAGTTTCAATTTTAGAGTCTTGAACTCTTCTGGCTAATTTTAATGCCACTTTATGTACTGCTATAAATTGATGAAGTTGTTTTCCCACTTGTTTTCAACACATACATATTCTACAATAGATCTGATAAATTTCATTTTCCTCTCAGTGGGATTTTACAATGGCAACTAAAAAAGTGTTTGGAGTAGTATCAACGCCATCCTTTAATTTTAAAAATAATTATATACATTCAGAAATCAATCAACAAAAGACTTTTAAAAAGAGAACAGATTTCACAGCTTGTTGATGTAATCAGATATTCAGACAAGCCTCCAGGATGCTGGACGCCTTCTTTATTATATGCAGAAATTAAGCCTCCAAGACCTAATGAACTATTTAGATGTGCCCCTGCTAAAGGATACTTGACTATAGAGGTACTTCAAATTTAAGAATGTTTTCATTTTTTACTGTAAAGCTTCCTAAACACCTCACAAAGGTTTCTAGATTTCAGAAAAGAAGGTAAAGTTAATGTCTCATAAACTGCAAGGGAAAGCATTCAACTGGTAGCTCAGATATACATTGAACCACAAGACCAGATAGATTTTATTAATCTAAAATAAACAATTAAACTGTATTTTATTACTGTCATACATATAGTTTCATGGTAATTAAGAGGCGGCTTTTAAGATTATTGGCATATGAGCTAGAGCTGCAGTGGTTTTACTTGTTTGGCAGCAGTGCAAAATGTTTCATCTGTAGTACTGTGTTTACAAAGGTCACTACAAATGTTAACCTTCATGACCTTTAAAAACTCAGACCTTTGTCAAACAGTAAGAAATATTCAGTGACCAATTTATTCTTCAAGAGTTTCATTATACTGAATGTACTCCTGCAAGGGTATCTTATCTAACAGTACACAAGCACAAATCTGAAAGGTAGTTGATCTGTAAGATTAGGACTTCTAGGGCAGAGAAGCATGTTGGCACATCATGCTGAAAATGCTGGTTTACACTTGAAATTATGAGATCACAGAAATCATGTAAACTTGGACTGCTGGGTCTCCTTAGGATTTCAGTGACAGAGACAACTATGTAACAGCTATTGGGATCATAAATAATTGTTAAAACCAGACTTTTCCCTGTGTCTTGGCCCTGGGCATTATCCTTTTGCATTCTTCTCACAGCAGAAACTGTCAATGTACTGAAATCACAAGACAAGCATTATACAGCAATTGCAATTCACAGCTGAATCTGAACACAAACATGATTACTATTACTGAACTCTGTGTGCCAACTATCATGATTCTGGGCATCCACACAGTGGGAAAGAATACGTGGGTTGATCAAATTCAAGACTCTTGCTTTCTTCAAAGTTCATTTTGTTTGTTTCTCCATTTTTGTACTCTGTATTGGACTCCACCACACATACACTTCCCCCATCATGCTCTGGATACCTCAGATCCATTTTATATTGAATTTTCTTTCCAACTGCTGTGGTTACTCCCTGCATTTTTCCCTGAGCTTCAGAAGCCCATCTTCCCTGAAACTTCTTCCATTTTTGGTGTGTGTGGGTGTTCACAGTAACTCATAGTCCAGCTCCCTTTCATTGCTTTTCATTGCACAGCAAAGCATGATAACACCGTCAAAAAACATAACTGAATGCAATGGGCTCTAGGTCTTACTTCAGACCAAAAAAATGGCTTACATACCCCTGATTTCAAACAAATAGAATCAATTTTTGAAAAAGAAGCCAAACAGCCTTTTTGTTCTCTTAATTTTTACTGATTTTTATCTTACTGTTTTGGGAGTTTTGGGGAATGTGGAGCTTGGCTTTTTTGTCTCTTGTGTTTTGGGTTGACTTAAGATAGAACTACTGAAATGCAATAGAATTGTTTATGCTCACAAAAGGATAAAACTTCATTCATAAAGAAAACATGTTTTAATGTAGTGACGTGAGTAAATTATCCAGAAAATGAAGGTCGGAGCTTTAACCTGTAGGAAAATGAGTAGAATGGAATATTATATGCCTTTAGAGCCAGAAATCTTATCAAAAAACCAAAGTCAATGTGAAGAGTCTTTGGGTAATTAAAAGACTTTTAATGTGAAAATGCAATAAGGGATTTTGTGACCCATGATCTGCAGTGCTCTATGATTTTAATGTTATTGATCACAGATGGATTTCATTTCTAGTCAGAAAATATCTGTATGATCACATTGTGGAACAGATCTTCAATTTGCACAAATTGGAGACTTCATTTTTATTAGCTATGACTCTAGCCTAAAGGATAAGCTTTGATAAAAAGAGCAAGGGGCCAGGAGCAAAGGATGTACACACAAATGTAGGCTTCAAGGGATTAGTACAAGAGAACTACAGGTATTCACCTGAAGACTTCAGAACTATCCTGTGCAAGTTGCCAAAAGGCTGTGCATCATATTGCATTAAAACAAATGCTCAGTACACCTTTGATCATTCACATTGTACATTCAATGCACATGAATAATTTAAGTGCTGAGCCTGTAAAAGCTAGGCACAACATTCTGCAATATTTTTTTCTTATACTGTCTTTAAGTAGGGCAAGAACACCCTTTTACCTCTATACACCTTTTATGCAGGTAAAAACCCCAATAATTTTAGGCTAGCCTTGTCTCCGTGCCTCATTATGACCTGCAGCACCAACCTTGCTACAGTTCTAGCACTCCTCTACACCTGTAAACAAGCTGGACATATTTAGATCCAAGGTACCAGATGGGATTCACCTGAGATGGTTGACAGAGATGGACAGTGTAATTGTGAGAATGCCGTTTACTATGTATAGAGCACGCCGCTATTCAGAAGAGGTCTGGCAGTTGGAAATACTACTGTATTTATCTTAGAAATGGATGATGAGGAATTAAAACTGGATCAATTTCACCTCACTTCCTGGAAAGACCAAGCAGCAAATCCTCTTGGAATCCATTTCCAAGGAAATGAAGCATGAGAAGACAATCAGGAGTAACCAGAAGGATTTGGGAAAGACAAGTTGGGCTTGCCTGGTTGGATGGATGAAGGGTGAGTAGTGGTCCCCAAGGGCTTTCACACTCTCTCCCTCCATGCCATTATTTGAAAGCTCGATGTATGCACTGAATGAGCAGACAGATTTGTAAGTTGAAAGCTGACTGCACAGCCAGGCTAAAACAGCTGTAATCAAAGGTTGGGTGTTCATCTGGTGACCTGGAAAGAATAAAGCACTTGAAGAATTACAGCCAAGAGCCACAATACTCAACATCTTTAAAGGTGGTCTGGATGATCACACACTACTTTTGGAGAAAATTTGCAGATTACTCTAATGTAAAGGGAGTTTGACCCTTCAGTTCAAAGAGACCTTTGCAAATTTGAGGATTAGGCTAAATGAAATCTAAGTTCAGTCAGAAAAAACACCATACCACTTGAGTCAAAATAACTACTGCATCTGTTTACAGATTTTAATGATATCCTGACTCCATGTGAGGAGAAAGACAACGTGCTCTACCTGTTTTCTTCCATCCCTTTCCAATCCTAGGGTGATTTTGCTTTTAAGGGAATCTTATGTTTGAACAACAATATTTTCTGTACATATCTACAGTTTCAGAGATGAGATCTTCTTGATGTCCAGGGTGCATATTTACCAGTGAAGCTAGATGCAGCTGTGGTGGTTTACTAAAGTAAAACTGGACAAAGAGGCTGATTGCTGCAATGTCTGCTCTCTTATTGCTATACCTCTGCAGACCATACTCTTTCCATTGGATTCTTCTAAGAACATAAAGAGATAAAAATTAACTCTCCTGAAGTCCATGGTTACAATCTTATTTGCTTCTCTGCTTCTTCCTCACCCAACACTGAATTCCATAATCTCCTGGTCATTATAGCCAAGGTTGCCCCCAACCTTCACATTTCCAACAAGGCCTTCTCTTATTTGTTAGTATGAAGCCAAGCAGCACACCATTCCTTGTGGGATCCTCCATTATCTGTGTCAGAAAGTTGCCCTCAATGCAATCAGAACCTCCTGGACTGTTTGTGCTTTCCTGTGTTGCTTCTCCAGGAGATAATCAGGATAGTTAAAGCCCCCACAAGAACCAGTGTCTGTGGCTTTGAAACTGCTTCAAGCTTCCTGTAGAAGGCCTCATCCACTTGCTCCTCCTGATCAGGTGGCCTGTAGTAACCACCCACAACAAATCACCTGCACTAGTCTGCCCTTTCATCCTTAAACCCTTAAACACTTGACTTGCTCATCATCCCACCCAAGACAGAGCTTGATACATTTCAAGTGTTGTTTTATCGAGAAGGCAACTCTGCCACCTGTTCTGCATATCAGGAATTACTTCTCTCTTCTTATTATTTTCCAGAGATGGCCTAGTGTTTTTCAGAGCATTTATGTAAAATAAATATGTGTTCATGGTAATGGTTTCAGATTCAAACAGCTTTTAAATTTTTAAATACAAGAAGGGCATTCTTTATATTATGTAATTTATATCTGTCTTATAATGTGACAGGAATACAAATAAGCCTCCTAATTATGGTTTTTTTCCAAGATCAACTGCAGGTCAAATTCAGGCCCTATACTTCCTGGTCAGGTGTGTTATAAAATGGACTTTGGTGCCAAGCTACTTTTGATGTAAGTTTATCTCAAAATAATTGTTGCCCTAGAGGAATGTTTTAATACAATATTTTTGACCCAGAATATCCTAAATAATGCCAAGCAGTAGAGAAAAAATTGTGAAAATGTTATCTGACAGCATGGTTTTCTTTATGGTATTTTTGCCTCTGTGCCATTTTACATTATAATATGAAAAAGGCAAAACTTTTCACCCATAACTCTTCCATATCTTCAGTGGAATGTCATGTGAAGATTACTG
The DNA here is from genome assembly GCA_013397955.1 of Grantiella picta. Classification (NCBI taxonomy): domain Eukaryota; kingdom Metazoa; phylum Chordata; class Aves; order Passeriformes; family Meliphagidae; genus Grantiella; species Grantiella picta. The sequence goes on from VZRM01005064.1 coordinate 1,682,958, forward strand.
TAAATTCTGAATTTGAATGAGAAACTGATAACATCTGATAAGTTGTTTACATGTGCGTTGAATGCATACTGCTTACAACAGAGACAGGTATTTGAAACCCATAAATTTGTCACATTGTGCTATTTTTCCAGTTATTTACAACAACTAAAAATTCATTTAGATATAGAAATTAAGGTAGAGTTACATGATGTAATAACTTTAGAGTAGTCCTTTGAACTAGCAAATATTCTGCCATACCTACGTGGTCCATAATGTTTCCCTTGTTGGGCAGTAGTGTTTGAGTCCATCTGTACAGGAGTAAGTGGAAAGACAAGCGATCACCAAAACCCAGCGAGACTATGATACAAAACTTCAATTAGCTGACATTTTGTGTTCAGTTTTAACAACATTTCATGATAAATAGGATGATCAGTACTTTCAAAATGAGGCTGGAATGACTTTTATATTTCTGGATTAGATAGATTAATTCATACCATTGTGCTTTGGCTCTCACTCACAGTTGAGCAGCCTTGTTACAGCTTCTATTTAAGTAGGTCACAATTAAAAAAAAAAAAAACTCTAGATTTAGAAACATTGGTAAGTAATGGGATTTTCCAGGAATGCTAAGCTTCTGACACAAGTGAGTTGCCAACATCAGCAATTAAAAAGAAGTCAACTTATTGCTGTCTACATGCAGACATAATAATAGACTCATATATCTTTAGACAGCATTTTAGGCTCCTATATTTGTAAAACTTGGTCCTAATGATGCTATTGAAACGCTATTATTGGATTACAGCCTAGATCATGTTCACCTTAAAAGAACCAATGAAAATTTATGGAAAACGTAATTACCACAGAAATCAGTATTATGACTTCAAGAGGATAATTACAAAGAGCAGATAAACTCCTGAGAAACCAAAATCCTATTTTCATGTAAATGTTACTACTTCTAATGAGTGAAGGGAAAATGACCTGGAAAAACTGCAGAAAGACAGAATTGTTTTTAATAGCTTGTCTCTCAGAGTATGCTGTGACCTGTCTTATGATCTTTAGCTCCTTTGTTCTTTTCCTGCAGCTTCTATAAAAGAAAAAACCCCAGTATTTATTTTGGGAAACTGAAACCAGCAGCTCGTCTTTTTTTTTTTTCCCTCCTGTCACAGTTAGCAAGCACAACTCTCATGTACAGATCAGGGATTTTATTTATTCAACATGTTATATCATCCTTCAAGAGTTAGAAGAGAATTTTTCCTCAGTGAGTACTGGTTTTGTTCCTGGAGTGTCACACCAGTGATCCAAACATGGCTGCCAGGTCAATGAAAGAAAATGCACTGACCCCAAAAAAATGCTTGAGTTGTTGGAATAAAGAAAATCCACTGATTGCTTAGAATTCAGGCCCCAGACTGGATTTGCAAGAGAAGAGCTGAGCACTTTCTGTCACTGTGCAGCATTGAGCAAGGGGAAAAGTTCGGAATGACTTCCATGCAGTCTCAGTCTGAGCTGAGAGAAGCAAACATTGGTGGGTCACACAGTCAGCCTTATTGCTTCCATGGCACTAGCACATGGAGCATTTCCTCATCTCATGAGTTATGTCTCTTATTCCTCTTGAATTGCTAAGGTAATACTTGTTTAGGAAGATGCTTGTCTCTTAGAAAATTCTTTCATATTTCTTTTTTTTTTCCCAGAGTTTGTAGAACTCAGTTTTAGTCAGTGAAGAAGAAATAGCTCCTATACCCAGAACCTTTTCCTTTACTTACGTCAACTTCAGGTAACATGAATGTAGGGAATACTCAGGAAAAAAATGTTTCCAGAAACTCTGTATTTCTTACAAAAGAGGTTGGATACCATCATTCCTGGTTTTTAACTGAATGGATTCTATTTTTGAAATGAAATTCTTGAGCAAATTTGACCTCAATTTAAAATAATTTTATTCTCACAGCTTAAATCCACCAATAAATATATTCAAAATATTCAGTTTTCACTTTTAATTTCCCACTATTTATGTATTTTATACATAGAGGAATATTTATGCAGGATGAAATAATGGTAATATTTCCTCTAGAATAATTTTTAATATACTTTGAGTTTAGTGAGCTTCTACCTATACAATACAAATCTAATTTACAACAGCCTGAGGCAAAATGCAACAATTTCAGTGATTGTCAAAATTTGGTTTGGTTTCTTTTTTTTTTTTTTGTTTAGGTTTTTGTTTCATTTTTTACTGTTTGTGTTGTTTTAACTGTTAAATTCTGATTTATGGAAGCAGTGCAGTGAATCACTGAATTACTCTGAGAAGTTACCCTATTTTATATTCCTAAGACAATCCATTTTGGAAAGTAAATTCAAAAATATTTTACTTTCCAGGCTGAATGACTGGTTGACAGCCTGTTCTGCAGGGCTTGAATTCTTTTAAACAGATCGCAAGTGAGGATACATTTATTGCTATAGAAAATTCTTAGGAAAAGAAACAAAGAAACAAGAGGACAAACTATGAATTGCTAAAAATCTATAAAACCAGCCATGGTTACACATCTTCTTTTCATTAGCCTTAACTGTGATTTCCAATTATCCAAAGTACATAGTAGAGGCAAATCAAAACCAAAAAGAAAACAATGCAAACATACACTGACTAGTGGGGAAAAAGTGGTCTCTAGACCTTCAGGAATTAGAGGCAGTTACTTCCTCAGTAATATTTCACTGTTACCCAACTACACAAAATCAGTGAGCAAACTACTTTAATTTGCAGCTGCCATCTCTGTCAGACACAATCTACTTCCAACATCATACTTCAGCAAATGAGAAAACACTTTTTGGGTTTTTTTTCTTTCTTGGGTTGTTCGGGGCTTTTTAAATTTAACGGTGCAAATACTCTCAGGTTTGAAACATGTTACATGCAAATACTCTCAGGTTTGAAACAGGCACTGACAATGTTACTCCCGGATTTTTATTCCATTGAACTGAGTGTTTTATGATTAAGAAAGCATACTTTCAATTCCACAGACATTCACTACTACAAAAACATGCTTGATATTGTCAGAACAACAGGTTTGGGTTATTTTCCTAACTAGACTGTGGTGCTCCAGCTCATGGCTGAGCCACAAGCTACCACAGACAGCTCTGGTAAAATAATTGCAATATTTATTATCACCTTTACAATTTCTCCAACTTTACTCTCTTTTTCTCTACCACAGTCTCATCCCACATAGAGAGCCCTTTACTTATAATTTACCAACATCACCTTGGTCCCAGTTTTGTTTGCTACATCCACATCTGTTCTGTTATTTCTGATATTCTGATACCCATTCTGTCACTTCCGACATCAATTCTGGCATTTCTGGTATGATTGCATAGGTCTTCTTGCCCTTATATGGTATTACTGCCATGGTGACATAAGAGTTCCTGGCTTTCCAGGCAAAACTACACAAAACATCCCCAATCTTACTTTTTTTTTTCTCTAATAGAGTTGTATAAAGATTATGGCTAGAATAAATAGTTTACAGAACTGGGTGTTTAAAGACAGTGTCTAATTTTTGTGAGCAATTGATATGGTTGAGGATTCCAAAAGAGTGGCTATAGCAGTCTGGGTAGTTTTCTACAGACACTGAGAATAGTAAAATCCAAATAAAACATAGGTAGCACCCAGTCATAATTTGTTTCAAACCATCTTTTCCCTTATTTTTTTGTTAATATCTATTCCATGCTACATGTTTTGGAGAAATCGGACCGGCTGGGGGAATCCTGCTGAGCAAAAGATAGATCCACGATGCACCATATGCCTATTTACTCATACAATAAATAAATAAATAAAGTCACAGAACATTCTGAGATGGAAGGGACCCACAAGTATCATTGAGTCCAACCCTTAAATAAATGGCCTATACACACTACCTTGATGCTTTAAGTTTTGTTGTAAAACTTAACCTTCAACAGTCAAACATTTCTGGAGACCTGTTGGGATCAAACCGCTCTAGAACAAAACTCTGTTAATAATAGTTTAGCTTCATCAGCACTTTCTGCAATAAAGTTCCTTCTATTTATTTTAAATTTTTCCTGCCTCTTAAGCTGTATAACTTTCAGCATTTAATTTCAAAATGAACCTAAAATCATTTATACAGCAGCCAAAAACATTCATATGCACTACTTTACTGAATTAAAATAATGAAAAATGTAGCATTTTTGAGTTAGCATGTTCCAGCATATTCAATTTCAAATTGAAATTGAAAGAAAAACCCAACCAAAAAAACAAACCTTTGATCCATAGGTGTGCTTGTTAGACAATAAAGCCCATAGCAGAGAAAAGTCTTAGAACCTGCTGCGATGATGATAGATAAAATGGATTACATAGATGCTAAGATCTATGGAAATACCTTCTTATGCCCTACATGAAACTACTCATGTTTCCTGACACTCACCTCTTCTAGTCCTCAAAAGCTAAAACTTCTAGCCACTGTATACAATCTTTGCCACAAGCATCAGCCAGTACTATAGGATGTTCCCTTCCCTATTCACTTGGGGTTTTATTAGCCTACCCTCATACTTGCTGGCTTTCACAAGCTCCTCCTCCTTTCCCAACTGATTTTTTTAATTGAACACAGCTGCCTGGCTGTGGCCACCCTGGACATTAAAAGGGCAAGTGCCTTACAATGCACCTCCTAAATATTTTTTGTCTTCAATGTCTTTTGCAGTAAAACAATGTTTATGTAATTGAACAATGCTTTTTGGGATATAGTACATATGAATATTAATAAAAAAAAACTAGAAGAATTTAGTAATTTTCTTCGTTTTTGGACAAGATGCCCTTGACTTGGGCAGTTACAGCCAGGTCGATTTTTGCAGTTATCTAACACATTTCACAAAACTTTGCTAAACATGATAATTTGTACTTGGGTGAGCAATACCTTCCAGAAATACATCCAGACTTCATACGAAGGCTTGAAAATATGGCATTATCTATAGTTGTTTCTCCTAGTCTCTGGATCTGATAAACAGAAGAGTACCTCGACAGTGCTGAACACTGAGTACTTCTATTCCTACAATTCTCAAATGAACTTTTATTATGGTTGTTTGTTTGTCCCCAGCAAGTGTCACATTTTCAATACATTGAATCAATCTACAAGCTATTTGTAGAAATAAATTTTTGAAGAATCACATGTAGACTCTAGAGACTGCTCTCAATATATTTGTCAGCTGAGTTCCTTAATGAGTAATATTTTAAGGATTTCTTGAAGTACATCAGAGGCCCAAAAAACCTGTGAGGGGGGAAAAAAAAGTGGTAAAAAGAAATTCTGAGAAAAAAATTGGGGATAATGGAAGTTGCTATTTATAGGGTCCATTACTTAAAAAGAAAAGAAAAAACATGGGCTACAAAGGTACTGTAGCATTATATATTAATAAACATTAATAAAGAACGTTATACTTGATTAAGGCAAATTAAATGTATTGTACAGTTCAAAGTTACAAGTACTGTTTGGCACATATGTACTAACAAAGACAGTTTACATGTGCGCAGATGAGACCTGAATAAGTATTTGAGCCTTTCAGTTCTTAATATTATAGGGAAATTAAGCAGGTTTCCTAGTTTATCATATTCATTTTGCCATTGATCTAAATGCAGTTACACTAATTTTCAAAGCATCTTACTAATACACAATATTATATAAAATAAATGATAGTAAATATGTTCAAACAGGAATGTCTATGATGACTACTAAAACACAGCATGTAGTTTCAAATATATATAAGAGAATAAATTTGCTCAAAGATTTCTCTGAACATCTGAAAATATTAGTGATTTATTGTGCCCTTGGAAGGACAAAACTGTGATTTGATTGAAATGGTGTCTCTTTCCTTAAAGAAAGAAAATTATCATGGAGCAGAATATTAATCATGTTTTACCCAACAATTGTTAGTTTCATTGGTATTTTGCCTATCACCAATCTTTGAGACTTCGAAGAATGACAAATTATACACCATTGATTCCAGTTGTTGCCATTTGTAACTGACACATTGCGAAGGTAGAATTAATCATTTGATTGATTATGATTTGTTGTAATAATGGGATTTCAAACTGGGTTGTCTATGTTTTCCTTGGAATAATTTTTGTTTACCTTATAAACTGTTTCTCATGCCAGCAGAAATAATTTACTATTTAACATTGACTCTCCTCCACTTTTATCTATATTTCATAGTTGTCTTCTACTGCCTTTCTTTTCTTTGTTTTCCTAATCTTGATCATATGAAGCTGAACATAATATCAGTGTGGAACAGAGTGACATACCCATAAATATTGGAAATTCCTTTAAAAAGTTTTTACTTCCCAGGAGTTCAGTTCTTTCTTTTTGTCTTTCCATCCTTCAATGCCTGGCGTGTTAACTATTTCCAGGAGTCATTCCATAGCCATGTCACATAAAGTCCTTCTCTAGGGAAACAGCGACCATTATGTTTTTGCTTCATCCAAAAAAGAAGAGTAATTGACTTCTAAAAGATTTCCTCTGTCAGGACCTTATCTTGTGGGATGCTTTCAAATCATTATTATAAATAATAATTTGGCTGCCTAGGCTAAAACAAATGAAAATCCTGCTAACATTCCCTTAGTGTTCTGAAGAATTCTGATTATTATTTTTAAGAAGCTTTTAAACAAAACAGTTCCCTGCTATGCTTCACTACCATAAATGGGGAGATTTGGCATTGAATGTCTGTGATACAAGTTCAGACATGATCAGGTAATTAACTCAGGTCAATTAATTCTGAAGAATTTGAGAAGTTATTCCACAATAATTGGCTTCAGTGTGTTTGAAGAAAAACAGGAAATCTAAGTGGCACTTGGGGAAGTGTTGCCACAGTTCCAGTAATAGCAAATACTGTGTTGGATTTACATATATGAGTAACAGCCAGGCTTCTCCAGAAGTCAGAAAAATGAGAAAGAGTATAAGCTTTAGATGGTGCATTGTCTCCACCCTGAGAACCCTGCAGGTCTCTGAAAATTCAAAGCATACTTAAATAGAGATGAAGTATATCTGCTTTGTTCAAAACACAGCTGAGGCACAACTTTCAGAGTAGGCTGTGTCCACTAATAGTTCATCTCAAATATCTCTCCTGGTGCCAATGTCAGCAGAGTTGTGAGGAAGAGAGGAGTCTCTGAAGTTTGCAAACAGATAATCTTCAGATTTACCATTTCAGATCTGCTTCCACAGTGTTGGTCTATGGCGGGGAACTCACCAAACCTCAGTTTGGCTTCCCCTTTAAGGTTTGTCCAGTGGTCTGTAAGAATCACAAGCAATTCATTAACACAGTTTCAGAATTAGAAACAGCTCAACAATTTCTTATTCAGAAAGTTTTGCATAGACAGAGGTATTTCTAGGGCTACTGGGGTTTTTTCACAGCAATTTGACTTCCCAAACCAGGAAATATAGCTGAAAATTTACACAACTTCTACCTTTTAAAAACCAAAAATAAAAAACCTAACTAGGAAAAGAAGGGAATAAACCCAACCAACCAAAAAACCAGACCACAAATCACCAAAAGAAACAATAAATATGTTCTCTGTGGAGATATTCAACTCCCAGTTTTGGACTCTTTCCTTATTATCATGCAGTTGCTATGCTGGAGAACAAGAACTTGAGGTTTTATTCTAAACAGGTTAAAAAGGAGATTACTTGGTCAATTTAAAAATCAGGTGATCTTTTATGCCCAAGCTTACTCAGTAAACTTTTGTAATATAGCACAGGTGAGCTGGATTTAGAAAGTACCGCTGAGAGCCCACAGGCCTCTGGCAATACGCCAAGGCTTGAATGTAAAGTGCAAATTGACTTGGGGGGGTGTAGAGGGAGAACAATAGAGTACTTTGATTGGCAACAGATAAACCCAATTAATTTTAAATTCTGTACATCTGTATATGATATTCTGATTACAAATGAAAATTTGGTTTATAAGAGGTGACATTGTCGTTTAGTCTCAATCCTGAGAATTAGTACAAGTCTATACTTTGGTGAGGAGAAAACTGAGTAAAACAGAGGATCTAAAACCAAAATGATGAAAATCTCTTTATTAAAAGTACTATAGAATCATGTAGTTATAAATTCATAGAGTCATAGAATAATATGGGTTGGAAGGGACCTTTAAAGGCCATCTAGCCCCACCCTCTAGAATGAGCAATGACATCTTCAGCTAAATCAGGTTCTCAGAGCCCTGTCAAACTTAAACCTGGAATGTTTCCAGGGATGGGACATTCACCATCTTGCTGGGCAACCAGTTACAGTGTTTCACCACCCCCACTGTAAAAAATGTCTTCCTTACATGTAGTCTGAATCTACCCTCCTTTAGTTTAAAACCATCACCCCTTGTGCTGTTGAAAGCAGGCCCTACTAAAAGGTTTCTCCCCATCTTTCTTGTAAGCTCCCTTTAGGTACTAAAAGGCTACAATAAGGTTTCCCTGGAGTCATCTCTTCATGCTGAACAAACCCAGCTCCCTCTGTCTCCACAGCAGAGGTGCTCCAGCCCTCTGACCATTTTTGTGGCCCTCCCCAACTCACTCCAACAGGTGCCTGTTTTTACTGTGCTGAGGACCCCAGAGCTGGACACGGTACAGAAGGTGGGACCTCACCAGAGCAAAGGAGAGGGGGAGAATCCTCACTCTCCCTGCTAAGGGCCCTCATTGAAGCCTCATCTCTCTCAGTTTGACATGCCATCCCACAGGTTGTCGCAGGCAAGCCTGATACTGTTCCCCTCTCCCTTCAAGTCTAGTTTAAAGGTCTGTCAGTGAGCCAAGATGTTGTAGCAGGCTGCGGGGGCGGCTGCAGGACCCGGCAGCCCCCCGAAGTTAGGTCCCTGGGCAGCATATCTCCACTGGATCTGGGGCGCGCGGCTCCCAAGGTGCTCTCAGCGTGGCGTGAGTCTCGTAGCCACAGAAATTCAGCAGGAAACAAAGTAAGACGAAGGAACGAACTGGAATCCATCTCTGTTCTGCCAGGGAGGTTTATTAGGGGTTCTTAGGTAGGGTGTTGCGGGGGAGGAAAGAGGGGGAGGAAAGCGGGGTAGGTCAGGGGCTGGCAGCTCGGAGATGCAGAGCTCGAGCTGACACAGATATTGGCTTATAAGGGAAAGGAAGGGAGCGGGACTGTCTCCCCTAGAGTCAGTCCTGGGAGATGGAAGGGAAGACTGGCAAGGTTGGCAACCTACACACCAATAGGTTTCGAACACAGCAGGGTGCATATTTCAAAATGAACCAATAGCATACAGGGCAGGGGAACAAAGGAAGCCACATGGAATCCTAAAGAACCACATTGCTACAATTCCCCCTTTCTGTTTATATAAAAGAAAAATGAAGCAGTTGTTGAAATACCATCAAAATTATACACAGTTAAATCTATTGGTTTGAAC
>VZRM01005064.1:1693090-1727826 GCA_013397955.1 Grantiella picta
TGCACTCTCATTAAAATAAAATCCTTAACTGAAATTGGACGCAAAAAGGATATAAGGGGGACCCTGCAGCTTTAATAGCTGGTCACCCGACTCAAAATTACAAGCAAAAATAGCAGACCTGCCCACTCCCCGTGGCCCTCATCTCCACAGGTGTAATGAGTCAACCTGGTCCCCGCTGCTCACAGTTCAGCCCACGCCTCACCTGCGCCTACGGTTCTTCTGGAACCCGGTTCCCTAGTCCATGTCGAGCCTTATTCCTCCAGCAACTAAACCCAGCTTTGGCAGAGATTCCTGGGAACTTGCGGGAACCTCCTTAAATAAAGGTCTGTCCTGGGTGGCTAGAAGGCTCCCGCCACTGAAAATAGCATTTCCCCAAAAGGCCGCAGATTTAGAAGCCTCAATGGGCAGGAGCAGAGTGGCTCCGGCCAGGGCACCGGTCCGGGCGCAGCCCTGTCCGCTCTCCTGCCGGCTGGCGACCTAAGATGGTGGCCGCTACGTGGCCTTTTGCCGCTAAGAGGGTGGGCGCCACGTGGTATCGCTGCAGCGTGGGTCCAAGGTGGCTCAGGCTGCACCGGGTGTCCTCCCACCGGCGGGGCTGGCGGTGGTCGGCGGCCCATGTCCCCCCGGCCCTCCAGGGCGCAGGGTGGGCAGCGGCGGTGCCGGGCACCCCGGCTTGGCGGCAGCAGCCTGGCCCTGCCACTGGGCAGCCCGCGTGGGCACAGTAGCCTCCGCTGTCCCTGCCGGGTGGCGATGCGGCTCCCGCAGGGCTTGGCCGGCTCACCCCGCACGTGGCACGGGGCCCCTCTGGGGGTTCCAGATAAAGCGGCGCCCCGCCGCTTGCGGGGGAGAGGGCATCAGTGGCTCAAAGAGTCTCCAGCACGGCCTGACCTGGTGGCGTGCGGAAAGCGGCAAAAGTTGCGCAATCGACAAAAATCGGCGAAAAAGCGGCAAGATGGTTCCTTCACGGTAGAGACAGCTAATTCGATGGAATTTTTCCCGGGTTTCAGCACCATTTGTTGTAGTAGCAGGCTGCGGGGAGGGGCTGCAGGACCCGGCAGCCCCCCGAAGTTAGGTCCCTGGGTGACATATCTCCACTGGGTTCAGGGCGCGCAGCTCCTGGGGTGCTCTCAGCGTGGCGTAGGTCTTGTAACCACAGAAATTCAGCAGGAAACAAAGTAAGACATAGGAACGAACTGGAATCCATCTCTGTTCTGCCAGGGAGGTTTATTTGGGGTTAGGTAAGAGGGTTGCAGGGAAAGGAGCAGGTGGGAAAGCAAGGACGGGATAGGGGCTGCCAGCTCAGAGGTGAGACCTCGAGCTGACACAGATATTGGCTTATAAGGAAAAGGAAGGGAGCGGGACTGTCTCCCCTTGAGCCAGTCCCGGGAGATGGAAGGGAAGACTGTCAAGGGGTACACACCAATAGGTTTCGAATACAGCAGGGTGCATATTTCAAAATGAACCAATATCATACAGGGCAGGGGAACAAAGGAAGCCACATGGAATTCTAAAGAACCACATTGCTACACCAAGACTCTCTTCATCCTTTGAGAAAGATATGCCTGCTTTCATGTAGACCATCACATTACCAAAAAAACAGAACTTAGCAGTGATTCAAGTCATGGAGTCATGCTTTGATAGACTGGGTCCATCTGTTTCTTCCATTGTTGCTGCTTGCAACTGGCAGTACAAAGGCAAAAACTTAACTCTGCTGCAAATGCCCTTATGAACCATCCCAAGGCCCTGAAATATCTTTGATTATCCTTGGATTACACGTTGCAGCTGCATGGCCACTAACACAGAAGAGAAATAATGAGTAATAGTCCACTGGCTGTACCAGACTATGAAATTCCCTAGCAATGCTCTTAACCCCAGGGAAGATGCAGAATTTCCTGACAGAAGAGTCTCTGACATATCGGTTCTCTCAGAAGGGAGTCAAATACAACTATAATTTGCCTTTCTGTCCCTGTGAATGTAGTTGTGATTTGGAAGTGATACCATTCAGACCTTGGCATCACCTCTGGTGTAGAGCAACCATCATGTACAACATCCTTTTACTGCTCTTCCACATCCAGAGCCTCGTATGTGTTGTACATGGGCACCTGAGAAAGAAAGTTAGGAAAGAAGGGGTTTGTCTGCCACCCCAAACATGAACTTGTCTCCATTCACTCCATTCCTTTAAGCTGCTGCCTTGAACCTGGAGTGAAGAATAAACCAGAAAGGTAAAATTAGTCATGGAGGTTTCTCACAGGACAGAATCACCACAAGTAGGGCTTGTCACCTAATGGAGCCAGAAGGCTGGGTGGATGACTCATTCTCTACTACCAGACTTGTCAAACAGAAAATAGTCCTAAAATATAATTAAAGGAGCCCTAAATATAGTGAAATCAGAATCATGAAGGGAAGAAAAGAAATTAAAATTAGGAGTAAGATTAGAAGTATACTTTTTACCTAGAAGGAGATTTTTTTAAAAAAAAATCTCTTTTTTTTTCCTTGCAAGATTAATAAAATGTTTTAAAAACATGCTTTTGGCCTTTAACATTAAAAGATCTGCTCCTGAATAAGAGAAAACATTTCCTATAGTTGAAAGAAGAGCACATTTATTCCACCATTGAAGAAAGTGAGTTTTCTCAAGCATGGAACTTTTTACTTCAACATCAAAACTGATTTATAATAATCACCAATTTTTAGCCCTTCCCATATAATCCAGCACCCTTTTTGTATGTGGAACAATAAAAACCAGTATGGCGTCTTAGAAAATGTGCTGGGATGTTTTAAAGCGAAATGCCATTTCTACCAAGAAATGTTTTTAGAAAGGAAAAAAAAAGAAAAAAACCCCACAACCGTAAAAACCTCAACCAGGTAGAGCAGATGAAGGGACTGCTTTCAGTCATGACAAAAATGCATCACATGCAGTTAACCTTGTAGGTATGATTGGAATGAACTGCACAGTGCTTTTGTCATAGCCCTCCTGTCTCTCTCCAGAGAATTACAGGGAGCTAAACCTTTTCTTCTATATCAATATAAGAAATATCCTATTATTTTATGACACAATTAAGTGATATGCACATCATTTTCAAACTGTGTTTCATTTTCCAACCTTCATGGTGCTGTGAAATTCAAGGACAAAAAATGATAATCTAATCTGCTGCCAACAAACTTTCTGAAACAGGCACCTACAAAATTCATTTTGTAATAAATGGGAGTCCTTTCTAAGCTCCTCTTTTTATTTTTTTGTCAAACAAAGCTAATCTCTGCTATCTATGCAATGTTATCATACCACCCCGCTATCATTTTTTTTTTTATTCCCTAGATTAGAAAGACTTTTTTACAAAACAGTAAGGAGTTCTGAAGTGTCTTAGTGTTCTTAGTTCCAAGGAGTATGCTTTCCAAATAGCATAAACTTTACCACCCACAAAGAAACCTTCTACCTGGTCATGTAATATATGCTCATAGCTTGATGGAACTGGACAGATGTACTAAGTCAGACAATGTTACTGTTTATCTAAATATTGTCAAATGCAGATGGAACAGACATGGAAGTGTTCTTGCAAAGGATCTCTGATGAAATGGTATCAGCTATTGGTTGAAGAGGTGTCAAATCAGAAAAGTGATACCCATTCTCCACAGCAAGCAGTCCAGCATAATGATGCAAAATGCATTAACAGCTTGGGAATTAGAAGAGGGGTTGTAAATATACCTGATTTCTACTCCCGGTTCCAATCTCAAATATCTTGAAGAAGTCATGGGTGTTTTCCATCATCAATGCTGTGTGCTAACTTTGCATGCTACATTAGGCACCATACATTTGGAAGGATTTAAGTGCCAGAACTAATACCACTGAAAAGGCTGAAAACTTTTCTTTTTCAGAAACTGGTTTTCAGTCACTACTGTATTGATAAGAAGTCTGTGTTTTGACATGCAAGGTATGAAATCTTGTGCTGTTTGCAAATAATATGAACGATTACAAGGACTCTCCTGCAAATCCCACTTTAATATTCAAGACTGCAAAAATGTGGAAGTCTCACTTCAGTTAGAAATATTTTCAGTTTCCACAAGGAATATTACTTCTTTTTCTGTTGTTTTATTTTCCAAGATTTGCTCATCAAATGCTTTTACTCTTACAAACTTTTTTTCCTAAACAGCTGCAGCATCCCTTTTGACTACAGTAGAACATTTAATTGGGCCTTTACCTTCTTCAGTGAAACTACATGTGATGCTCACCCTTGTCCGATGTGATGTTTTAAGTCAGTCAGACCAAGGTCTATCAGCACAATACGCAGTATCATCTATAGGAAAGATTATATCACAAAGAACACAGGATTTCTGGGTTATATTGTCAGCTCAAGCATTGAACTAGCATTTGGACAATTCATTTCATTTTTGCCTTCATTAAATATGGATAACTTTACAAGCAGCATCCAGTATGCCACAGTTACAGACCAAATACATTTATACTCTGCCTCATTTGTCTGTGTGTACTACCTTGTACATGAAGGCTTATGAAAAATTCAAACGTTTATGGCTCCACTGGGATAGGATAAACTGCCCATTGATCAGATTTTTCTCTAGTTAATTCTCTGTAAGACAATCTCTTCCCGACAAGATTTTATGTTTGAGGGGAGCAGAGTAGTCAGACAGCTTCTTCAGCAAAAGCTAAGAACAAAAGTTTTCTGAGCAAAGATCTACATGCAACAATATTATCTAAAATCTTGTTAACCTTTTCCAGAGACCTGTGCAACCCTCCCAGCTTTACTCGCTACTGAGCCCTGAGGTCTGAGAACTCCAAGTCTGGCTCCTTGCTTAAATGGTTGTGCAATTAACAGCCAGTTTAGCTGTACAATTTCTCTTGACCCTCTAATGAGCTAGTCTGGTGAGCTCAGCAGAGGATCAGAGGCAGAGAACATAAATGAATAGCTTTTGATTAGTCCTGGAGTTTTGGTAGATGGCTACTTATCTCGAGCCTTTTTTTTGCTTTTGTCTTTGCTTCCTAATAGCCTTCTTGACATTTTAATCAAACAAAGAGCATCCAAGTGATTAGGCTATGCATGAAACAACTCCATTTCTTCCTTTATTGAGATTACCAAATCTATTTATTCTAATAATTCACAGTATGTGAGCAAAGGGAGCAAAATATTCTTTGCTTATGGAAACATCTGGCAAACATTGACCCTGAAAGCCCTATTTTTATTGTGAGGGAAAAAAAACAAAACTAAAACCTCAGTTGAGATATTGGTCTACAAGCCTAATTTTTTAAGCTGTGATTAAATAACTTGAATAATTCAGTCTAAACAAACAATACTTTTATATATTCTGAAAAAAAACATTAGGACCCACCTCAACTATACTCTTAATGTTAGTGCCTAAAAAACCCTAATGTATCTGCTACATTTTTATTACTAAAAAGAGAATTGCCAACCACATGAGAACAGGTGAAATGGAAAAAGCATCTGCATGGAATATTTATCATATTTCCCAGCAACTAGAAAGCAAATTAGTTTGTAAATCTGAGCTCTTTCTTATGTCATTCTATAAAGAACTCCACATTTTGCTGCTTTAGTAGGCATTCTGTAGAGCTGGTATCCTGCTGGGGTCTGCACTAATGTAGAGAAGGAACATAGAGAATAAAATTGGTGTGTAAATTTCCCAGTGTCTTGGGTTTTTATGCCATGGCCTATCTGTACTATAGTGTACTGTATGTTTTCCAGGGGATATCTGTCTATAGGGCCAGCTGTAGTCCATTGTTTGACTCTAAGAGGTAACCACAGTGAACTCTTTTCTCTGTCTGGGGCTTCTGACAGAGTCCTTCCAGCAACAATTGCTCCTGTTATGCTCCTTTGGAAAGTTCTTACAATGTCTCTTTCCTTTGTCTTCTAGCACAACTGGGGCTTCTACGATTGCAACACAACTCCAAGATCTTACACCAATGAGAGCACAACTCCCCGTTCTCTGAAAGCAATGATATCTCAGAAATTCTTCTGAATATTGTGCTTTGAGATGAAAAGGAAGCTCTCCAATTTCATTTAGGTAATAAAATTTAATCTTCTAAAGTCCTGTGGATTTTTTTGGTTTGTTATTTTGGGTTTGGCTGTTTGCATTTTTATTTTTGGTTGGTTGGTCGGGTTTTTGTTTGTTTGTTTGTTTGTTTTTTGCATAAGCTTAAATCCAAAGAGACATATGTCTTTAAGTCTGGTTTATGAGATCAATCATTTTCTGCCAAAATGCTCCCTTTTTCAAAGTTGGTTAGGATCAGATGCTTCTGAAAATAGACCTGTGCTGACCAATTATTGATGTTATATAAGCTTTAGTACTTCTTTAGAGACTGAGCCTGTCAAGAATTTAATTTGACAAGCTGAATCATACCAGATCATATATGATGGATTTCAAACTAAATTGCATCTGACCATCTGTACACAGCAGAAGAGCACATCTTTATGGAATTTCTCATGTGTTCACTTTTTCTTTTTGCAAATGTATTATTTCATACTGTACTTCAAGAGATTTATTTTGACAGAGATATGTCTTCTCTGTTTTGGCCTTTAAAGTGCAGAATGGCTGAACTATAAGAACTCTTTCCTAACAGCACAAATTTGTGATGGATTATGAAGAATCAAAACAAGTCATTATTTGCTATCTTATCCTGGTGGACAGGGATTTTTAAAGACTCTCTTTACCCCTAGTCTGTACTGCAGCAGTGGATCAAATTATAAAATAGTTTGCTCAAATCTGCACACTCAAGTCATATTTTTACAAACAGAATTCTTTTAGTGATTCTCCCTTAGGTATAAAATGTATCTAGTTTATGCCCTTTTCCCCCAGTAAGATGATTTCGTTTCCATGACTGTATAATACCCAATAAAAGCTTAGGTAAGGTGAATCTTGATTTCAAATAAATTAGGACTTGATGTTCCCTATAAAATTCAGGGGGACAGACTTTGAGATGGTCTGGCAGCATTTCTAAATGTCACAGCAACAATGACAGGTTTATCCATATATTCTGGGAATTAGTGTGTATTAGAATCTGATTAATCCTATACTAGACCTCTCTCTCTAGTCTCTCACATGGTTGGATGGGAGATATGAAATAACTATTGGAAAAACCTTTGCAGCAAAGAGCCACAAAATGAGTTACTATAATTTACTAACATTTGAGTGACTATCTCCAACTTCATTTAAACACTTGTTTCCCCATAACTTCTCATTCAACTGATACTAATTAAATTTAAGATTTTTTTCCTCAAATAATGAGCATCTAAAAGAGTTTGTATACATTTTAATATGCATGCCTATAAGTTCACAAGATATGAAAATAGCTACTAAAAATTTTCTGAACTCTTTCTGGATCTGACAAAAATAACGCCCTAATATACTTGTAGTTATCTGCAAATGCACAAACTCCTACTTTTGAAAATGAAGTGGACAGATTTCCATGTGTGTAGGAGTATCCTTCTCTTTGATAGAGTCCTTCCTACCCATTAGGGATGGATCCATAACTTCATTACAGTCTGCTGTGACAGCAAAACTCTTCTTTACACTCCTTTCTCAGTTGTAGCTGCTCCAATTTTCTTTACATATGGATGAACATTCATGAACTTTTCCTGATCTCTCAATATTTTTCCAATTATTGTTTCACTCTGCTTCTTCATGAGATGACAAAAGTCTCTGGATTGTGTTCATGAGATCTGGAGCTGCTGACATTTCTACAGTTTGGGAGAGAACTGTAAATTATATGGATAATTATTAGTAAATTCCCTTTACTGTCAATAGAGAGAAAGAGGCTTTTCCAGAATTTTCTAAAATGGGCCATAAAATTGTTCCCCTTGGTTTTTATTAGGCATAAGAATGCTTGTTTTTGCACTCCAGCAGGTTATTGGATTCTCAGCAGATCAGCAGGATTTAACATGAAAAGCTATGCATGACAAATTTTAATACCAGTGATAGGATTATGTAACAAATGCCAATTAAATTGCTTGATCTTTCTTGTGGCCTTTGAACCTGTTTTTAAAGCTGCTGTGCTATCTTTTGGCAGTTCGTTTACTTGGCAACAATATCAAATTGGACAGTAGAACCACTGGAGTGACTACATCAGTGAACAAGACATGAATGTCATCTATCTGGATTTTGACTTGGTCTCTAGCAACATCATTCTCTCTAAACTGGAGAAATACGGATTCAATGGATGGACAGTTCTGTGGATGAGGAATTGGTTGAATGTTCTCATCAAAGCAGTAGTGGTCAATGGCTCAATGTCCAGATGGAGGTAATGATGACTTCTGTTCCTCAGGGGTCTGTACGGGGACCAGTACTGTTTAATATTTTCATCAATGTCATAGTGGGATCCAAGTGCACCCTCGGCAAGTTTGCGGATGGCACCAAGCTGAGCAGCGCCATTGATGTGTGAGGGATGGGATGCAGTGCAGAGGGACACGGATGAGTGTGACAGGTGGGAGGATGGGAACCTCCTGAGGTTCAACAAGGCCAAGTGCAAAGTGCTGCACCTGGGTCAGGGCAATCCCATGGCATCAATCCCATGCTATCAACAGCCTGGGGTATGAATGCAGAGAAGCCATGCTGGAGAAGGACTTGGGGGTGCTGATGAACAGAAAATTTAACAGAAGCTGACAGTGTGCACCAGAAAGCTGACTGTACCCTGGACTGCACCAAAAGAAGCACGGCCACCAGGTCAGGGGAGGTGATTCTCTCCCTCTCCTTTGACTTGAGAAATCCCATCTGAAGTACTGTGTCCAGCTCTGGTGTCCTCAGCACAGGAGAAACCTGTTGGAGCAGGTCCAGAGTAGGGCCACAAAAATGATCGCAGGGCTGGAGGACCTCTGCTATGAGGACAGACTGAGGGAGCTAAATTTGTTCAGCCTGGAGGAGAGAAGGCTCCAGGAAAACCTTATTGCCCCCCTGAAACACTTTTAGAGGTTTTAAACAAAAGAGGGTGAATTCAGACTACATATAAGGAAGAAATTTTTTACCATGGCAGTGGGGAGACACTGGAACAAGTTGCCAAGCAAGATGGTAAATGCCCCTTCCCTGGAAACACTCAAGGTTAAGTTGGACGGAGCTCTGAGAAATCTGATCTAGTTGAAGTTGTCATTGCTCATTGCAGGGGAGTTGAACTAAATGACCTTTAAAGGTCTCTCCCAATACAAACTCTTCTATGATTTTATGACTATGAACTAACCTTTTTCTGAGATTCACCTGCCTAAAAAAAAAAAGGGGGAGCAAGTAAACAAATGGGTAGTCACTGACAATTAAGGGCCTTTCCCAACACTAGCTCTACTCTGAAAAGAAATTATGATGATGTCTAGCCAGCCACAAAATGCCACTTTTAGCCATTTTGATAGCAGAACTCAATCGTTTCAAGTTCTCCATATATGAAGTAGAGCTCCCTGTTAACTTGAAATGAACTTGTTTTTCCTCACTGATACTCAGGGCATTACAAGCTCTAAGTATTATTACTAATATAGAAAAGAAAGCGTAAAATAAACGTCTTTCTGAGATTTGCATTTGAAGGATTTAGTTCTCTGCTTTTGGTCATATTTGCATGTCTTCTGTAACCATATATTCTTTAGATTTCCTGGCAGAAAAAAGTCACAGTAACACAAAAGAAAAATTAAAGTTATATTGAACAATATACAAAAAAAGGTGAGATACCCCATGGATTTTTACCTGGTCTATATTTTTCTGTTAGTTGAGCTGAGGATCTAACTTTAGGTCACTCAAAGCCATAAAATTTAGGAGAAAAAAAGCCCTTCTATGCTCCTAGATTTCTGTGCAGAAAATTCTTAATGCACTTTATAGTCTACCTCTACCAAGTCTTAGGAAAAACAGGATGACAGTTTAAACAGGCATGCTTCAGGCTCTGGAGTTAGGTATCTGAAGACAGGACAATCTCCCTCAGAGTCTCAAGAAGGTTCCTTTGTTGAGAGGAAAGTAAAAAATTTGAAGATAAGCCCACACTGTATTTTTTCAAACAACTAATTATGAGTCACTCTTGTCCTTTAAGGAAAAGAATAACATGGTGTTTAATCCACCCTCCCCAAAGAGTCGTGAAGCAAGACTCATATTTGACTCATTTTCTCTGAAATAGTTTAACCCCACAAATTCTGCCTCTCCAGGCAGTATCACATACACTAGGACTGCTAGTTACTTGGAGTATAGAAGGGAAAGCAGGAAGGATGATGATATTTCAGGCCTCATCTCGAAGGTGTTTCAGTGTCCATAAAACTATAAAATAATTGTGGGTAGGGAAGGGAGAGAGAGAGGGAGAAGGAAGAGGGAGAGGATTCCCTGCCTTGATGATAACGGCATTTACTCAGGGAAAACATTTGTATATTGCATGCCTATTTTAACCTTTTATAATCTTTTAAAAAATGTACCAATTAGTATTAACTCTGATATATGACAACTATGGCACTATGAAATGGAGTCAGGTTGACAATAAATTTCTTATAGATGGTGAAACTACCTTTTTATGAGTTCGCTGAACAGCAATACTAAAATTGCAGAGGGAAAGGAGTACAGCATCTTCTGACAAGTAATATTATAAAGAAGCAGCTGTCCACCTTTATATCAAAGATATTTATTGTGTAGTAAACCAGAAATACTTTCTAATTCTGCTCTTTTCCACAAATATGAGTCTCCTATTATTCAGCACAGTGGAAAAATACATACCTACATGCTCTACAGTGGCATATCTATGATGAAGAATTGAATCAGAACACCAGCAACCAAAGAAAAAATGTGACTCAAAATATGGTACCTGTTCATGCCTCATGAGACTCTGTTGTAGGGGCCCCCAGTGTATCAGTTTTTGAAACACAATACAGTATTTCTGCATAGTGGTGTGACATGCAGCTATATCACCTTTTAGGGGCACTTCAGTGCACTGCACTGTAGACCCACACTAAGCCAAAATTGTCTTTGGTATAGCTGATTAATTATACTGTATTTAGTGTTTATCTCAGTTATGCCAATGCAGGGAGAAGCAAGTCTTCTACAGAAGATAGATAAACCAGTATTTTTAAGAAGAAATAGCCCTGAAGAGCTTGTCAAATTGACACATGAAGGAAAAATGGAAATAATGGTCTTAAAAGTTTCAGGAAGAGCAGACCTTTATTTTCTACTTTTTTTTTCTTTTGTCTACTAGACCAACCCATACCACTGACCCAGATTTTTTCAGGCAAAGATTTTCATGATGCTTCACATCACTGCCCCTAAGCAGCACCTTTATGTCCCCGGTGTCTCCTGTGCATTTAAACTCAGCTTCCACTCCTCGCCCCAACGCGCCCTTCACAGTGCTCTGCTCTGTCACCTGGGAAGGAGACAGAGCATGTCGTGGCTGTGTCTGACCTTCCTGCATGCTGATGGATCAGAAAACTGCAGGTTCCGCTTGCTCAATCACTTGTTTCCAGTGGGGATTGACAATGACCAAGTTTTCCTTACCTTCCCCTCAAGTTAAACCTCTCTCATCCACTTACGGAATGTATTCACCTCTGTTTAAAATTTAAATGGAAACCACCACAAGTTAGACTGACAGATGGGCAATGTGATCATGTGGCAGGTGGGCAAAAATACTGTATAACCCAGTACAAAAGAGAGTCAAGAGGTAACTTAGCAGTTGTCAATTTCTCTTTTGCATGACATTCATCATTTCACTGTCTCCTATGGCACAAATAATGATTGTAGATGCTGGAGTCCCAGAGAACTCCTAATCTGGGCTTCTTTTGTATTACAAGATTGTTCTTTTAAGCAGACAAATTGAATTTAGTTCTTTACAAAGAAAAAGAAAAGAAAGAGAAGGTCATATACTGTAAGACTATACAAGGCTTGCAAAAATGCTTAAACATGTTTGGAAAATTTTTAAAGAGATTACAGGTTGTTGATCAAATTTGATAAAAGCCTGATCTGTTTCATTTGTTGACTATAAGCAGTGCCTGGGGATATCTTTATGTAATAGTCCATTTCAGATTGTGGAAATTCAGTTTATCAGATCTTCTGGAAAATAGATTTTAAATAATCAGTTTCGAGGACCTGCCAACTCTCTCTTTTGTACTGTGTAAGCATCACTTAGTTTTGGCTTTTAGTCCATCCTCTTTCTGGCAGTCCTTTCGATGATACAAAGAGATTAACATCCTGTCACAGCAGGAAACAAAAAAGTTTGTTCTTTTTAAGAAAAAAAAATTAAAAAGCCATTATATCCCTTAAAATAAAATTCTTATTTTGTTTCTTTTTCCTCCTTGAAATTTACATCAAATCTATCAAAATGTGTACCAGAGAATGAAGGGAAAATAAATACTAAGCTGAAAAATTTTTCCATCTGCAAAACATGATGCACTGATTAAGACATGCCACCATGGTGTCTCCTTTCTTTTGGTTATTCAGATGTTACAAATTACAGAATGAATATGCAGTTTATATGTTGCATTTGTAGATATTTTAGATATTCAAAATTATTTTGATGCAATGAAAGGACTATTAAAAATAACATACTGTGTCTAGAACCAGTTTCCACTGCGGAAATCAGGTTACCCTAGGTCACTCTGAAATAGTCTCAAATATCTTTAAGGGTTTTATAGTGTCAAAACCTATTGAAATTCTGTGAGTGTTTTGTAGTTAACCTCTTTTAGAAGTATGAAAACTAATCTCATTATCTTTTGTTCTAATCCAGCACAGAGATGTCACCCTTCTCACTAAGATTACCAGCTTCTTTATCAATTGTTCATTGTATTCCCATAAGAAAGGTTAATAACTACCTTATACATGGCCAAACTTACATAAAAATTTAAAAAACGTTCTCTTGGGACATTCAGTGATTGAAGGATGGACTTTTGACTGACAGTTTCTTTGTGCAGCTAAGTGGCTACACTAACTCACCAACCTTAAATTCTGCTACCCATTCAATGTTGGCTTTTCAGTGACAGCCAGTCATGCTGACTCTTTCTAGTCTCAGACAAAATAATTGCAGTTGGAATTACCTGATGGGGTATGGTTAGGAACCTCCTCTTGCACAGCTCAGGTCTCCTGCAGCCAACTCTGAGACATGAATTCATAGAATCATAGCAGCATTTAGGTTGGAAAAAACCTTTAGCTCTCACTCCATCTCAAAATAACAACAAGGCTAAGTGCCTGTTCCTGACAGACAATTTACACTATATAGAAAACCTATACACATATTTATACTTCTGTCCACATAAACAGACACACAGAGCACTCACATGAACACACAGAACCAATGACTCATCCTGCTTCTAGTTTTGGCTGAGCAGGAAGTCTCCTAGAGGGAAGATTTGCAAGATTCAGGGCAGCTACTGAGCTCATCTGCCCAGCCTAACCAGCTGCTGTTCCTGGATCTCAGCCTCCTCAGACTATAGCACACCCACTCACCACTTAATCCCAAACCACTCCCTGCTGGCTCGCTCAGCTTGATGTTCACCAGTGATCCCACACTTGCTTGCACACCTGCATTCATTCCAGTTGACACCACAGACCCAGACACAAGGAGGGAAGAGCCTCTTACTGGAAAATAACTGAAGGAATTTAACAAGGAGACAGGGCAGACTGCAGTGACCAGGGCCAGGGCATGGCCAGAACGTGTACAGAAATGGTACACTGCTTTCATGAAAATGAACTCTTCTATTCCTTCATCCTCTATTTCCCATACTTGTTTCTTCTCAAATCACTTAAATACTTCCCTTTTCCCACCTTTGTTTCCCCCCTGAAACATACCTTAATATGTTCTGTGTAATCCTGGTATGTTCTTTCCCCATACTGTGTCCCATAGCCCTCAGCAGGAAGTTCCTTTTGTTTAAAAGATTATAGAGGGATTTGGTCCTAATGATTTCATATGTGAACAATGGGGCTGAGGCTCTGCTAGGACGATCCTGGGAGTGGAACAGACAAGATGTTTGTTCCTTGGAAGTCTCTAATTTGGATTTCCTATCTGGCATTGTGCCCATGTTGCACTCTTGGCCTATGGAGATAAACTTGGTGGGCTGATGGCTCCCTGGCAGTGGGCCTGGGAGCAGATACAGCACATTCTCTGAATCCCAGATTTTGAAATCCAGAAGATCTCTCTGACACTCTATTCATTAGAGCTCCCTGCAAAATGCCCCCAAATCCTGGTTTCCTTCATTGGCCATTTTAGGCACTTAATTTGGAAGATATTGTTGCATCCAGTCCTTGCACTCATATTGTCTGGTGGACAGGAAAATAGAGAATAGAAAAAACAACCAAACAGAACACCAAAAAGTTATAGCTGAACTACCCCCTTTTCTAAGGCAAAATAATTTTTCTGGGGAGACATTTCCATCTCCTTCTTGCCATGCACATCCTATTCCTCATCTAGAAAATTCTTATACACTTTTCATCAAAAAGTACTTTTCATCTGCTAGCATATACCCCGCTTAAATATGTTATCCCCAACCTGGCAGGTGATTAGACTAGTGGAGTAATAAGAGAGGACACTTCTAGAGTTTATAACCACTCTTTCTTTCTACTCTTGTGGCTCTTAAAATCCAAATGGCATATGATAATATTTATATTAGGGTGAGTTTTTTTTGTGGAATTGAGAGAGAAAGCATAGCTCTAATGTCTTCTATACAGCCAAGGCAAGGTTTAGGGACCTTTTTTAGTCTGAGGATTTGATTCCATGCTGATAAAAGCCACCACCCCCACACCCTCCATCTGCCCTCCCTCCCACTCTGAGAAATAGAAAAGAGCTGAGTTTACCACTTCATGTGACAGGTTTGGTATCTTTAAAGTATTTTTGGGTTTTTTGTTTGGTTGGTTTTGGGGTTTTTTTGGTTTTTTGTTAGTTTGGTTTTTTTGTTGTTTGTTTGTTTGCTAATTTTTATTGACAGAGAATTCTGGTCTATGAGAGTTTATCTGTAGGTACAAGGGCATGAAAATGGAGGGGAAAATGGTGCCATTACTTTTCCATCACAAACATGGAAAGTAGATAAGTTTATCCTTTTTCACTTTGTTGAAGATGCAACTCGCCTAATCACATATTCAAACAGATGAAATAGCAGTGGAAGGAAAGCTTCCCCACCCCTTCCCCCACCCAAATAAAAAAAAAGGGATATATTTAATATAAACACTGGTAACCCTTCTTTCTGCAGTTTAACTTTCCTGCTCAAGAATCTAAAAGTGGAACTGTAAAAAAAGGAAACACTATTGGATTACAAAACGGGATTTTCTTGTAAACTCCAATTTAATCCTGCTTCCCAAAGGAGCAGGAACAAAAGTGCTTATTATACAAGTTGAAGTTTCAACACTGTTTTAACATGGATAGGAGTTACTTAAGGACAAAAGACCCCTCACAAAATCTGCATAGTGGACAGACAGAATCAACATACTTGAATAATCAGCTCCTTTTCTGACTTTTTTGAAAGCAAAGTTTTCTCCTGATGCCTAGTTTTGGAAGTCTGGAATGTAGACATATACCTCTGAGCCAGTTGTCTAGACTCCTTTTATTATCCATGTTGAGAAGCAGGAACTTTTAGAGTGTAAATTAATATGACCCAGTTTAAGTGTCTTCCTTATGATAAGAGGAATAACAACTCAGAATTGCTTTTTTTATGTTGACTATAAAAAGACTTCAGGCACATAGCTCAGATGTTGGTGACTACCTGGTAGATGTACAATACAAAGTAAGATGTAACTTCTCCCAAACGTCTGTTTAATCAAACCGTTTTCCACACATGTAGCATGTAAATACTTCCTTTTTTAATAACACAAACAATTATTTTTTAAAAAATTCATCTGATCCAAGTAAAGATGGGATCTTGTCTGTACTTGCTATGCCAGAATACATGAAACAGGGACACAGTTTTGATGTAAAATAAACTAGCTTTTCAACAATTCATACAAAAGTGCTATTTTAAATATGCTGGCCAGGATGAACACAAAGGAAGTTTAATGAGGTGTCTCTTAGACTAGTAAGTTTTTTGAGGTTTAAAAAAGAAGACTACGAATAGCAAGTGGTAATTTCTGATTCTCAAAACTCCAAGTTACAGATTGCAAGTAGGTATAGCTAGAATGCCACCCCTTTATGGCACATCAGCTTTAAAAAAAAAGGAACAAAAAGTCTGTGCAGAAGCAGATGCCAAAAGCTGAGGACTTGACAAGACTTTGGGCAGGCTCCCATGTGTGCAAACGCCACATTATTTTCCTTGGAATCTGCCATCTTGTACTCTTCAGACTAAGACAATATTTGGAACAACGGCACTGAGAAAGAAAACACCAGAATATAAACACAAAATTTCTTGATTTTATTTATATGAAGACAAATAAACAAGCCAATACTTTATTATATAAGTATAGAGAGTGTGGAACTATAATCCTAAAACTGAATACTTCCATTCATATCTATTCTTAACAGTTATTAACGCTAGAATATTTTTTTTGAGTGAAATACTTTGTTGCTGAGCAACATGTGCAAAAACACCCCAACTATCAACAATACATCCATGGTTCCATGCATATCGAGGTCATACAGAAGACATTATATTATTTTCAAATGATGTGCATGTCTGCTTGTACCGTGTTCTGTTCTGAGGCTTCGTGTACCCAGAACTGGGTTGGCAGAGAAGTTCAATCACTGCGCTTGCTTTGCAGCTTTTCTTTGGAACAGCTTCTGGAACACCTTTTATAAAGTTCCATATTTAAGTCAGGTCTCCTCCTTGCTTATGTTTCTTAAATATCAGGCTTCTGAAGTCTGCTTCTGTAGAGCACTTAATTTAATGGGGTATGAATTCTCCTGGAGCGTTAAGGATTTAAGCTGCAATTATCACAGGCTGAATGCTGCTTTTCAAAATCCATTTTCCAATTGGCTGGTTGGAATTTCGATAGTAATATTACCATATTCATGCCTAAGTCCCCCATGGAGCACTTATGTCATTGCTAGCCATTTCTTTATCATTTCTAGTTAATGCAACAGGGTTCTGTATACATATTAGATGTTTAAAATTCATACAATTTAGAGCATATTTTCAAAAAGCCAAGCATACAAGTCCCTCAGAAGTGTTGTAATGTTTTTCTGTGCTTTTATTCCAAACCTGCCTCGTGTTCTGGGAGAGATATAACCGCTTAGATACTGGCAGACTCTATCAGTTCGGCTATCCAGCCTTGCGTTTCTCTTTGCCTCATGATTTCTTTGTTTCAAGTGTCATATCCTCTACAGAGAGGTGACCATTCCAGTGGTGCTGAGAATAAATCATGGAGACTATAAAAGAAATTGTCACACCAGCATCTGTCAAAACATGTATGAAAGGACTGCAGAAAGCCTGGCTTCCAGAGCACTCTTCCTTATCTTGTCCTTGGAGTCAGATAGTGAAATGGAAACATTTCTTTTAGGTGTTAAATGGATGCCAATGGAGCAGAGACATCTGTCAGGATACTATCAGCTCACAATATTATGATATTTGACTAAAAAGTTATTTGAACTTGAAATCTGCTGTATCATCCACTTGACCTAAGAAGACAAAGATCTGTTACAGCCAATACCAGGTTTTCAGGTTCAATAAAGATATCAGACCATGCTCTTACACACAAAAACTACAGGCTCCAACTTTACATTTAGGAAAAAAGAATCACTTCCTTATTAACCACTATTCATTAACTATAACTTAATTTGCATATAATAAAGTAAGTACCTTTGAATTAAGCCATGTCTTTAATTGTTTTAGATGTGGAATTCTAATATTTTCTTTTTAACTCTTTTGACAGCTGAAGTATTTAATATCGAAATAATGAACAGTGCTTTCCTCTGTGAAGTTGAGATTTTGTTGTGATTTAATAAAAGAATTATATTTAATTAGATTCTAACTATAATGGCCTTTTCTTTGTGAGTAAAGTACCTGACAATATGTTAACTGTCTGACAATATGTCCAGCTCTAAATTCTGCTAGCAGTTTGTTGGCATCTCAAAGGGCCCAGTGTTTGAACAGACACCAGTGTGCAGTTCTGAAGAGATTCTCCTGTGTGACCAATAATTGCCAAACATGAAACAAAGTTTCACACATTTAGATGCAAACCACATTGCTCTGCTCTCAGATGGTCAGAATATGGATAGGAATCCTTCCTATGTCATAGGCTGTTCTTGCTGATGGTGAACTTTAGTTGAAAGGGCAATTCTGTATTTTATCTCTGGGATGCTTTTGCAATTTGTAAGGTCTTCCTCCTTTTCAAAGAAGAAAATCTACTACTTCCATGAAAATCTCCATTTTCCATGTTAGAAACATATAATATTGCTGCAATGTACTTAGGAGATGAAAATTCTCATCAGTACCTAATTTTTAAAAAATAATATGAAAATTACTACACATTTTCCTCTTCTAAATATTACTTGGGGGATACAAATTTGTAGAGGAGAACTTTGTATTCATTCTCGTGTGATCTGTGTAGACAGTATGAAACAGCAGCAGATATTTATAAATAAATGAAGAGTTTCAGTCATTCTATGGCAAGAACTTGATGACCTGATAAATTCTAATTTTGGTAATATTCTTTTGCTTACTTAAAAAATATTTTCACTTTCAACCTCAAAAAAAGAAAAAAATCACACTTCAGAATTATGTGAAATGACTCCTGTCTGCACAAACCTTAGTATAAATCTCAACATCTCTATCCATGAGTATGACAATTCGTTAAAAGCTGAGTAATGAATGTGATAGCTCTGTGAGAAAGAAATTAGGCTATTTCAGCCCATTTGCTGGCAAGACAAAGAAAATAATTAAATCTTGTTATTCTTGCACAGAATATTCTTTTCACTTGTTTTTTAAGAAAGTCAAGAAAGTGAATAAATTATTATTAATAAGACATCTGCTTCTGTCAGTAGTTGATTTTCAGAACTACATCTCTATGTTTCTTCTCAGGTTCTCTTTTTTAAAACACTTTTTTGTTCTTCAGTCACTCACTGTTCTTTCTGGATTGCCCATCTGAAGAATGAACCACACTGTCCTTTAAACTGGAAAAAATTGTGGTTTTTGCCCCTTCATTTGAGAAAATCACACACAGTTTTCATAAAGCACAGAAAACTTGAGAAACTACAGATTTGCGTAATTTTCATTTGGGAGGAAATTCCTATGACTTTTTCAACTCCAATTCCAAAGGTCACTTTAGACCTGGATAGGCTTTTCAGATGGCTGTCTATCTTTCATAACTTTGAATTTGTACTGCACAGCAATTAATACAAGCTATTTTCATGAAGCAGTTATTTTTATGTATAATAATAATTACAATCTGTTAATGTCCAACATATGAAATATTGCTTTTAAGAATGAATATGTGAAATTATTTTAATATTTATTTTTAGGACATATTTAAATTTAGACGCTAAGATTCTTTTGTCAGCTGCTATTCTTTTCCTTTCTACTGAAGTCAATAAAAAAACCTTTACTTGTTAGAAATTTGATTACAGTATCAATATCAGTTTACAAATAAGGTTTATTTGTAAACTCACTGATGTTACTGGTGTGCAAATGTGAACATATTTTTCTGATCAGTTTGGAAAAACAGATCTTCCAAAAAGGTTTTTGAAAGTATATTCTGTATTCTGAAAATCTGATGCAGCAAAGATCTTCTGTTCATAGCTTCAGCTTGCTTGTGGCCAGAAAGGAGTAGCATGTAAGTAACTTATATGGGCACTCAATAGATACAATCCAAAAATTATGACATTCCTCAAATAAAAGCTTTTAAATAGGAAAAAATTACTTACCTTCCTCTCAGAATGAAATATTTTTAAAGTGTGATACATGGGATCACCTAGCTAGGCACACAGCCTAGTCTTAATTTAGTCTTATTTTAGTCTTAGAATATTTTTAATGTATTTTCACCTGATTCTAAACAATATATTTTTGGTGTAAAAATGTCATAATTTAAAGATAAATTTTTTTAAAAAATCTTAAAAACTGAGGAAAAAGATTACACAACATGCAAAAAATTGATTTCTAGGTAAAGTAAATATTTTTCTTCAATAAAAATTTAGATTTACTCTTATTTAGTTTTGATACTATGAAAAAAACTCTGGTTTTGTTCCAAATAAATAAAAATCTATGTCTTCCTAACTGCATTCTGAAAAAAAAAGATCCATATAGGAAAAAATTAAGATGTGTTAGTCCTATAATAGGCTAGGTAATAGAGCAGCAATTTGGGTAATGGGATCTTCTTTCAGCTCCCTGCTTTGTCTGAGAAAGATAAAGAGTCGAATACTGATTGTCCTGTGATACTGATCAGAATTTAACTGGAAATTTCAGATCTCCTATAGTAATAGTATTTCAAGCAGGTAGAATATTGTTGGAATTCTCCAGAGTCTCTTGCAGTCTTTCAGTAGACTGGAAAACAAAACAAAACCAATATCAATCCAAATTCAGTAGTGTTTTTGCCTTGAGTCTTTTATTTTTCTATATTGGAGTATTTCATTTTTATTAGTCAGCACATACTAATAGCAACCAAAACAGAAGAAAATATTTTTTCAGTATCTATATTATGAAACCAACTCTTTTGCAGCTCAGTAATCAGTACAGTCAACAACAGCCTGAGTCCTGTTTCTTGCAATAAAACCCCATGTTTTTTGTGTAAAAACATCAAGCAAGTAGGAAGAAGGCTTTGAAGCATTTACCTGGTTACTGTTGCTTAGGAAACAAGCAGCTCAATATTAACAGATATTCATCTCAGAAGGACCACATTACCTAGTGAAAAACAAGGTTGGCCTCACATGTATTTTCAACAAAATAAACACTTGGATCATTGACTAAGTATAATCCTTTG
The DNA here is from genome assembly GCA_013397955.1 of Grantiella picta. Classification (NCBI taxonomy): domain Eukaryota; kingdom Metazoa; phylum Chordata; class Aves; order Passeriformes; family Meliphagidae; genus Grantiella; species Grantiella picta. The sequence continues at coordinate 1,713,872 of VZRM01005064.1, forward strand.
GGGTGTTATTGCCACTCAATTAAAACTTCAGGAATAATAGAGTAGTTAGTGCTGTTATACTACTCCAGTAATGCTGTGGAAAATGATGCAGTAAGTTACTTACTGATATCAATTTTAGTGAAAACAATGGCACTTGTAGTGCACTGTGTTGAGGGTTAACCCCTCTAGACAGCTAAACGCCAAGCAGCTGCTTGCTTGTGTCCCCACATTGGGATCAAGGACAGAATCAGAAGAGTGAAAGTAAAAAAACTCATGGGTTGAGATAAAGGCAGTTTAATAGCTAAAGCAAAAGTTTTGTGTGCAAATAAGAAAATAAGGAATACAAAGCCAAATAAGGAAATAATTCATCCCTTCCCATGAGCAGGCAAGTGTTTATTCATTTCCCTAAGAAAGCAGGGCTCTGTCACACGTAACAATTCAGTGGGTGGGGGAGACAACCATAATAATTCCAAACAATCCTTCCTCTTCCATCTTTTTCCTCCAACTTTATATGCTGAGCATGACAGCAAATGATAAGCATGACAGCAAATGATAGGAAATGTTCCCTGGGTGGGCTGGGGATAGCTGCTACAGCTCTGTCCAACTTGTTCTGCACCCACAGCCTCCTTGGGGTGAGGGGCAGAAAAGGACTTGACTCTGTGTAAGCACTGCTCAGAAAAACAAAAATATCCTTATGTTTTCAACACTGTTTTCATCACAAATGTAAAGTATGTCACTAATATTCTATGACGAAAACTAACTCTGTCTCAGCCAAACGTAGAATTTGGAAGAGAAAGTAATTTTTCCATTTCAGCATTTAACATAAAGGTTCAAAGTTTAAGGTAAGACAAATCATCTTGCTAGTTTTCAATTAATCATATTCTTGTTTCTCAGGATTCTAAATTATTATTTTAAACCAGAAGACTTGGCCATTTCCTAAATATATGCCTCCTTTTCTGAATGTGTAATTACCCACAGTGTTTTATAGATCTGAAGATCAGTGTTTTATAGATCTCCTCTGAATTATTTAAAAATGCAAGTGGACGATACCTAACAGATAAAACTTTAATAACCAAACTAGTTGTAATTTATTGAGATGGCTCTCATATTGCAAAGAGCAAGTACTTAAAGTCTTTATAGAAAGAAGTTTGAAAACACAAGTATGGATTCATTTCCTAGATTTCTACCTGTAGATTTAATGAAAATACATGGTTTCGGTGCAACAGGAAATGCAACAAATGGTTAAATTTGGGCAAAAATGAAAATAGATACTTATAAAAAAGAGTGTCCAGCAACCACATTTCTGTACTCTTTACCTTAACCCTCTATCTTTACATCAATATGTAAATGTATATAATTTGAGGAACAGGAAAATGTTTTACTTTATTAAATCTTTTGTGATTCCTTAATGGAAACCAACTAAATTAGGTAACATGATTAAATATAAGACATTTATGCTACTTGAAAAAGCAGAATTTACAGACTAAAACTACAAAATACCAAACTGTCATAGAGTGGTTTGAGCAAAAGTACCTGCTCTTCTGTCCTTGTCTTAACGTAAAGGTCATATTTTTCTTAGTGATAATGGGGTTACAGCTACATTTCTTAATATCTTGTTACTTGGTGGTGTCATTCCTTGCAGGTTGCAAGAGGTTGAAGGAAATTAAGGACAAATTAGAGGATCATTTGCACAGGGAAATTAATGTGCTTTAAGGTGGACTCTGAATGCACAGTGCACCATGAGTTCTGTTTCTGTTTCTCAGTTTCAAGGCTAAGGATCTGACATGTTTATAACTGAAGTCCTTAAAGCACTCTGAATGTTGTAGGTATCTCTGGGATTCCTATCACATCAGCAGCCCGCACAGATATTCTGGTGAGATGACTAAATGTCTTCCAGTAAGAATATGCTGTCACTTGCAAATAAGGACCTCACACACCTTTCCTAACTGATACTGCCCTAATGAATGCAGCTATGAAATCAGGAAGCACACGGTAAAAACTAAATATACTCAAGAAGCATTGGGTACATCTGAGTTTCCCTCTAAAAATGCCATATGAAGCACTCCAAAGCTGGCTTGTGGTACTACCACAGGTAGAAATGTGGATAACAATTGTCCTAGACTGCCCTGCAGTGTCTATGTATTGTTTTCTCTGGGGCAAACTTGAATTTTCTGTGAAATGTATGGTAAAAGAGGTTTCTGAGTTAGAATATTGAAATAACCCACCATTTTTTAAAAGCAGATCTGTGTAATGCAGAACTACAGGCAGCAAATTTTTGTTATATTCACAATGGTTTTCATAATTAATCCATCTTTTCTGATAAGCCAGTAGCATACCCAATAGCTCTTTCAGAGCTGTCTACCTGTGATAACAGCTGACCTGCTGCATTATGATGTGAGCTATAGAAACACAATTTTGGCTGAATAGTACGCCTCCTGAAGCATTTGAAGACTACAGAAATTCTCTCAGTATAATTAGCAGATAAGACCTGTGTGATGCATCCTTGAGGCTGAATACTAACAATTGCACATAAGCTACATAATAGCCCTTTGGTGAGAGAAAGATGCAGTAAACGTTTCTTTCTCTCTCTTTCTGCAGAGACTCTCAAGTAAACATCTTTGAGGATAATGTTTTATCATTTTTCACCCGGACACATTCCAGGTTACAGCCTCTCTCTCTGTAATCTGTTTCAGTGCTTGACTACTGTCATTGTGCAGTTTGTTCCTAATATCAATTTGGAATTTCTCTTGCTGCAACATGTATCTCCAGGCTTCTCTTGCACCTCCAGGAAGAGTTTGACCTGGTCTTCATATGCTTACAGAAGCTAGCTGTAGGTAGGAATAACATCCCCTGAGTATGTTCTTAAGGCTGAACAAATCCAGTTCCTGCAGACCTTGTACATTGTGTCCCATCCTCCTAACCTTGATAGCTGTCTGTGGAACTCAAACCAGTATGTCAATAACTTTCCTGTATTGAGAAGCCCAAAACTCGGTACAGTACTCTAGATGTGATTTCATACGTGTTCAATAGAGGGAAATAATCACATCCTTCAGCCCATTGCTCATATTCATGCTAATATGGTTCAGTATGTGGTTGATCACCTTCACCATAGTAACATACTGACAACTCAAATTTGAGTTCTTGTCCACCAGATTCTTTTCTGGAGAGCCTTTCCCTAACCAGTCAGTGTAGCAATGCAATTTTCAGATCTCCATGTGCTCCCTTTGTTTCCCTGCTCTGTATGCCATTGGTTCATTTTGAAATATGCTCTGCTGTACCTTAAAGCCTAGTGGTGTGTACCCCTTTTGCCAATCTTCCCTTCCTTCTCCTGGGACTGGCTCTCAGAGAACCAGCCCCCGCCCCCTTCCTTTCCCCTTAAAAGCCAGTGCCTGGGTCTGGGAGGGTCTGGTCTTATCTCTGGGCTGGCAGCCCATATCCTATCTCCCCGTCTTTCCTTCTCCCATTCTCCTCCCCTGCAACCCCTCTCCCCATTACCCCAAATAAACCTCCCTGCCAGAACAGAGATGAGTCCAGGTTCGTTCCTTCGTTCCACTTCATTTCCTGCTAGAATTTCTGTGGCCGGAGACCCATGCCACGCTAAGCGCACCCCAGGGGCCGCCCGTCCCGGACTTGGTAGAGATATGTGCCGGGGAGACCTCGTATTGTGAGGCCACCACTTCCTGCAGCCCCCCAGGAGAGAGAAACATCAAGTCAGTCACCAGACAATATCTTTGTTCAAGTTTATTCCATCCCAAATGCAGGACTTGGCTTGTTGATCATGAGGATTTTGGCCACTCATATCTTCACCTGTCATTTTCCTAGAATGGGTGGTGCACCCCTCACACTGACTCTGACAGTTCCCTTATGGTTCTAAAATCCCCAAGGCCAGGCCTTAATTGTTAAAAACAGAGGCAGAGACCATTTTCTAAGTGTTGTGTCACTAAGCTCCATGCCTCACATTTTCCTTAGGCTTCCTTTTGCTTGCAAAGTACTTTTAGAAATCCTTTTTTGGCTTTCCATCTCCCTCTAGCTTCAGCTTCCTCTGAACTTTGTTTTTCTTAACTCCTTCCTGGCATGTACAGGTTCTTCCCAAGATGCACATTCCTGCTTCCTACTTCTGCGTACTTTGGTTTTTTGTACTTCAGCTCAATATATCAGTACTGCAGTACTGGCCTTCTACCATGGTTGCTTGACTTTCTGTACATCAAAATGGATGATTCTTGTGCTCTGAAGAGCTTTTCCTGAATACCAACCAGATCTTCCAAGCCTATTTGTTTTTCAAAGGAATTTCCAATGAGATGCTTTCAAGCATATCCCTGAAAAAGATGAAATCTTTCCTAAAGTCCTTGTTTGTGATAGCAATATTCATATTGCCCACTTCTCTTAGGAACTTAAACTCTCCTATCTTGAGAACACTTTTCCCTGCTGTCAATTTTGCTGTTTACCTTACTAACCTTTAAAAGGAAGATTCAGTCGTTCCTTAATCATAAATTGAATGTCCAATAGCCTTCCCCTGACAGCTTACTGATCTCTTATTTGTGCCAAGATATAAACCTTGATGCTTTCCAGAAACCTGCATTGCTTGTGATCTCCAGTGTTGTCCATCCAGCATTTGTCAGGAGGATAAAGCCCTCGGTGAGAGCCATGGCCTGTAACAGCAAAGCTTGCTGCAGCTCTGGGTGCCTCCTCTTCTCCATGAGACACTCTGCAGCGAAGTGTGCCACAGTGCCACACTCCATGCTGCTATATCACCAAGCCTTACCCACAAGCTCTCAGATGCTTGTTAGCCACTCCAAAGAGCAGGGCAGTTCACTTAATCTGTGGCTGTATATAGAGAATGACTCATACTCCTCATCTTCCTGGACAGACCTTCCTAATGGGAAAGTGTGAGAAATTCGTACATTCTGAAAGATCGATGCATGAACCTAACTACAGAGCACTTGAAGAGATGAACTGCTTTCCACTCAAGTCATATGATCTAGACAAATAGGATCTTATATTTTATTTCTATATTGGTGAGCATAAGATGTACTTTTTATATTATGTGACAGTAAGCCAGATTTTATCCTGTTATTTTTGCTCCATGCTGTGACATTTGTAAAAGTTTCCACTCTTCAGAACATAGTTCCTTGTACTTGTGTATGAAAGGGCCTCACACCAGGACCAAGAAAATTCACCAGTTCAATTAGAATTCAATTCTTAGTAGGCATGTAAGAAAGTACAATAATATAAGTGCTATGGTTTAACCCCAGCTGGCAACCATATACCACGCAGGTGCTCACTCACTTACCTTTCCTCTCCCTCCCAGGGACTGAGAGAAGAATCAGGAAAGAAAAGAAATTAAAATTCTTGGATTGAGGTCAAAACAGTTAAATAATGGGAAAAAAAATAGTAATAATAATATTAACAACAACAACAACAATAATAATAATAGGGAGAGAGTGAGATAGAACACAAGAAAAATAAGTGTTGAACTGTGCAATTGCTCACCACCCACTGACCAATGCCAAGCCTGTCCTCAAGATGCAATTGGCCTCTCTTCAGGGTAATTTCTCCAGATTATGAACTGAACATGATGTTCTATGATATGGAATATCCCTTTGTGCACTTCAGATCAGCTGTTCTGGTCATGCTCCCTCCCAGCTTCTTGTGCAGTACACGGGACACTGAAAAACACGGGACACTAGCAGAACACGGGACACTGAAAAGTCCTTGAGTTAGAGTCAGGACCACTCAATAGTAACCAAAACATCAGCATGTTATCAACATTATTCTCATATCAGATCCAAAACATAGCGCTGTACCAGTCTTTAAGAAATTAACTCTATCCCAGCTGAAACCAGTGCAATTAGGCAGTCATGTTAAAGAATAATAAAATGGTCTTTAGAATAAATATCAGGTGCTTTTTTCCCCTCATTTGATTCCACACAAAACACTCATCTCTTCTCTCAAAAATATAGCTAATGATTGTCTTCTGCATTAGCAACAGAGAACAGATGGTAAAAACGGGGAAGGATACAGAGACCTGACATCTAAGACCTCAGTGTTGATATTTGAAGCTCAGAGGAGAAAATACCTTGTACACCTGTTTGTTTCCTTGCTAGCCATGTACTCTAAGCTGTCAGTTTGGACTCTGAAAGAGAATTGCAGAATGTTTCTCACTCCAATAGTCCTACAAAGTCCTAATAATAGTTAACTGTAATATTGTCTTCTCTTTCTACAAAAGTAGAGAGGATAACAGTTGCTCTTAATACCAATTGCAGAACTAGAGAAGTACCTCCTCTTGAAATTGAGATTTTCTCATTTCTCATTCTTTTTGTTATGACTAGGTAAAAGGCACATTTCTTGTGCCACTTAAGAGAGGGTCAGTGTGATTTCAATAAGAGCAAAGCTACAGCTTTCTAGAGTGTTTAGATATGCTTGCATAAGACAAATGATTAACACACTCTAGCACAGAGAAAAAAAAGGAATTATGGTTGTAATAATTTATTGCAGTTCACTGAGAACATTTTTAGTGCTTAAATACATTTCTGTTTCAAGATTAATTAAATTATGATTACACTAATCTATTCCACTCAGGTCTTTCCTGTGAGTCAGTGGCCATTTAAGGGAAAATTAATATGTTTGTGTAAAAGTAACACATTAGGAGTGCAAAACTTTATATGCAAGTTTTCTGTTTCTCATGCAGCAAAGAATAGATAATTGTTGATAAAATTTTGACAAGAGTTAATGAAATTTGTATGAGTTTCTAATTTGAAGTATATTAATGTGTCACAGTGGAAGTGCTCTTTAAATATTAAAATTCTGAAAATGTATTCAAAAGCGTATGGTACATCTAAAAATAATTTTATCATCCAAAGTTAACGAGGAAGTTGTGTGCTATGGCACTCTAATTGTAATGTGTACTGTACTTTTCAGACCTACAAGAGACTTAGGCCCAGTCAGCTATCATAGGAGACAACTCCCACTAAAAACCATCTGCAAAGCATGGCTTCTGAAGGGAAAGCTCCAGGGAACAGCAGCAGGAAGGATTAAGCAGCAGTGTGGTTATACTGAACCACTATTGTGGTGATTTCCTAAGAGCTTGCAGAACTTGTGTCTTTTCCTTTTTTGGTTTAGCAAAATCACTTATTCTCCTTCCAGCCAAAAGAGAAAACTGCTGAGTGCATTGGACAACTAGGGGAATGGTCTGTTAATTGATCTGTGGGAAACACTGGAACACTTGTGAGCAGTACTACAAGATACAATTCACAGAAAATAAGAACATTTTTTAAAGCTTCAGTAAGAATGTTTCAGAAGACACATTTTTCTTTTCTGTCCTCACAAGTTTGGCAATTCTTATCTACATCTCTTTCAAACTGCTTGGTGCTTCTGCATTGTGTTATAAAGGATAAGCTTCACCAGACAGGATTTGCAAATTGAGTCAGCTCTATATGGGATTAGAGACCAGTTTGCACATTATTTGGCAAGTTTATTTATACACATAAGACCACTGTTGACGAGATTTTTACAGAGGCAGAGAGAAACAGAAGAGGACAAAGCCGCAAATTCAATAGGTGGCTGTGAAGCTATGAGTATGTTTAGGCACAATCCATTCTTACAATTTTTATTGGGAAAACAGTGGAAGACTCATATTCTTTCTCACAGTGTTTCAGGAAGTTTGGTTCTATCTAAGCAGAAAATATATTCCAGGCATTCAGCCAAGAGAGAGAATGGCAGAAGAGACAACCGAGGGGAAAATGAAGAGAGACTGTCAGAGTGCAGAGTCCAAGAGAGGGGAATTTAATTAGTAGCAAGCCATTATGTAAACATTTAGATGGAATTGGTGAATATTCAGAATTTAGTTTCTCATCAAAAAGTGAATAGGAAGTGACAGTTAGACTACCAACAGCTGCTGAACGGGCAGCAAGAGATAAGGAGAAAGCATCTAGATAGAGAAGATAAGCATTAAATTAGAAGTTAAAAAACAATAATTGGTATGGAAACAATAATTGGTTTCTTAATATTTTTTTACTGCCTTTCAGCTAGGAGCTGTTTTCCTTGGTGGAAAGAGATAGTGAAACTAGCATTCTCCAAAATGTTCTTTACTAAAGAGAAAATTTATGATGTGTGTGGAAGACATTACAAAACTTGTGATCAGATGCAGAAAAGAGTAAGTTCATTCCAATTTAGCAACCATGATAAGCTCACAGATGAAGTAAAGTAGGAATTTAACTGCTTTTGCTAGCAAATGTTTGTACAAGTTCAGCACTTTTAAAGACGTTTGGCTTTTAAGCACGTGGGACGTGAATTCACTGGAGCTTCCTGCACATGCCAACATACTGCTTTTTTATTATATTAAACATTTCTATCAAATGCATCTACGTCAGTGAGAAATTCTTGATCTTAATCATTGATTTATTTATGAGGGAGAATAAGAAAAATGTCCCTGCCTTCTCTCAGGGTTATTTTTTTTCAATGACCCCACACATTCCATAATTTTATAGCAAGACAATGCATTATCTCTCTCCAATTTATATTCCTCCTGGCTTATATTATAGTTTTCTAAATATACTTTGTCATGTTATTTACCTTTGTACCCAGATGCAGGGTGTCTGCTGACTCTGGGATTCTTGCAAATAAATCACTGTTTTAAGAGTGCATGCTTCAAGGCCAGGTTTAACTGAAGCACCTAACATTTTTCAGTTATACAATGTTTCAATAACATTACCATGCAGAACAAAGCTGAGTAAATTTATTTCCAGAATTAAAGGAGTAGATTATTTCTCCTTTACAGATGGCCTTCCATAAATCTTGAGGGATAGAAAATCTGATAGAACAATCAAGATTTGAATAGACAAAAACTATCTAAGATCTAAAAATATGGCAATTTTTATATGACTAATGTTGCTTCAGTTTGCTAGTCTTCCCCACAAACTATGAAAAAACTTAACAATATAAAATACGTCTTCACAGTAAGTGTCCCTAAATAACAATAAGCCTCCACCCTGTGTTGATGTGGGATTATTCCTCCCCAGGTGCTGAACTGGGCATCTTCTGTTGCTGAACTTCACAAAATTACTCTCTGTCTAATTCTCCAGTCTGTCCAGATTCCTTTGAATGGTATCAAGAACTTCTAATGAATCAGGCACTGTACGTACTCTCCATCTGGTATCATCTGTAAACTTGGAGGATACACTTGGTGCAATCATCCAGCTCACAAATGAGGATGTAAAATAGTATTGGCCCCGATATCAACCCCTTGGGTGCACCATGGGTGACTGGTCTCCAGCTGCACTTTGTGTTGATCATAATCCTTTGAGCTTGAAAGTTCAGCCAGTTTTCAATCCCCCTCACTGTCTGTCAACATATCCAGCCCATACACAAATACTTCTCTTTTTTTTTTTCAGCTTTTAATAAGAAGCAAGAACTGAAATAATCAAGAATTTAAAAATCATTGTATTCCTTATGACACCGTAAATTTTAAAATTTTATTCCAATGCCCAATATACTTGTTTCCCAGCTCACTGCTTCCCTTGTAATATCTGTAGAACAATGATGATTTCAACCATGCTGTCCTCTTGATATTGAATTTTGCAACCGGTTTTGCTCAGGGTTTACAAGGAATATGAATCTCTTTGTTGCAACTTTGATTCTTTGGTCTGTAATTATTGAGTAAGGGAATTATTTTGCTACTTTAGATCAAGATACATAAAGACTGTTTGTAGTATACGATGTGAATTACATATGTCAAAATGTAAATCATGAGGGAGAACTGTAATTTAAATTATCCTGGATTTGAGACTATAATTTAGCAATTTCTGGCAGAAAGTCATGAGACATTTAGCATCTTGAATAAATAATTCATCAGACTTCCTTTAAAACACACAGATCTGTGTAAACAAATATTCCACTACCAGGAAGAACAAGTACCTACCTGCTCTGTTCCTTACATAATCAGATATCTTTCTATCAGAAATCAAATTATCTGCATAACCAAAAAACTCAATAAAACCAAACTCATACCCTCTTGTGGATCCTTTCATAGTTTGCACTTGTCATCTCACTCTAAATATATTTTTTTCTTTCCTCTTCTCCTTATTCGTTAGCACTTATTCATTTCTACATTGACATGCAGACATAAAGGAATTTTCACATTGGCAAAACCCCTTAGAGTTGTTCTTCCTGTGCTTATGAGTAAAACATTAAATAAAGAACAGCCAGATAGAATCCTTTTATTCAGTTAATTTCACTTCTGGTCAATTAAGAACATTTAGCTGGCCCAAGGACGAAGAAAATAATTTTTATTTACCATCTCCTATCTACAAAAAAAAAAAACAACTTGCAGGTTTAGATCAATTTTAAACACATATGTTAGCCTATCTTAAGATAATTTCCAGGAAGAATGTTAAAATGCTTGTTTAAATTATTAGGATCACTTGTGATACTGCAGTGCTGGAAAGTGTTACACAAGAAATGCATAGGACTGAAATCATAGAAAGTACTGAATAAGCTTTATGTAGGAATCAATAACCACAAACACCAGGAATATATATGCTGCAACTACTACAATACACTAATTACTTCTAACAATTGGATAAGAAATGAAAACAAAAAGGGATACAGAGGAAGAATAGATTTAAACTCTTGCCTCTAAACAACTAAGGAGAAAAAAAAAGAGCTGTGCAGGTGCTAAAGTTTAATAAGATAGGGGAACATACAACAAGGACAATAGACCACTATTTTTTTACTGTACGTTTGGGACCAGTATTGTAGAATTATATGTAGACAAGAAGCTGTAACTGAAAAATTTTTGAAGATCAGCTGATAGAATGTCAGTGGACCATGGAAGACAGACTGTCAGAAGACAGCCAACTTTTAGGAAGGCTATTGTGCACAAACTTATGTCTAACTAGAAGGAATATGTACAGCTAAAGTGATCAATTAAGTTAGCAGTTCAAATAAATTGGTAATACTGGGGTGAAAAATTAATGTTGAAAGAACCAAGAAAGGTACATATTTTAACTAATAAAAAAAGGAAATGGTAGAAATAGTGGTTTTTTTCTTTATTTTCCTTTTACTCATGGTTCTGTTAAATTATTGTTGTCATACTGAGAAAAAAAGCAAACACAGAAATCCAGGAAGACACAGAGATTTTGAAAGGTTTCTGTAAACATGTTTTGTGAATTCCTTCCTCTTTGAAAATGCAAACCAGATAAAGCTTTTTTGACAATTAAGTACTTATAGGAAGACAAAGAATCATATATTTTCAGTGAAAGCTAGGTGAAATATTTTTCTTGAACTTGGTTTGGAATAAGAATATTAGTGTCTTATGCTTACTTATTTGTTTGTTGTTTTACCAAGATACTCCAGATATGCCACTCTTTTCAACAATTGCAAATTACGTTTGCAATAAAATTTCAGCATGATTCCATTTTGCATGCATGTGTATATATATGCCTTTCCTTTCAAGTTATATTCCAAAGACATAGATAATAAATGGAGCATTTGTTTTCATAATTCGAAGCAATACTACAAAATAAATTAGGTATTGGTTAATCTATAATGTTTGGTATACAATTAATCATGACCAATATAAGATAAGAATCTCACTGTTTATGTTGATATTTTGAGAAGAAAACCAAGAGAAGCATAACAACAGGATTAGAAACCATCAATTATTTCTTTGGTAAATGCTGTGTTGAAGAAAATGTTTTTTTAAGGCTAAGACATCTATTATTAAATATCAATTTAAATGAGAACTGACCTACAAAATTAACTGCAATCTTGCTGAAATCACATATAATTAAAAATTTGCCAGTGTTTTAACCATATTTCTAGGATACACTGTCTATACAAAAGCTCCATGGGTTGAAACTTGGCTTTTTACTCTGCAAGCTCTGTGGTAATTTTGTGGAGAAAAAAGACAATTTTCACTGGGGTTCTTATACAAATTCCATCAGAAACAATGGCTATTTTCTGTGCTCTCAAGTTGTACATGATTGACATATTAAAGAGATGTGAAGTTCTACTCTTCATCTGACCCTCTTTCCAATGAGGTCAATCAGGATTGTGTCTGGGTCAGTTAAAGAAATGAGTCCACATGGAGTGCTTTGGAAAATCATATAATTTCTCCATCATTCATGTAGTTAACTATGCCCTAAGGTATAATGAAGTAAAAAAAGGGTCAAGATAATCTAAATTCTGCTTAAGCTGAAGTAGTATTTTTTTGTTTTCTAAATATATGAAAAGACAGTTTACCACATGAAAGAGAGGGAGAAATATGGAGAGGACTGGTGAAGAGGAAATAATATTGTTATGCAGACAAACTGAAAAGAGAAGCTGTAAGGTTCTTTCCAGCTTGTGTTGACTGTGAGAAAGAGTTTTGAAAGAAAGTAGAATCTGTTGAGTTTGACTCTGAAAAGCTCTCATGTGGTAGCTCAGCTATCCTTGCCTAAAAGATGCATAAATCCAGGTTCACCAGAAGGTCAGCCAGGAAACGCAATGTAGGATTCAAGTTATATAAAGAAAGATGACCTACAAATAGTTTTATCCCTTACTTCATGAATTTGATGTGGAAAGTCATGACTTTACTTGTAAGAGATGCAATTTTTAAAGTGTACACAATATTTTGCATACAGCATGTGTACTTGATTTATTGCCCTCTTGTTTCATATGGCGAACTTCAAGTATCATGGAGTACATAATCATAGTATCATCTAATCATTGAGATTGGAAAAGGCCTTTAGGATCATTGAGTCCAGCTGTTAACCCAGCACTTCCAAGTCTACCACTAAACCATGTCTTTAGGGGGGACATCTACGTATCTTTTAAATACCTCCAGGGATGGTGACTCTTCCACTTCCCTGAGCAGCCTGTTCCAGGGCTTGACAACCCTTTTGGTGAAGAAATTTGTCCTCATGTGCAATCTAAACCTCATTTGTTGCAACTCTTGTCCTGTCCCCTGTTACTTGGCAGAAGAGACTGAGCCTCACCTGGCTACAGCCTCCTTTCAGGAAGGAGCCCCCTTGAGCCTCCTTTCCTCCAGGCAAGCCATCCCAGCTCCCTCAGCTGTTCCTTATAAGATTTGTGCTCCAGACCCTTCCCCAGCTCCACTGCTCTTCTCTGGACTCGCTCCAGCCCCTCAATGTCTTTCTCGAAGTGAGAGACTCAAAAACTGAACACAGGATTTGAGGTGTGGCCTCACCAGTGCTGAGTACAGAAGGACAATCACTGCCCTGGTCCTGCTGGCCACATTATTGCTGATCCAGGCCAGGATGCCATTGGCCTTCTTGGCCTCCTGGGCACACACTGGCACTTGTTCAGTCAGCTGTCAACCAGTACCCCCAGCTCTTTTTTTACTGGGCAGCTTTCCAGCCACTCTGTCTCAAGCTTCTAGCATTCCATGGATTTGTTGTGACCAGATTTCACCTTGTTGAACTTCCTAAGTTTGTCTTTGGCCCATTGATCTAGGCTGTCCAGATCTCTTTGCAGAGTCTGCCTACCCTCTAGGATAGCAACAACACCCCTGCCCAACTTAGCATGATCTGCAAAGTGATAGGAGGCAGCACTTGATCCCCTCATTTAGATCATCAGTAAAGGTCTTAACTTAACCAGGACTGATCCCAATACAGTGTGCTGGGGAACACACTATATAATGTTACTGTTCTGACTGGAAAAATGAAAATATGTTGCTGAAAATCTGGCAAGGAATTGCTAGATTTCGAGTCAAAATAGTAAGGATATGAGCAATCTGAAAGACTACATAGCAACATCGTACTTCTCCAGAAGGCAGTTGATTCGATTGGTCATGAACTTCTGTGAGTGTGACAACATTAAGATTTTTGTCAGTCGAATAAGCAAGCAGATAAAAACAAACAAACAAAAACTCTACAACCCACTGAAACATAAGTAATTGGCTTTCTCCTCATATCTACAGCACTTTATATTTTACTTCTCCTTATTTGGTACAGATAGTTTCTTCCCCCCCCCCCCCC
>VZRM01005064.1:1727831-1935875 GCA_013397955.1 Grantiella picta
TCCCCCCCCCCCCCCCAAATATTTTGTCTATCAGAAACCAAAATTTTGGTAAGATTAGACAGCAGAGAATACTTTACATTCTGCTCTTGCAACTCAAGATTTCTGGACCAGCTGGCCTTAGGGCTAGTTTTGCTTCTTGGGTTTGGCTATAAAAAGAATATCTAAGTATTCTCTGCAAGTCAAATAATGACTGAACTCCAGTACAAGAATAACTCTTCTTTTTGTCTTAGAGAAATCTCCGAGTCAATGCACACAGCATCAACAAGAGACATAAGGTTTTGTGATTTGCAGATACAAAACATTTCCAAGAATTGCAGAGAAAAAAGTAAAATGTGGGAAACACAAACCAAATCCTCACCCTTGAGAGGATGAAAGTGGGGATCTCTGAATGTGGTCTGAATGTGCTTCTAGATTTGAACATACATGCTCTCAGTGACAATTGAAGTTGAGGTTTTCAACATTTGAAGTATAAGTTGGGTTGCTTGACTACAAGAATGTAGAGAGTGTACAGATTCTCTGCTTATTTACCTGAAATACTTCTTTTACTACAAGGGAGCTGTTCAATCATACACTTCAAATGGTATCAAGATCTATCTACAGGAAATAAAGGGAAATCCTCCTTTTCTTTTGCAACAAAGACAAATCTGGCAAAACCAGGAGTTCTTGAAGTAATTTCTATCATCTCATTCTGAACAGAAGCCTCAAATGATGCCAAAGGAAATTTGCATATGGTGAGACTTAGCAAAAACTAGAATCAGGATGTCAAACTTGACCTAAAGTGAAGGTTTAAAATAGACTTGTGTGGCATTTAGAAATTATCCACTGTAACTTGTTATCAGTAGTGTTTCAGATAATAATTTGCTTTCCAACACTTCTACATAATAGAAAATCCAAGCGATCCTCGTATCATATTTAGAGGAATACAAATTGAGTGAGGTTGGAATATTACTTCATTTATTTAACTTGAAGTCACAAGTTCAAATCTTGGATTAAAAATATAAATAATTACATAAAATAGCCTACGATGGTATATCGTTAAGATTGTATATTTGAGTTGGTTCCCTGTTCTTTGGGAACCAAGGGAAGAAGCATATAGCACATAGGATTTTAATATATGCCGGAATTGTCATAAGTATGTTGTGAAATGAAGTAAAAAGTGTCTGAGTAAAATGAGCAGATGAAATCATTGAAAGCTGTGTTTGACCAAAACTGTAGATGTATGTATGCCTTCTTCAGCAAGTAGATCTGAGAAAGAATCAGTAAAAGAATAAATCCTTTTATTTTTAAAAACTTTCTTTGTCCTATTTCAAACTTTCAGTTTGCAACTCCTATATAACCAAATTTTTCTTCTAAAACCTGGCAGAATTTTTTGCTTTCAGTTCAGTGTTGCCTTTTCAAGCACCAGAATCTGCGCTACCTCCTCTTTTGTCTCTGCTTTCCTGGACTCTGACCAGTGAGTGTTCATTGCCTTTTCATGCCAATGTTTTTCACTCTGAATGGTCATTGCCCTTTAGCCTAATGAAAACTTGGTCAGTTCCAGACCTTCAACTTGCAGGAAGATAAGACAACCAGATCTAAGGCGATCCAGCACAGAGGTATCATGAGTTTAGGATGAGTTTAACACATGGGTTCATGTTTGAATTTCACCAGTTAGAATTAATGATCTCAAAACAACTTTGTTGTTGTTGTTTTTGTTTGTGGTTTGTTTGTTTGTTTTACTTTTTCAATTGTTTCCAAAACATTCATTTTGGAAACAAAGCAGACAAGACTGAATTTATTTGAGGCAGAATCACAAAAGCACATAAAAAACCATCATATTATTTCTGAGAAATTAGAATAGTTTTATTTTACTTGATTGAACACTTAATCAGCTGTTCATTTTTATATCACTGCATTCACAAATATTCCAGACATTTAGTTGGCACCAGAGGAGATTTCAGGCTTTTGATTCCTAGCTCTTAGGGCATTTGAATAACACTTCTTCAGAAAACTGCATCTAGTCTGGCTCAAGAGAAAATAAATAAATGCAAAACAAGACAAAGAACAGCTTTAACAGAATAATAGAATAAGTTTCCAAATCAGACTAGTAAACTGAACTAGTTGTGCCTGCAAAATGAAATGTTTAGATTTATTTCAGGTGCATTAAATCTTTAACTCTGCTAATGATTTCAAGTTCAGATACTATTTTCCTCTGACTACATATGATTCAAGACAGCAGGACGGAAATTAAACTAGGTAAGATGTATATTGAAGAACAGATCCACCTTTCCCAAATAAGATTAATTCAAGAAAAAATGGATAGCATCTTGAGGGAACATAATATTGAAATAGACTAGAGTTAGGATGAGCTCAGTAATCTATGATTAGACTTCCCCAAGAGTATTTGCTTTAAAACTCTCAGGAAATAGAACTTATTTCCAGCTTCGAGTGAGAAATATTTTGAGCATTTATTTGATGCAAATTTTATTTTTTAGCTGCACTGTTCAGTACTCTGCTTACAAAGCTTAAATATTACTTAGGTTTTGAGCTAATGTAAGCAATTATTTCATAGCTAGTAATGCGTCTGATGAATTTTACTCTCTTCAGTGCATGAATTTTCAATGAGCAGGCTATGATTTTTCTCTAACTTATTCACTATTTGAAATTATTACCCAATAAATTAATTTTGATAATTCTTGGTTGCTAAATGGCTTGGAAGGAGATCATTTGAAAAGATATATGTGTACCACGTGGTCTAGAAAAAATCATTTTCCATACAGGTCAATCTTCTACCTAAAGAGTTCTAATTCTTGTCAGGAGAAGCAAAGATATGGATTAAAATCTTAGGTGATGCACATTCATGCGGCATTGCAGCCTTGTGTTTCACGGACGGCCACCCCACACCGCACAGAGGGGAGTTGTCCAGAGCCGAGACACGCCGGGGCACACGTGGTGGTGACAAGGCACTGCGGCAGGCAGTGGCACTCGAGGGACGCGAGTCGTTATGGAGGCGCGGTGAACACAGAAGTGCTGGATCGCAGTCTGGGATTCCAAGGGAATTTATTAGGATCCACGGGCACAGGGTGAAGGGAGAGGAAGAGGGGTGGAAAGTGAGGGGTGGGGAAGGTGCAAGGAACCCAAGGCTGCAAACGCCAAACAAAGGGGTGCAGAGGATTAAAAGGAGAGGGAAGAGGGGAGTGGTTAGCTCCGAAGAGCCAACCAGGGAAGGTCTGAGGGGTGGAGAAAGGGAGGGAAGAAAGGGTGACAACCAATAGGTTTAAAGCAGGAGAGGGTACAAACTCAGTGAACCAATAAGAACTTGAACCAAGGAGAAACTTCTGGAACATAATCCATATATAGAGTGGGGGCAGGGGAGAGCGCAGGACCAATGGTCTCGTGCTAATAAATCCTGCTAGCACACTGCAACACATTCAGACATTTCTGTTACTCCCACTTTTTACTGAACTTTCTGATATACCCAGAAAACAAACAGATGTTTGAAATTTTGATAGCAATTCAATTCTTTTTTTGCTGTGAAATAGCCAGGGGAATGTGGGAATTTTGTGGAACCCAAAAAGCTGACTTGAAAGACAGCATAATGTATCTACAGCATAACCAGCTCTTGGAAATTTATGTAAAGCATCTCTTGCCCATGCACTTTATGGTATTCTTTCTGAACAACAGACAATAAAAATTAATTAATTTTATAATTATACAATATTAAAATCTCCCTCTGTAAATATGTGTTCATTTGGAAGTAAACCAGTGGCGGGATTGACCCCACAAAATATATTATGAGAGATTCCCAGTCACAATTACAATTTAAGAGGAAAAATTAAAGGCAATAATACAGAAACACCAGCTTAAACTGACAGAGACAGAATACAACCTGCCATCTTGTTGGTAAGGATGGTGATAGCAGTCCAGTTAAATGGTGGCTGTAGTCTCCTTGGAGTGATGGATGTGCTCTGGTTGAAGTGGTGATCCTGAAGAACGATCTGGTTGGTCTCTGGAGGTCCAGTGGTGACGCTCAAGCTCTTCTCCTCTGGAAATCCAGTAGAAGGCAGAGACCAGTGCTCCAAAGACTCAGTTTATATGCAGGTAGGAATGTTCATTTCTTCCCTTCTGGGCAGGGCATTTTACAACGGGATGATGTAATCTTATAAGTCACTCCTGGAGACCCTGATGGCCCATTAGGGAGATAACCCCCAAATGGTGTTATCAGGGCTGAGTCATGCTGAAGATAAAGAGCACTGCCCCACCTGTTCTCAACAGATTATGGAGATGGTAATAGAATACATACTTTTTGGTTACACTTTCCATGTAACCCAAGACATTATACTGAGTTAATTTACCTGTTTGAAGACATTTTTATTTAAACACATTTTCATTTGAGCATCAAGTAACTGAATATTTTTAATTTTGAAGGGGTTTTTGTGACTTTTTCATATATGGAAACATAAAACAATTTCTTCCATAAAGGGATATCTTGTTTTATCAGTACCTATTCCAGTTCCCTCATTGTCTTAAGTTTTCTCTCTGTGTTTGCAACAACACATGTCTCTGTTGAGAAAAAACAGGTGAGAATTGTTCTTGTGTCTCAACAGAGAAAGGATCCCAGACCAGATGTCTTCTCCTGAGACCTCTAATCTAGTGCTCAATGCACACATGCAAGAGTGAGTTCTCTGCAAAATACAGTGGCCATCCTTTTTCTTTTATCAAAAGCTTAGAGGTGTGACACAGAAATCTAAATTGCTGTGGGCTGAATAGAACTTTCACAGCTTGAAAGAGCTACTGCAAATAGAAGAAAATACATAAAGCAACAATGGCACTTTCAGAAGTGTTTCAGAAGAAGTAATTCTTGCATTTTTTTTCTTTTTTTCAAAATAAATAATAAATCAGACTGCTCTTTTTGATAAAAGATTCTAAGGTCTATATTTCAATGTCCATGATCTTTTTTTTCTGCAACATTATTGACCTAGCGAAGTATACTTTTTGCTCAGAGTGCTGCTTACTGCAACTTTGATTAGAATTGCTTTTAATTAAGGGTTATTAAAAGTCATGTTTTTATAAAAAATAATTTTAAAATAACATATTGTGAAACTAAGCCCTAAAGCATCTAAGACACTGAGTCAATCTGGCTCCTGATCTAGAAGTGTTGAGTCTGTTCCCCTAAAAGATAGATTAAAGGCATTTTGTGAATTATATTATAATATTAAAAATTCAAATATTAAATTGCATTTTACATGTATGTTGATAAATAATATACATTAACTTGAAAAAGTAAAGAAAATTATTTAAGAATTTCACCCATTTCTTTTTCATCATTCCTTCCTTAGACATGTTAGGTAGTGAAAGGAGCAGGGAGATTTTTTTATAGTTCTCTGACAATTTGAAAAAAAAATTAAAATTTGTTTACTGATCTACGAAATCCTCATGCTGTTATTCATAAAGACTGCATTGATTTTCTTTTCTTTTTCCATGGGAAACTGTGGAACTCAACTACCCTGTACAATCTTTAATTCTTTTCTGCTTCCCTCCCAGCATAGCTCTGTGGTGCAATCAACATGGTAGACAATCCCCCATTGTATCAAAGCCCTTTGGGATACTGCAATTAGTGTTCAACATCTTCAACCACTGCTCCAGGTAAGTAACACTTTACTCACTTTTTCTGTACTCAAACTCTTGCAAAGTCTTTCCTGACTTGCCTCTGTGCTATAGATTCAACAGTAAAAATGAGGAAAATTGAATGAGAGGCTATTTTGAACTAAAAGAGGAGTAAAAGAGTCAAGTTGTCCTTTTTTGATTATTGAAGCATGTCTATATGAAAGACCTGAATGGGATTTCTGCAAAATTCCATTATTCATTTCAGTGCAATAATACAATCACTGTACAGTATGAAGCCGGCAATCAATAGTTTAGCATACAGCTTTGATGAACTGTTTCCTCCTGCTTCCAATTTATGCCTTAAAGGGGAGCTTTGTCTGTAGAGTTCACTGTGTTCAACTAATGCACCAATTAACTACTGTGACAAGGTTCTGCATTATCAAAAATCAAAGCTTTCCATAGAGAATAATCTTCTTAGTGTAGAAAGTTGGTCAGGGAGGAAGTCAATGAAAGACCAAGGATATCTATGCATAATATTAATCTCAATGTAGATTATATACATTAAATAAGGACAGGAAGAACATAGCCCCTGGACAGGACAGCAGTATCTTTTGAAGCAAGCTACTGAAAGAAAAACACTTGAAATGTTTAAATGATTAATGCTAAATACTGCACACTGTGATCTCTTTCAAAAAAAGAGATTGTTACAACCCAGGATTTTGGTTGAGAAAGTGGTCTGAGTTATTAGAGAAAAGATAAGGTCTGTTGGATTTATATCTTTACTTATATTTTTCTTAATAATTCTGTTATTGTAGTATTTTAAATGTGGTCACTCCAGATTTTTAAATACTATTATGCTTAAGCAGAAAAACAATTGCAGAAGTTGCAGTTCTTTTGTGTTTGAGTGGGTTGAGCTCAGTTCACACCCTTTCCCTCTGCTCCTCATATCTCCTCCCACTTTTCCCGTGCACCAATGTTCAGGATAAACCTGCTTCAGACTGGTCTCTCCATGAGATCTGAGAAACAACCACCTACTCCTGTGTGTGCTCCTCCCTGGCCTGCAGGGATGACATCTTCCCTCTCATTCTTCACTGACCTGGGTGTCTCAAACCTTTTTCCTCTTCACTTTTCATTGCCCTCTGATGTTTTTACCCTTTCTTAATGTTTTCCCAGACACACTATCAGCTTGGCTCATATATAGGATATATAAGTCTGAAGATTTCCTGTTAACTCACACAATTGGAGAAGAAGGGCTGCTTTACTTGCTTAAGAATTTCCCACGTTTGGTATATCCAGGACTGGAAACCATATTTTGACAGTGATGAGGTACTACTTCTAAACAGTCTGGAAAATTTACAAAATCATTGTTTTTCCTCGAAAGAAAATGGAGGTCAACAGCTATTATTCTCCTTGTATGTCTGTTAAAGTCCTTGGGCAGTTTGCAGTAAATTTCCTTTTTCTTCTCCTTAGTTGTTTGAAGCATAAGACTGTTTTCTGGAATATGTGGTGCTGGCTTATATGGACCAACAGAAGACTTTATTTTGAAGGGAGAAATACTTTTGATTACACTTGAAGCAGAAGCTTTACTTGCAGTTTCCAGCAGAATAGAATGTCTGATTTATTTCAGATAGTAGGTCAAGGACTCATGCTTTACACATTCAAGACATAACCAGTTTTCATGATTTTTCCTTGGTCTCTCAGGGATTCTGATGTCTGTATTCTTTTTTTATTATTTAATGTTTGTTCAATGTAAACTTAAGGCACCCAAAATCTTTTTATTCCATGAGAACCCAAAATATTAGGGTCAAACATTCTGTTAATGTGACAAAGAGAAAAAGGTCACAGCTTTCTTTTTTATCTTCAGGCTTCCTACTTATTAGCAACCTATTTTTCCATTGCCTTGACCTGCTTTGCGCTTGCCCAAGGAGGAGTAAAAGTACTGGAGAAAGTAATTTTATGGAGGTGTGTATATTTATTGAAAATATGAAGTCAAACTGGGGATCTGTTTTGCATCTCTTCTATGTTGAAGCATAATATTTAAACAATTTCTAGCTCAGACGTTGTCAAACTAATTTTTTTTATTTTCTAAAAATATTTTATATTTATCAAGAGAAACCAATAAAAATCCCTTCTGTTGGTGTACTAACCCATGGATCAGTACACTATGATAATATACTTATTCAACCTAAATAAGATTAGTTGATTTAAATCTACTTACAAGGTTTCTAACATAATTAGATCACTTTCTAAATAGATTATGGTAGATTGGTGCAACTCTTTAATATACACACGCGATATCTGTGTGCAGTAGAAGTTTTAGGAAAATATTATTAAGAATTATGTTTTATTCTGAATTATAATTCAGACATTGCTACATATTTCTTGCGAATTTTACCCCTGGCTCACACAAGGTGACAAAGTGGATATTTGCTCAGATTAGAATTATATTTATGATTCTTTAAAATTTCAAGGGAAGGATTTAACTCCAAAATAAATCACTGAGGTACTTTTAAAGGCAGGCAATTGGATTGGGTACAAGGTGTTTTAGAGAATATATAAAAATTAAATTACATAGGAAATTGCAAGTGAAATGAATTCACAGATGTCTGAAAAACAGAAGGTTGCCTAACAATTCCCCAAATTTACTAATCACCTTGTCTAAAATGTGCATTGTTCCTTGGGAAAAAAACTAAACCTGCAGTGCCTGCCAGTCTGGGTTCAGCACATGGCTAGGATTGTATTTGAAAGCTTTAATGAAGTGAGAAGGGAAGGGTGAGGCACAGTCTCGTGGTGCTTTCAGGATACTCAGAAGACTCTTTGCATCCCTGGATACAACACATTAATTTGCATTTACACAGTAGAAAATCCATGCAAACAGGGGTAGAAGAGGGAGCCTTGAAGTCTGTGATTGTCATTAAGGCTTGGCTTCATTCACCATGGATTGACACTGTAACATACTATATTATGCTATTTGGATGAAAACAATTTACAAAGACAAAATTTTGATCCAAAGAGAAAACTAACAATAAAAAAAATTCAGAATTAATGAGATCTTTCAGAAGTCAAAATACCATTAGTTTGTGCTCAAACATTATTTAAGACTCTTGAGAAATACATACTTTTATAGCATGTTTTTCATGTTGCATTGGTTGAATCAATCAAAATCATGTCTCTGTATGGAGGAATTTCTCCTTCCCTTGCCTAAAATTGCTTGGGATTACTCAAGCTTTAGGAGACCTCTTTTATTTCTCATTTCCATGTACCTAAAACCAGAAAGAACAGAAATAATGGCAGAGACCTATAATGTTCACCACATGCCCTTTCCCAGCTGACTGCTTACTTCGAAACCATTACCAGCACTGCTGGCTAAGCCCTTTAAGCAAACTCTGAAAAAGCAGGTAATGCCTAGACTTCCTCACGAGGTACTTCCCTCTATCATCCTTTTATTCCAATAAAGATACAAGATAAATACAACACAAGGGGGAAACAGACAAAAAGACAGAGCTTTACTTTTCACCTCAGTACATAGAATTGCTCCTATTTTCAAAATACTTTTCTTGCTTTACCTGGAAATGATTATCCAGAAATAAAAGCTAAATAAAACATTAATAGGTCACAGAAACTGTCAGAAGCCAGTCTCTTCTCCTTCCAAATAGCTGCTATTGAAGTCTCCAGAGCTGGTGGTTTGCATGTTTGAATGCCCTGCTGGCTCTCCAGAGCACAGCAGCAGGTAGAGCAGAAGGAGAGTGTGGCTTACATAAAGGCACAAGCCAAACAAAGCTGCTTGGTCTAATTTTAAGCTCACAAGAACTGAAAATGTTTTTTTTTTAAATATACAGCTCACATTTCTGGAAGTATAAAGGGTCCATTCCATATTAAGAACTGAGAGAAAAGCTCACCATTTCTAAACAAATTATTATTGTTGTTGCTGTAAAGGTTGTGTTTATGAAATACACTGAAAACAACATTGTTTGGACTTTTCCTTTGAATAATAGTCCCGGCCATTTGTGTATCTGCAATGGATTTTAATCCATTTGTAGCCTCAGAAACATCTACAGGATTTAATATCTAATGATTTTTTGTAAGGTTGTTACTTAAAAGTTTTTGGCATGTTCAAGGAAATACACATGCAGAAAAAACAGTTACAAAAATCATAAAATTCTGAACAGTAAATTACTTGTTCTTTATGTATAGCAACTTTTCCACCACCGTTGTGTTAAAAAACTCAGTTGTGTATATGCTTTCAATATTCTTTTTAAAATTTTCAAGTTATGCAGGACATTTTAACGACAATGTATTTACTCTATTTTCACAAAGTGAAGATCTTGTAAAAGCTTAATTGGTATTATCTTTGAATAAAGTGTGTTGCAGCAGGCTCCGAGGGGGCTGCACAAGTTGGCTCCCCCCCGGACCGGTGTCCCTGGTCTGCGTAATTCCGCCGGATCCGGGGCGGGCGGCCCCCGGGGTCCCATGGGCTGGCGTGAGTCTCTTAGCCACAGAAAATCAGCAGGAAATAATAGTGGGACGAAGGAACAAACCTGGACTCCATCTCTGTTCTGCCAGGGAGGTTTATTTGAGGTAATGGGGAGAGAGGGTTACAGGGGAGGAGAAGGGGAGGAAGGAAGCAGGGACAGGGTAGGGCTAGCAGCGCAGAGAAGAAAGACATCTCTCTGATGCAGACACTGGCTTATAAGGGGAAAGGAAGGGGAGGGACTGTCTCCCCCAGAGCCAGTCCCAGGAGGAGGAAGGGAAAATTGGCAGGGGGAACACACCAATAGGTTTTCAGGTACAGCAGAATGCATATTTCAAAATGAACCAATAGCATACAGAGCAGGGAAACAAAGGAAGCACATGGAACCCTAAAAACCCACATTGCTACAAAAGTGTTACCTCTTTTTCTAAACTAAACTTATAATAAAATTTTGCTGTCCGGAAATCACTTAGCTTTGCTTTTTTATACCACTCTGTCTTTATGAATGGCTAAGGATAAAGTAAAACATAGGCAATACTGAGAATACTGGCTAGTATCATTATCTTGAGTAAATTTCATCTGTCTAAAATTTTTGATTTATGCCAAGGAAAATGATTTGGTAGGGATTGCAGAACTGCACAAATGTGTGTATGTGCAAACACACCTACACTCACATACTACTTGTACCATTGACCCTAAAATCCATTTCAGTAAAACCCTGGATATTTGTGCACAATATAATTTTCCATATTTTCACATCAATGACCCTGTGATCTTTCTTCCTCAAAAACTTTCAGTTTTAGTTAAAAATTTGCATTTAGTTGAGGATTGCTACTTAGCAGAGAGGTATTACTTCCAAGGTTTTGTTCTTCCTTCCAAAGGAAGGAAGTGTCATACACAAAAAGCACCCACATGTGATCTTCCACTTGAGCAAAATTAATGCCCATCTAGTCTGAAAATACTAGCACACTGACATCTTTAAACTCTGTTCTTACAGTAGTGCTGCGTAAATCGGGTTTTTAGCCTTTTACACTGATCACACTACCACTAAATTTCTGAGCTCCATGTACAAGATTAGACAGTTGTCATATAAAGTTGTCATATGAACTGCTGTGTAAACTAAACCAAAATAAACTAAAAAACCAAAACCAATCTCCATTATGAGTTATATGCTCAGCTCATCTATTTACAATACTTCAGTCAAGCTCAGAGGAACCTCATATAGACATTACTGAAGGCATTAAAGTAGTGACTGTTGTAGTTAAGCTGTAGAACAAAATACTGAGCAAGACAGATCAAAATAAAATGGTTTCAAAATGGAGTTGAGGACAAGGGCAGGATTGAGTACCTTAATGTCAAAATATTTTCATAAAAGTTTTAATAACTGGGAAAGGAGTCTTTAAACCTAAGAAAGAAATTATTTGCATTTTAAGGAAAGCCTCAAAATTTTAAGAAAGACACGTACAACCAAGGATCTGACTTCACCTTCCCTCTGGTTTATTATGGTGTTGATGAATAACAACATCAGAGACATTACAGTATCTTCTCATGTACACTTTTTTATTTTTAAAGACATGTATTATTCCCTTATGGAATAATACAGGCTGCCTCCTGTACTACTTAATTTCCCCAGCACTCATTTGGTTTAGAAATGCAGTGCTGTGGAAATGTTTCCCAAACTAATCTGTAGATGCAAACACTTTAAAATACAGCTACTATTCTCTTAGCTGTCCAATAGCAAAACTTTTCAACATACAGGACCAATTTCTTTCACATCATTAAAAGCAACAGAACGTTTTTATATGCATACTACTTAGAGAGTAATCTATATGCAAGGAATTCCTCAAGGTCAGTTGATTGCCTTAATTTTATGTCACAATACAAAGGTAACTACTTCAGAATTATTCATGCTCTTGTTTTTAAATGTACTTTCTATGCTCACAGACATTCAATATAATGAATGCCAATTGTTAGCTTTATTATAACCCTACTTTCTAGGGAGGTTATTTATTAAAAGAATCATATTAATTTGAGCTCTGTTAAAAAGTCAACAGATTTTATTAATTCATATGTAATATCAATCAGAAAAAAATGGGCAGACAGCACAGAGGTTCTCTTTTGAACCTTCAGTTTTAAGTTTGTCTTAATTTCTGAACTTACAGCTTATTTGCAAATATTGAAAAAGTTTGTTCTGTCCTCAAAGTGTGAATTGGCAATTTTAGGGAAGACCTGATACGTTCTTCTATCCTTTTTTTTAGTATTAAACAGGTACCACTACATTTCAGTACAAATCAAAATATCAAAGAACTGTGCAATGTAAAGCATTTTCATCCCTGTAAATTAAATTACCTGTCTCCACTAAACCTTTGTCTTGTTTGTACTTTTTGGTTGTTCAGTGATCTACACAAACACACTTTCTACAAGGTAAATCACCTGGTCTAACCTTCAAGCCATTTGTTCCCATTCCAGGTATGTTTTTATTTATACAGTATTAGAAGAAATACAGTCACAGGTTAAGGTGCATACAGGGAATAACTGTTTAACACTGGGGGGTTTTGTATTATCTTGCTGAAGCATAAATTTTCAGACAGAGGAACATATTGACTTATGCACCTTGACTTTCAACTGTTTTATATCCTTGAAACCAGAATACACAGGATTCATATGTGTGGGTAGATGTGTGTACTCCTGTGACGTCCATGGTAAGACTAAGCAAGTGAAAGCCAATATGTGAGTTTTGGGAGAAATACCTATTTATTTTCCTGCTGCTCTAGTTTCTGCTACTTTGTCTTTTTCATCATAGTATTCAGTTCCACAGAGCACAACAACACCTTTAACAGACCACTGAGTGACTAGAAAACAGCATGCGCCAATTTAAAATCAATCAGGTCTATGTCTTACCATGCTCCCTTCCCTTTTTCTACAGCTTCTCGTGGGCAAAGGTCTAGCTAAATTATGGCAGCAGCTGGCAGGGAATGAGGAACAAGTTTCTTTAATGATGAAACTGAGACAGCAGTTTAAAACAGACCAAAAATTTCCCTCTGTGGGTTTGAAACAAGAACATCAGCAATGGATGCAGATCCACAGGCACATTAGCTGAAGGAGAATGACCTTTTGGCATCCTAGGAGGAAGTTCTCTCACAATAGGGACTCTTTTATTAGTGATACATCATTGTCAGAGGAGGAAAGTGTTCAAGATGACTCTCCTATATACCTCCTTATGTTCACAAAAGGCAGCATTAGTCATTGCTATTTTCTGTTTAGTGATGTGCCAGAAATAATGACTGCTCTTCCTTACAGGTGTTCCCACATTCTCCTTGCACTATGGCTATCTGAATGTATTCTTCTTGCAGGCTTCACTGAAGAAATGATACTTGAAAGTACTGCAGTGGGCAGACAGTCTGGATGGCCAAACAGGCTGGGAATTGCTTGCTCAGAGATGCAAGGAGGAGGCTATGTAGGAAAGCAGCAGAAGATGGACAGAAGTGAGGCTGAATGAAGCTGCCAACTGCCATTTTTTGCAAAAGTGAAAAGAAACAGAGTATTCATCCAAGACCTGGGTCATCAGCATATGTCTACCTGCTTTGCTGCACATCTGCATTTATATCTGCATTTTCCATAGTGTCATTAAGTAGTGTAACATTTATTTGTCATAAACTAGATTTTACTCACACCTTGAAGATTTCACTTTGATTCTGAAAACCTAGCTTGAAAATGTGATGCATTAACCAATAATTTGAACCCTCATTTTTCAATGGACATATGTGTCTCTGTGTTGTATTAATATATATAATTCTTACAAATACTAATGCATGATACCAATTTAGTTGAAAATATTGTAGTTGAAAAACTTTAATTCCTGGAATTTACTTGTATTAGGCAGAGATAGACTCGTCAGAGGACTGCACAGACCTCTTTTTTGTACTGCCCAAGGTTACACATGCTTCCACGTGATACAAGTAACTTGAGGTCTCACAGCTGAATAAACATCCATCTGGGAGTAAAATTAAGAAAGCAGAATAAAACAGTTTTGCTAACATGAAAAGTTTTCAGTTTATTTACAACCAAGACTTAATTCACGGCAGTTTTTTGTCAAAAGAAAGTTGAAATAAATGTTGCATTTTGTACTTCTTTTCTGTAACATCAGACTAGAAGAGGTTTGGGTGGAGAAGGGCAACAGAACTGGAAAGGGCCTAAAGAAACTAGAACATGAAGCTGGATTTTGCACCAAATTAATTAAGACTAGAACTGTTTGCAGATATGTTTACAGAGGAAGCCCAGGTGAACAGAAGGCTGACAAGGTAATGTCCTTGAAGTTATTGTCCTTCCAGAGCCCAAATGTCTGTAACTACTCTTCATCTGTTAGCAAAAAGCTCAAACACTCCTATTTCTCTATGCATTGCAGCACACTAATGTCAATAACCTACTATTGTCACTGACTTTATGACAATTACCTGAAGCAGCAGAAGCCAGAGAGTTAAAATTTTTCAGTCCTGATGTGGGAAAGTTATATACATTATTGTGCTGGTTTTGGCTGGGGTAGGGTTAATTTTCTTCACAGTGGCTGGCATGGGTCTGTGTTTTGGATTTGTTCTGAACACAGTGTTGATAATACAGAGGTGGTTTTGTTGTTGCTGAGCAGGATTTACACAGAGCCAAGGCCTTTTCTGCCTTTCATAAGACCACACTGGTGAGGAAGTTGGGAGCATCTGGGAGGTTGGGATGAGACATAGCCGGGACAGCTGACCCCAACTGACCAAAGGGATATTCCAGATCGTGTGGCATCATGCTCAGCATATAAAGGTGAGGGGAAGAATGAGGAAGGGGGGGGGGAATGTTTGGAGTGATGGTATTGTCCCTGTGATGGGGCCCTGCTCCCCTGGGTATGACTGAACACTTTTCTGCCTATGGGAAGCAGTGAATCAGTTTCTTGTTTTGCTTTGTTTGTGTGCATGGCTTTTGCTCTCCCTGTTAAACTTTATCTCAACCCACAAGTTTTCTACCTTTTACCCTTCCAATTCTGTCCTGTTGGTAGGGGTGTGAACAAGCAGCTGTGTGGTACTTGGTTGCTGGCTGGGGTTAAATCAAAAAAATTATTATGATGGCATTCCCTTTTTCTAAAGTTTATTCTTTAAAACAGAAGGAAAATGGATGTTATAATCAGTATTAGTACCAATTCATTCCATAGAAAAGATGTCCTCAAAATTTAGATATTGACCCCTTATCATCATTATGCATTTTCATGTCTTGTCCCAGCATATTTTGTGGTAACACTTAATTTACATGTCCATGGCAAGCCGCTTCTGTGAAATTCCTGAACTGTTTGTTCCATGAAACTGTGGCAGGGTTGACTTTGCAGCAGTAATGCGTTTACTCTGTAGAATCCATAGAATTTTTGTTTTCAGAAATTGATAGATATATATATATAAGAATGCACAGGCTTGCAGGAGATGAAAGAAAGGTTTCATCATATAGCTGTGTCAAATATCACTGACACTAAACTTGCTATAGCACATCATATCTCTTGTTTTCTTAAAAATGTTACAGAGATGAAATAGTATTTATGATAAAAACATATATGAAGAACCCAGGGAAAGGCTTTTTCTGAATCAAAACATAATACTGAAGTCAGTGGGATTTGGACAGTGCACGTAAATGAGCCATGAAACCTAAGCAAGCAAAGAGGAGAAAACAAAATATTAACTATTTGCTCATTAAGGGATCAGATATTCTGTGCAGTGAATGTAGGGGGAGTTCTGTGAAAATTGCAGTTTACATTCTCCAATTTAGGTCTGTATCATAATCCATTTGCATACAGCAGCCAAATTAAGCCAGTACTAACAAACTTAATTAAGACAATCAGTACTTTTCTGATTGATATTGTATATACTGCATATTTTTATGTATAAATGGTGTTTGCAGCTGCCTGATACACAGCTGTATGGCACCCTACCACTTAAAATAGATATTTTGGAGCTTCCACAAAGTAGGCAATGGTGTGAATCAGTTATTTCTGGACTTCAAATTTTTCCATAGGCACTGCTAATTTTCTGTTTGCCTGTCTGTGGTGTCAATATATTCTGCTCAGAATAGGGCTAAAGAGCACAGGCAGAAGCCAAGGTATAATAGGTCCTGAAACTCATCTCCTTAAAATATATGCATTTCTAATTGCTCCATTGACAGCTCATAAACCTGAGAAGCCTAGGAGAGTCCTAGGCTCTGAAAAAATCTACTTCAGAGAAAGTTTTAAATTAAAAGAAAAAAACCCACCCATGTGAACACAGTGAAAGAATTCCCATTTTACAAAAATTGTCGATATTTATGACTAAAAGAACAAGCACATACACTTAAAGAGCGAAATATCAAACAAATTTTTAAAGAGACCTGAAATTTTTACACCATACAAAGACATTAAAAGGGCCTCTCTCCTGCAGACCCCTATATCCTACTCCTCTTGACAGCTGCAGAGACATGTGTTCCCAGTACAATTTGACTTCTGAAGATGCAAGCTGCAGTGCTGAGATGGGGAAGAATAACAAAAAACTCCTTGGAATTACATCCTTTCCTTTTAAAGACAGGAAAGGATCTGCAGTAGATTTTCAACCATTACCTTGACAGCAATGAAACCAACGTTTCTTGAAAATCAGAAGAGAGAGGAACACAAAGATGGAGAAGCAAAATTCATGAGTGACTGTTTAAGGCTCTTTCCTTATACTTTGCACAAGTAACAGTCATATGTGAAATCTCTATTCCTGTTAATAACAGGTAATTTTTAAAATCACAGAGTCACAGGATCTTTCTTATATTGCAGTGACCAAAATTGCCCCCAGCACTCAAGGTGAGGCTGCCCCACTGCAGAGCAGAGCAGGACAATCCCCTCCCTTGCCCATCTAGCCATGCTGTGCCTGATGCACCCCAAGACACGCTTGGTCCTCCCGGCTGCCAGGGCACTGCTGACTCATGTTCAACTTGCCATCGACCAGGACCCCCAGGTGCCTTTCCATAGCGTTGCTTTCCAACTTTTTATTTCTCAGTCTGAACATACATCCAGGGTTGCCCATCCCAGGTGAAGAATCCAGCACTTTCCCTTGTTGAACTTCATATGGTTGGTGATTGCGCAGTCCTTCAATTTATCAAGGTGTCTCTACAGAATCTTACTGCTTCCATAAGAGTCAACAGCTCTTCCCAGTTTTGTGTCAGCTGCAAACTTGCTCAGTGTCCCTTTCAGTCCCACGTCCATGTCATTAATGGAGATGCTGAAGTAAGGTGCTGAGTAATAGAATAGTCTTTTATCTCTACAACGCATTCACCTGCAAGGCAGAATAGAATCGTCTTCTCTCTAGTTTTATGTCTCACCTTTTGTAATTTATCTTTGATCTTATAATTTTCATTGATCGGCAATTAAATGCTTTATATTTCATATATATTTCTTTGTAAATTGGGTTTTTTTAATGCCTGCTAAAAGAGTATGACTTCCATCATGTCTGGTTTATTCTTCCATGAATAGTTTTCCTTGTTTCTGAATGATAATTTGAGTCAGAGCAGCAGAATGTAGTAGAGATAGTAGATCTGCATTGAAATCATCAAGTTTCAGCAATATTAATTATTTCTATACAAATGTTAATCCTTTCTAGGGTAGTTACTTCTTTAACCATCTGGCATCTTTAAATTCAGTTTAACTATGCAATTTTAGTATTTTTATATTCTCAGAATCCTTGATGTGTCAGATAGCACATTTGCTATATTTGTTAGCTGTCATTTCACACAAAAAGTGGTAGTTTGATTACTCATAGTTATTAATAACATATGTTATTAACCAAAATGGACAGTGGATGTCTTTCAAGAGGTGAGAAATGTTGCTGAGAACTGCATCATAGCCCAGTCACCAACATGGTACTGATTCTCAGGTGGATATGTGGGTACCTGAATGGCAGTCATTGGATCAGATATTTCCAGGGGTGGGAATTGCTGAGACTGGGAGTAGGTCACCAGGTCCAAGGGTGTCTGAGGAAGAAAGCTGAGCCAGTCTGCCAAGGGGATTGCTAATTATTAAGGAAATAACATCCTATATTGCTATTTCTCTCTGCCCTCAGGGAAAAGTCAGCACCAGGGCTGTGTCAGAGATAAATGGCTGTTAAGATCTTCCTGCAGAGGGTTTCAGCATGTGGAGGTCAATCTCTAGCAGGTGATTTTGAGATGAGGTGATTTTTTATTTCCCTTCTGAGAAGGCCATCCACCAAACTGATGTCTGAAGAAATACCCTGTTTCTCTCTGCTAACTCAGCAGGAATAGTGGATTATTACACAGTTAAGTACAGCCATTTCACTCACATCTAAGGACAGCTCACGCCACTGAGTGGGAAAAATTATTTTCCTCTTCTGGTAACTTAAGCTATGATATTAAAAAGAAAAAAAATCAGTACTTGAATTATAGAAAGTCTGCAATGCACAAGTGGAAAATAAATCAATAAAATGTCTTTCCTAACAAAATATGCAGTTTATTACAACACCGGGTACTATATTGCTTTTCCCTGAATAGAAGGTGGATCTCTCTGCTTTGTATCAGCATATTTCTATCTTGCAATAAATTGTATCTATAAATTATTTATACTGTAACTTGTCAACAGAGAAATGTGCATTGGAAGCAAGCTATGTATGTATAGAGGAAATATACATACATTTGTACTGCTAAAGTGAAAGAGGGGTAGCAGACAACAAAATGGATATATAAGGTAGGTCTTCTGCATAGATAGTTAAAGAAAAAAGAAATAACAGAAACAAAATATATATTTTACATCCAAAATAACTATAGTTTTATAATGACAGCTTTCAACACATAAAATCATTAAATTCTCTTAGTCTTCTGTAGAAAGAGGGTAATTTTTTTCAGAAAACTCTCGTGAGGTAATATTAAAATGGGGCTTTTAGCAGAGAACTAACAGTAAAAACAAATGTATATGGTAGTTCACTTGTCATAGAGAAATTGCATAATGTTGATTATTTCTAGTCAGCAGAAAATTCAGGTAAAAAATTATACATGTTAGGCAGACTTTTTAGGTAAAACTCAGGAAATTACAGAAAGGGCAAATAAAAATATTGTATGTGAAGTAGTATGGATTCTAACTCCATGTCTAGGCAAGCAGCAAATCAAATAGTGCTGTTGTTGACTTGCCTCTGAGCTATATTCTTGAGAAATACAATGTTCTGGCATGGGTACCAATATTTCTATGCA
The DNA here is from genome assembly GCA_013397955.1 of Grantiella picta. Lineage (NCBI taxonomy): Eukaryota > Metazoa > Chordata > Aves > Passeriformes > Meliphagidae > Grantiella > Grantiella picta. The sequence goes on from VZRM01005064.1 coordinate 1,747,120, forward strand.
CAATCAGCCATATCCCACAAGGAATACACAGTATTTGATGTAAAATCAGATACACTATTCTTCAAAGTGAATGAATTTTCGTTTATGTCCACTGACTTTCACTGAAGTAAAATATCTCTGAAATAAAAATGCTGCAAGTACTTAAAGCATCACTCTTCAAAGTCTCGCTATAGGCTTTTCTTCTCTTATTCTTTGCTTTTCAGAAATGAATAGTTAAACTTTGTACAATTAACATGAATCTATTTTAGCTAAGGAAAAAAATATTAACTTGGAAAGCTGAACTATAGGATTGGATCTATAACTAATTTCTCAGATATTTACTACTAATATTATATATTGTTCTTTCCGTAATGAAAAACAAATTATGATTTTACTTGAATAACAGAGTCTTGAGTGCACAGCAGAACATAGGAACAATTAATTTATTGATACTTGTCTTTTCTCTTTTGTTGTTGTAATTACTGAAAACATTAAATTTTAATGCCAGTTTTCAAAATTTGTATCAGCAAGTAACATCCTGGTTGGAAGACTGGTGTTAAGGGGAACACGTCAAAGAATCTACAGGAACATACAGACACACACAAATAATAAAGCTTTTCTTTATATTGAAATAATTTTTTCAACACTGATGTTGTTTACAATTTTTGTAACTATTATGCTTGTGCAATTTGGAGGCTGTCTATTGATTGAGGATAATTTCTTTCACAGCAAGAAAACTTATGACTGTTTTGTATTATAAACCGTGTCATAAACATAAATTCAGTGAATAGATCAAAGGGACCTTACAATTGTTTTTTGAAGAATGAGAAAAAAATATTGAATTGGAAAAAACCCCAGATTTATCCTATGAGTTTAAATGATAATAATTATGAAGGACTATCATACTGATTATTGGAGAATTACTACAATGAAAGTGTAGAAAGCCATCATCTATCCTAAAAGACTCCTTTGTGAAGTTACCATTTTTGATCTAGAGTAATAGGCTGAATTTTAATGCCAACAATTTAGAGTATTCCAGTATCATTCTCAGTGAAACAATAATTTCCCATACACTGATTTTGAATATAGCAATTTCTGTATTAGTACTGTACTTGCAATAGAAAACAAAGTGTGAAAGACACCAAAAATGTTGTTCTTAATGACAGATTTAAATTTCTCTATATTGTTGTTGAAATAAAGAAAAGCCTACTACTTGGAACTTCTCTGATACCTTGGTCCGGTAGGACCTGCAGAACAACTGAAATAATCGTTTTTGCTGAAAATAAAATGCTTATGGACACAAATCTCCATTTAGGATTTCAGAAAGCTTTTGGGCTATGATTCCAAAAATGACTGTATTTTGTTGGGTTTTATTTCCACTATGCTATACATACTGTCTGTTTTTGATGAAACAGATGTACATTAGTACTGCTCCTGACAACAAAGTGATGCATCAAACTACTTCTTGGTACAATATTTTTGTATCAGTCAACCAGCTTTTAAACAAGTCAAACAGCACTTGGCATTCAATTTTGACAAATGTGATTAAATGATAAGCCTTGTTACCTTTACTTAGCCAAATTTAATAAAAGTTCTTTTCTATTATTTGCTTTCTACTGTTTGTAATTCTTCTGAACTAGCATGTTCTGGGAATGTAATCTTATAGGAATTTGACCAAAGCTTTTCAAGAAATAAGCAGACAATTTTGATTCCTAATATTACACCTAATTTAAATCTTCCATTATTTTTCAGGTTTGTGTAAGAACAGGCACAAAATAAATGAAAATGTTTAGAAGTTATGTAATTAATGTTAGTTACATTTTAAGTTTTATATGAATGACTCTTAAGAACCTTCATTCTTTAGATTTCTACAGAGGGTTCACTTCAGTTTTACTAGAACAAGAAGACTCTGGCCTAAAGACACTGGATGTTGTATTTTAAATACAGTTTTCCAAACTACAGTTTTCAGAGTTGTGATATGACTTTACTGGGGACAGGATTTCTCCTCTGTATATTTTATATTTTTGGTCTCAGAGTTTTGGAAGCATTCCTCAGTGGTAAGACAAACTTCTTTGCAGGGAGATTCAAGAGATCTGAGCTTTAAACTACAGACAAGATAGGTGCAGCACAAAGATTGATACTTATTCCTAGACATGCATATTGTGGTCTGTCTTTGAAAATATAGTGGTTTAATTATTGCTTTCATTTTTCTCATTTGTTGTTTTTTAATTATTCAAATAAGAGTTCCTTGTGTTTTAGTATACCACTCAACTTCCAGTGCATCAGTATTAGGGTATTAATAAAGTAGAAATAGGGTATTTCCCTATTTTTAGATCCACAAAATAAAAGGTTCATTATTTCAGGATATTTCTACTTATTTGTAAGGCTAAATTTACTTATGGCAGAAAACGCTACACTTAATACATGCCAAAAGAAATCTGGACTGAACCTGTGAGACAAGAATTGGGATGTTCTTCCTACATTTCTGTGTAGAAAAGCCCTAGAACATAAATAAATTCATGACATGTAATTCAGGAGGTGTTACTGCAACTTCAGAACTTGATTTGACTCTGTACCTTTCTTGTGCATCTGCATATAATTAGGAAACAAAGGAAGGATGGACAACTTAAAATTCATTAGATGAAATACAACCTCTATGCATTGACAACAAGCAATTAAAAACACTGCAACCTTCAATTTGCTGGTGATCATATGCATCTCCAGAGACCAACAAGACCTGAAGTCTACACAGCGAATGTGTTCTGACTGCAGATCACATACTTTCCGATATTTTGCTATTACCTTTGCTACAAAATCTAACTACCCTTTCTTTTAAGTGGCACAGAGAGACTGCACAAGGTTTTAATCATTGAATGTATCCAGTTGATTTGAGAAGAAAGTAACTGCTGTAGGAATCACTCCTGATTTTGGAGGTCTTGGCCCTCAGTGACCCATCTGGGATTATCACGTAGACCTCGTGTGAGTACAAATATATTTTTCAAAGTATGATATGATAGCATATTAAAAAAAACATACTAGTGAGTATGATTTCATAATATAAGGAAATACTCCTCTCCCATTTTATCCTAATTATGCTGTGTTATTTTACTGTGTATCCATGGCCAGGCACTGGCCACAGGGGCTGCAGGTGGGCTCTGTGAGGAGGGGCAGTGAATGCTCAGGACTGGACACAGCCAGATCCAGAGGCCTCCAACCCTCTCACTGCAGGGCATGGCTGGGCCCCTCAGCCAGGAAGAAAGGGCTCTGGGAAAACAGTCAAGGAAAGGCAAAATACCCTTTCAAAACAGTTATGGACTGACCATAACCCCTCTTTCCCCATCAGTCTTGCATAGCTCAGGGAAAGGGAAGAGTTAGGAGAGATGAGAAAGGAGTTAAGTTCCAACTGGGAATGTGTGTGTGTATACAGGTATTTTAGGTTTTGTTTGTCACTATCCATCTATTTCAATTGACAGTTACTTAATTTTCCCCCAGTCCCTATTCAAGTCCCTTTTGCCCATGATCGTAATTGTTGAGTGATCTCCCTGCCTTTAACTTGACCCATTAACTTCTCTCACTCTGAATAAGGATTGCATAGCTGTAGAGACAGCTCTGTGATCTATAAGAAATTTCTCTATCTGACTCAAGTCAATTTGGAAATAAAAAGGTAAATGGAATTAGAAGAGGGGAGAGAGGTGAGGGGCTTTACTCTTTATTATTTTTGGTGACTAAATAATAAAAAATTCAAAACATCATGCTTGTCACAAAAGTAAAACTGGCCATAGATAACAGGGGTTATCCATATCTAGTCAAGCTCCTTTTCAATTACGTCACAGAGATAAATGTCATAAGTGAAGGATATATTTAGGAATAACCTTTATATCTTAAAAGAAAGCAGGAGGTAGTTGTGGTGGGTTGACTTGGGCTGGCTGCCAGACCCTAACAGAAAGGCAGCCACCGACCTCCCAGATAGGCTCCTTTTGCTGCACTTTCTTACCCCTCTATTCTATCTGGCCACAGTGAGATGGAAGTATTTGGGCTGAACAAAAATTCTGTAGCTACCAGCACTGGAATTGTTTATTTCCTTTCCTGTTCCTAGGTACACCTTTTTGCATTCCCATTTCTCTCTCACACAAAGGGAAACTCCCTCTTGCTTTTCCAGCATATCCTTCTTATTGAGCCTGTACCCATCACTCATTGCACTCCACTTGGGTGAGTTTTCCCACCACATCCATGTTGCAACTGTGTGCAGACCTGTAATTCCTCCTTTTGTTCCCTGTGCCACATGCATTACTGCACAGGCATGTGAGAGGGGCACTGGCTTATGCCAATTTCCCAGATAAAGCGTGAAAGTTTCTCTCATCCTTCCAGCCTCTTGGGTCTCCCTTATTTGTCTGAGTACATTGGGATTAGCTCTTTCTGCTCTACTTTCTTGATTTTTAAGCCTGTCTTACCCACATCATCCTGAAGCATTTGCTTCTCAACCTGCCTCACCATTTTCTCACTCAACTGAAGGTTGACATCTCCCTCCACTGTAATTTCCAGTTTAAAGCTCTCCTCACCTGACTGGTAAGCCAGCTGGCAAGGAGTTTTTTCCCTGCTTAGAAGTCTTCAGTCCTTGAAGAGGGTCCCATAGTCATAAAAATCAAATTGTTTTGTTTCCAAGTGCTGTTACTGCATAACTTGTAGAACAAAGTCAAGCATCTGCAAAATAATTAGCCTAACTGGTTTTTGCTTCCAGCAGAGAAAATCTGCAGCAACAGGTGGCATGCTTTTCTTCTCTGTTTATGCTTCTGTCCAAAATGAGAAGGAAACCACCCCCATTATTTAACACTACCTAGACACATCATTTGATGTGTCTAGACCCTGCAACCTAACAAAAGGGTTTAGTAGCTGAAAGGAAGTTTTTCTAGAAGAACCACTGTATGCAGCTTGAGGAAAATGTTTATTGAAATGCATGAAGGCTGTTTGGAATTTTCACAACACTCCACTGTAAGTGGTTCTACTCTACTTGTCTACCTACATTTTCCTTTTATGCAGCATAACCTGTTCAACATATCTACACAAAATCACCAAGTAGTCAGAGACTCCTAACATCAGTGACAGAGCTGATTCAGTGTGTCACATTGCTGAACCTACTAAATCACTAAGCTGTGCAACAGAGAGATTAAATCTTCCTCAACACTTTCAATAGCGTGTCTTTTCAGTGACAGCCACTATGAAGGGGCCAAGGATCCCACTGTGACAGATGTAACAGGGAGCAGCATCTCTGACATGAGGACTCAGGAGAAGACAAGATGATAGAGAAAACAAAGGCTGAGGTCAGATCTAAATCTATTAAATTTCATTAGTCACAGCATTCTTCACTTCTTTCCTACCTTGAGGGCTGAGGTGTCCACCTTATTGTGGTTGGCAGGAAAACTACAGACATTTTGTCTAAGTCGGTTAACCTATTTGGGATCCTTATTCTGTGTTAAAAGGAAGATGCATATGATAATTGAAATTATTATGAGGGAATCTTAAGTTTAATAAAATGTCAAATGCATAGATGACACCCTTCACAGAAGCATAAACAGATTAATTAGAGATACAGGCTTTAGAAACAAGACATAAACCTAAGAAATAGATATTAACCCCTTAACACAATGTAAACTAACCACTTCTTAAGAACAAAAACTATCCCCCAGTAGTTTGCTGCTTTGGTACTTCACATTTTAATTACTTTAATTTATATCAAATTATGTTCCCTATCATAAGAAGCTGTGAGAAAGAGAAAAGAGCAGAAATTTAAATATAGGAAAATGTTAATCAAGCTAAATAATAAAATGGTAATAGTAAAGCTTGACATAATGGGATGCTTCTCAGTAGTCACCATAAAATATACATTGTTTAAGTGGCTGGTACTCCTCCTGTTACCTTAGAGGTAACCTTAACAATATAAGGCTTCCAGAAAAATCTTGTAGTGGACAGCAGCCATAGTTCTGCTTCACGGACATCTAATGCTGAACACAACTGAACACTGCAGGACTCAGGACTATTTTTGACCTGAAGTATGTCACCTGAGAAAAGCAGCAGAGAGATACGAATATTGAAGCAAACAGAATTTCAGACAAAGTCACAACTTAGTCCTTCCATTTGCATCAACCTATTTCCTTTTAATCTCTAAAAATGATCCTGAAGAGCATCATGTTGGGTTGTAAGTGTTTCATGTTTTAAAACTGCAGTCTGTGAAGAGCTTGCTTGCTTGCACATGTTTATATTTCTACAATGATTTTCTGTGTTAGTTTTTAGCTCTGTTCCTCATAGTGTTTGACTCTTCATACACTTTTGTCAAGAATGCATATTTTGCTCATAATATCAAACAAACTTACCTGCTATATTTTCGAGAGGAAAGGGAGAAGAAAAACGAACTAGGGCTAATGCTGAGGATAATGGGTTCCCAATTACTATTATAGTACGCAACTGCTGAAAACAGTGTAATTAAATGTTCAATCTAGTGGAATTAATTGAACAGAATAGATAATACATTGCTTGGACATTCTAAAAAATCATATAATATGATATATTACCGTTGTCCTGGAGTTTCCCTTGATAAACATAGCATATGCTGATAAATAACATTGTCTGTAATACTCTCAAAATCTTTGTTTTTAACCATTCACATTAGTAACTTTAGAGAATCAGAAATCTCACTAATGTATGAAGTATTTTAACCTACTGTTAAAAATTAGTCCCAGGTACTAACATTTACTCAAACCCTCTTTTGAAACAAAAAGGAAACATATCTAATATGTAAAGCTAAGATACATTTTTAGCAACATTGAAATCACAACAATCTAAGTCTGGATTTTGCTATTACTGAAAAAAATGTAGTATAGTATTGTGGAAAATATTCCTAATACATACTGCTTTTTATACTTTTACAATCACACTTCTAGTGTTTCTGAGTGGATTTGAAGGCTGTGGTTTCATCCTGGACATGTGTAGAAAGGCTTACAGCAAGCTGACAATTTCCCAAGCCTCCTAAAGGGAAGATCATGATGTTGGCAGTTTCTTCCTTTCTTATTAATAGAGGATATTTTTAAACATTAGAGTTGTTTTAAAACTTTTCCTCTCACACTTACTGTTTCTCTTTCTTCGTTGGTCTGCACCTCCACATTACATCTATATTTACTAGATATAGCCTCTCTTAATAATGTCAGATGCTTGTTTTTCATTCTCAAAACCAATTTTACATCATCCCCTACCTCTGTTTCTTCATCTGGTGAACTGTTTACATCTCTGTGGTTTCTTGTGTCATCTATGTGTTTCACCTATCCTCTAAGTTTTACTCCTCAGCTCTGCATTCTGCATCCTCACTTTCAAGGCTTTTGCTGAAATACCATGCTTTATTCTGCACTACATCTTAATTCTAAAGATACAATTATCACATTCTATGCTGCATATTCATTCTATGCAGAGCAATTTTCTTCCAAAAATATAAGCACATGGTTGTACCTCAAAATTTTATAATCAAAAAATAAAACTGATCAGACCTGTCCATTATGAAATGGCTTTCATATCAAAAGAAGTTGAAACAAAATCCCTTGTAGGCCAGTGCAACTTTAGATAAAGCCTAGCAAGCCTCATTCCTGATCCTATGATCTGTTGAAAGTGATGTCAGTACTTCATATACTTGGCTACATTAATAGCTACTGAGAATTGTTACTCTCAGAAAATATTTCTGATATATGTCCTTGCCTTCAACTTGTCTGTCAAGTTATTTCTGTCTTTGTCTCTTAAATACCTTGTATGCAGTCCTAGCCTACAACATTTGTTTTCTGAATACTAATAATATCACTTTCCCTTCTTACTGTATCTGAGGTGCATGAATGACTCATGAAGTTTTATCTAAATAGCTTAATTCTTGCACAAAGGTTTTAACAAGTCCATTCTCTGACTGCAGTTCATCATGGAGAAAAAGCTGCCTCTGAGTTCTGAAAGGGTGAATTTTGGGGTAAAACGCTCTTGATTGTTCTCGAAAATTTAAGTGTTCAAATGAAAATTGCAGTACTTCCTTTAGCTTCTTTCCAGACAGACAATTATCAGTGTGCCTAAACCAGTCCCAGTCAGCTCAACACTGATTGAAGAGAAGCTCACTGCTGAGTTAGCAGCACTTCTGCATAAAGGGAAGATATGCACAGAGAATGTAAATCATATTGGAATTTTGCCAAACTCTGGAGAAGGTAGCCAGACCCAGAGACTGTGAGCTCCTGTCCCCCACTCTTGTCCCTCATTCCTGTTATGAAGTTTCTCTTTTCTCCTCTGAGTTGTTTATAAAGACACTTGAGGAGCAAAAAATTCCTTTATCACAATAGGAAAAGAAAGGAAAAAAAAGTGAGAAAATAAGTAAATTCTTACGTGGTTACCCCTTCCAAGCATACTGGTAGAAGAGATGTGTAGCAAAACTGAGATTGAGACTTAATCCACTCACCAAAAAGATTTAGATGCTGCTTCTTCTTATGTTACAGTGCCACAAGAGCACCACTATTCAAGTATTAAGCCTGGATAGATCCTGAATTCTTAGGGTGAGGTACTTCTGGGCTTCACCGGTTAAACTGAAAACCTTGCGAGAAATTTTGAGCAGTGCTAAATCCATCTGCACCTGATGACACACAGAGAATTTTAGTAACTGTTTTATTGCCTCCTTCTCCTTTTCATCTAAATATTTTTTTTTACAAAAAGGAAATAAAACATTATTAATTTATAAATTCATTAGTTAAATGAGGATCCTTGAGGGCTGAAAATCTGTTTAGTAAGAACAAGTGACCTTGTTTACCACAGAGGCTGTGTCCTGTAACACTGAAAACTTGTGGGGTTCATGGGAGAAATGCATTTGCTGACAGACTGTGGGCCCCTGTGGGAAAGGAATACATTAGTTTCAACTGTTTTTATTACAAATAGGTTCTCTAGAGCAAAGAATTAACTCACTGAACTTGTCTTTACCATGGGTATCACTAAAAATGAATCCATAGTTGCATTTGGTTATATGTCTGAGATTTTTTAATGAAGGCAAACTTTATCCTGCAGGCATCCTGCATCCTACAGTCCTTGTCTTCTCTGCAGGCATATAATAGTACTGCTCATAATTCATTAAGTCAGCACATATGGTCATATCCACATTCAGAAAAAGCTACTGACAGAAGGAGTGACACATCTGAAGGGACTGTGTTACCATCAATATAGAGTCTGAAGACGACATAAGAGTAAGTATAGCCATTATCAGACGGCTTGCTAAATAGTTATGGAACTCTGACATTAGAACTTCTGATAAAGAAAGAAAATTATTATGAAAATTCAATCTAGGCAAAAAATAATGAAAGAAAATAAATGAGTTTCTGATGTTCATGAGATACAAAACAAAGATATGAAAATTAACTTTTCTGGCTACAAAGCAGAGTTTCCACTTATGTTAATTCATATCCTATATTTATTTAGAAACGCCCAACCAAGTCACATTTTACGTTTTTAGTTTATACAACTCATATTCCTGTAGAATATAGGACCATTGTCGGACTCCTTTACAAAGGCTACCTGATTACTCAAGCTAACAATGACAAAGATAATTATCATTAGATTGCTCAGTATCCCTTCCTAAAATTCCTAATAAGTTTTTAAACAGTACCAAGAGACTGATTCTTGCAGCCAAATTGAGGGCAGAGCCAGAAATAATTGATGTTACATTGACAATGACAAATAAAAATTTTAAATTACAAGGGAGGATTTAAATTAATTTGAGAAGAAATTAAATGCCCTGGCAAGAGAGATCATACATTGTTGCAAGTCAAAACCATACTGTCCTAAGAGAGTCTGTTAAAGGCTAACAAAATGAACTTTTTTCTAATTTAGAGGCACCCTAATGAAATCAGCTAACGGAGACAGTTGTGTAACTTTTTAATTTTGTGGAGAATTCTGGGAAAAGCTCCCTGCTTTTCCCATTGTCCGTACAACATAAAGTGAATAGCTGCTCATGGGTCTGGTCCATTTCACTTATCTGAATTCCCAAAGTCTGAGTCTGAAGCCAGATACCATTTTGCTTTTTCCCTTCCTTGACACCATGAAATGGGAATCTAAATCCAATTTGTAATGTTTTAGAAAAAATACACTTTTGAGTGCATAAGTAACTGTAGCCCTGAGGATAATGGATGGGGGGTATATATATTCTAAACATTTTTGTTATTATTATTCATATAATTTTGTATTTATTACCATGCTGAAAAGTATCTTTTTCTAATCTACAATTCCAGAAACATTGATGAATAGCTGGATGAGTGGATATGTATTTAACAGACATTTTTTACCTTTAATTTCAGAGGACATATTTCTAGCCCTGATGGAGAGGGAAGGTTTGGGATTTTTCACATTCAGAACACAATGGCTTCCTAAACTGACCATGTGATCAGATTCAGGTCCTTTACCTCTACCCAGTGATGTTATTGTATGTGAGATCAGGTTAAGATCCATTAAATCTGGATTTAGGAAAAGGATAAATTTTTCTAGTCTGGATTAATTACTTGGTTTAGGCCTGGTCGTTAGTTGTAAAACATTAGTGATTAGAGGCTTCCAGCATGACAAGCATGATAACACATGCAGACATGGTAGGAGACCACACCTGTTCCAATGAGCCTCCATTACCCAAAGGAGTAACTAATTAGACCTGGAATGAGCCTTTTTCATTCTGGCCTCGGTGGAATTCACTTTCTCCCCTATCTTCCCTTCGCCTTCCACAGTCTCCCAACCTCTCCACCTGTTATCCTAAATAAAGACACCATGGAGACCTGGAACGAGATAGCTACCTTTCTAAACTTGCGACACTTCTGCGAGGACCGAGTCTGACCAGCCCCACAGCTCGCAGCCACGGAGAGCCCTTCCTGCGTGTTCCAGTTTCTGGGCAGCCCTCCCCCTGCAGCGGGGAGGGGGCTGCCCGAGGGTTTTCACTGCAGCACCAGGCGAAGATTCCAGAAGGTCTCCTGAGTTTGTCTTGTGTTCACAGTGTCTCAAGTTGTAGTAAAACCAGAAGACTGCAGCAGAATCCCAATACACCTATTAGTAGAAAGTTGGAAATGCAAGGCAAAACAGATCAGTAAATATTTATAGATACTCCATGGCTATTTTGCATCAAAAGTGAAAGAAAAAATTAACCTCCCCTTCCTTTCTCAAGCCTTTTTAATGTAGAAAAAAGAAAAAATGCTCCTTACACATAATCTGCCAGAAGTTTCATTGTGTATTTAACAGAAAGTTCACAAAAAATATTTAAAAGAAATGAAAAGATGTCTTAAGACTTTAAATATAATTGAAAACAAAAGCAAGTCTCATAAGTAATCCTTTCCTCTTTCTTTACAATTCTACTTTTCTTATGGCATTACATTTTAGTCAATCAAAACAGTGTCTTTCAGACCCTGCCTTTTTTTCTGCTTTATATCTTGTCACCATTTATGAAACACATGAACATTCCTGAAGTAGAGTCGAGAACCTAGAGCCTGTCACACTACAGTTGATAATGTGTCCTCATTTTTTTCCTTTCACATACCCTGGATCTTGATTATTTTCTACACAGTAATAAAGCAGCTACAGGAAAAATAGGTGATCCACACTAATTTCTTCCTCCATCTCCAACTAGAATATTTTGAAGTGTGATAGCACAATGTCCTCTTCATTTTAAAATTATGTAGAAAGTACTCCCCTGATGGATATTTCTTTGTATAGATTCTAGGTCGTGACAGGCAGTCAGCAGGTGCTAAATGCTGCCCTTTTCTCATCCAAATCATTCTGTACAGGTATGCTAATGACCAATCAGAGGCATTTAAGGATTTTTTTTTCAGGCCAGAGCTTGGCAATACTGAACTCTTAGCTGTCTCAAGTTTGATGTTTGCAAAGAGTGTTCTATATTAGGCCGCTTCAGCTTAGGAAGTTTACCAATATCCTGCTTTAAAGTACTTAAGAACATTTCAGACCTTATCATTGCAGACATCCTAATAACAGAATACACTCCTCCAACATGTATTTTTCAGGAGCTTCCATTCACGGATTGAATTGCAATGAATTCAGTGTTCCCCAAAGGATGCTGAAAATTCTGCTCATGGACCTTGAGTACACCCAGGAATTGTTAAGACACAATACATGGGTACTATTAGAACTACAGGATAATAGATGTGGAAGATTAGACAGGCCCAAAGAAAAGTAAAACCTTTAGAAATGTCAACCACAGTCAGAATATTCTTGTTCATATTACTTACTGCTGTATAAAAATTCTGGCATTTAATCATTGAGTACATGATTTTAAAGATGTGATAAATCTGTACCAGCAATTTGCATGAGCACTTGAGCCAGAGAGATAACTTGGCAAAAACACAAAAATATCTGAGGAAAAGAAGTAGACAGAGATCTCAATCGCATTGTTAATCACACTCTAATTATCATTGCTCAGATTGACATAAGAAGAATCATTATATATTAAACTGCAGTCTTCTGTCTCAAAAATTTAATAAGGAATATGTTTGATCAACATGCAGAATCATTATCTAGCTTGACAAGACTATTTTCCCTTTTATTTAATTGATAAGCAAAAGATTTGCTGCGTCCTCATCTAAATAGAAATAACAAAAAGTTTTAGATTCTTAATTAACTTAAACTTGTCAGAAAATGTGAAGAAGAAAAAAGACAGCAACAAGTATTCTAAGCAAGACAGTTGAAGTGGAAAAATTTAAAATAAGAATTTGTTTTCTTCAAGAAAGATGTTTGATTCCCATTAAAGACCTGCCAGAATAAGCTCTTTCAATTGATAGCTGTCCTTAGTGTTTAAAATGTAACATTATTTTTAGTACCTATTTCGTTTTAGTTTTCAATAGCTGGTTCTCAACATAATTTTCTTTCCCACATATGTTGAATACCCATCAGATATCAAATACTTCTCCCATGCAGGTTCTGAGTCACTAGATACTAGATTTGGGGGATGGGAGTCAAGATACTGAGCCATCTAAATGTAGGTATATAAGGTCCTAATCTTGTCAATAGATAACAAAGCAAGGTTTTGTGGAATGCAGAAGAGCAATTCCATGACTGGACATAAAAAGTGGAAGCCAATGTATTTAAGTGTTGATCTCTGGAAGCAGACACCACAGTCAATGGAACTTGGAGAACAATTTAGATCTGTAAAAAGAATATTAAGAGCTCTATACTGTTGCCTAAACAAAATCAGTGCTGTTTGGGACAACTTACAAACGGAGGCAACATGAGACAGACAGGTATGGCATAGCACCTAGAGAAAAGCAGGAAATCGATGTCTTCTGAAGACTCAGGCCAGAGAGAATAATTTCAAGAATCTTAATGTCATTAGGTGCTTGTTACTACTAACCCATTAATAGTGTTGTGGCCCTCTGATACTCACTGTTGGTTTAAAAGCAAGGAAAACTTAATTTATTGGAATCTTGCTGTGGTGTAGTACTTGCGTAGAGAATCAGACCTCCAGTCATCCTCCGTGACTGACCCATCACAATTCATCACTTTTGATACATTTAAAATGCACACAAAACATCTCCTAAACCTCTACACACAAAAAATACTGTCCTGTGCAACTATTTCTACAGGAAGAATTTCTGTTGTCTGCAAGTGTCTTACCTATACACAATTCAGTCATGTCTGTAGCAGGACTGCCCTGGGTGAGACCTTTAGAGACTCCACACAGAATGTTAATCATCACAGGCATATAAACTGAACTAGACACAGCAGGAGCTGCCAAACTGTCCAAAGCTTCCATCTGGAGGGCTCCTGTAACTATTAGTCAAATATGTCATTGTGAAGGTTCGAGCTGTCAGTCACCTGGCTTCAAGTTTGTCCATTGTGTCAAGCCTGTCCATTAATTAATTTATGCAGGTGACTGAGTGGAATGTTCCTGGACAATCCAAGGAATTAATTATTTATACATGCTGGTGTGCAGGGGCCTGAAACCCTGCTGCCCCACAATTATGACTGAAGAACACATACTTACAATTCATTTATAGCTTAAGTCTCATTGCTCTTGGCACAGCGTTTAACAACAAAAACTATAAAATAAATTATTAAAACTATGTACTTTATAAAAATGGTTTATAAAAGAAAGATAGTCCCTTTGGTATCAACTGCAATAACTGATAAGGCAGAGCACCCAAAGTGTTCAACGTCAACTATCTAAATGCTTACTGAAATGACAGAAAAATATTTCATAATACTTACAATAAAGCAATGGAAAAATGCCAAATCCCATTTGATTATACTGCAGAAAAATGACACAAAATTAACTACAGATATACCATTTTGGTACTTGTTGCTAAAAAAGTTTTGTTTACTTGTGTAAATTGGACAAACTGAGCATTAGGGCTGAGCTCTAAAAATATTTATACAATCCTAATTTTCAGTTTACATTCTATAATGAATTCTGCTTCTCTAATTATGTCTAATAGTCTTCTCTTTTATTAGGCTTAGAAACCCCAAATATAATTTATTGCACTACTCTACTTAAAACAGATTTTCATAATGTTAACAATAGGGAAAATACTTCCTAAACTCACATGATTTACATAGTCAATAGCAGTTGGTGAAACACAAATGCTCAAAGAAAAACAAGGAGTATCAATATTTTTAAATTTATCAGATGTTCAGTTAATGTCTACTTTTGCAAGTGTTTTTCTAAACACTAATTATATTATATTTTCTAACTATAGGTTGCATATGTATATTATATGAGAACTGAAGAGCAGATTAATTTCTCTGAAGGCATAATAAGAACTTTGTTCTTGCCCCCACTGAATTCAATGGGAAATTTGCCATCAGCTTCAATGAAAGCAGGTTGAGGTTTTAGATAGTTGACACAGAACATATTTTAAAGCCACCTGTGCAAATGCGACCACTGAGCCACCTTCTGTTGCTACTGTTCTACTGAATTTTCACTCTCCAAAGGTATATTGCTTTCACCTGTGAGCATTGATTAAACTCATCATCCGCACTTTTTAAACCAGGAATCACACTTTTTACACTTCGTCTCTTAGAATTAAGAACTCTGAGTAAATGATCTTATTTTGAGTTTTTCTTGGTTTTATCTAAGACAGTGTCCATGAAAGCAATCACACTGATATGAAAAGTTCAGATATGAAGAAAACTTATAGTGCTGTAAAAGTATGGCTGTTAAAAAGGTGGGGATTGGGATTTTTTTTGGAAATGAGGAAACATGTATTTTTGGTTTGTCCATATTTACTTTACAGTTGTACTAAGAAAAGTCCTAATATTGAAGTCAAGTTCACATATTTATGAAGGGATAGAAGCCATCCATATAGGTGTAACTTTCAGTTATTTAAGTAAATGAGGAAAAAAATTATAAGTTTCATTTATTTAAGTGTAGGTAGACTATTGTTTATTTTTTCCACAAAATAATTAGAGGAATATATTCTTACTTGTCATTACATTGTGATGAAAGCTTAAGTAGTGTGTGTTTATCTCTTCAGCCAGGATACTTTTTCAATTCATCTTCAATTCAATCAGAGGGCAGTCTGACTGCCCTCTTTTGCAACAACATCATCTGTTCTCTTTTAAAAATGCTACCTTATTGTATTGTTAGGAGAATTGCAGATGTATTTGGAAATTACACAGCTCCAGTGTTTAATATGAAATAGTTTTCATGTAGTTTTAATGCAAGGCCTTAGAGATCAACACCAAGGTTGGGCATGAGGCATGTAGTTTTTTGCTGTTATTCACACTGATTTGGGTGTGTATTATAGACAATTATATTGTTTATATAATTTAGTGATATAAGAATTTATTATTTTATAATTACTATATAACAATTAATAATTTGTTATCTTATTATAATTATTATATAACAATTAATATTTTATTATAACAATACTAAATATAATAGTGGAAATCACTAAAGATTTTTAATACTGCATGATGGGCAAAATTCAGATTTTGGCAAACCTTAAAAACAAATCCAAATGAAAAAATAAGAAGGAATTTAAGATGGACTTTTTGGAATATTTAGTAGGTATCACATTCTAATAAAGAGGCTGTATTATAGAATTGGCTTCCAAACACAAAACTCCCTTCTACCCCACTCTTTACTGCTTACTGTCTCTGTGAAGAAAGAATTCATCATATACACTGAAAAATGTTGTTAATACTGAAACTAATTCAGTTTTGTTTAAACCCCTGCAAAACCTATTTAACATCTGCAAACAAAAGAGTAAGAGACAATGAAGTGGTTCTCTGAAGTCACAGTACTGAAACTGTTGATGTATAATTAGGTGATAGGTGAATGTATGTAGACATATGAGATTATTATTTCATCGACTTTGTTATTTTGTATCACAGTTTGTAACAGCTAAAACATTTTGAAACTGTTGGACTAAGCCATATAATCTGTACACAGTCAATACTCAGTGCAATGTTAAAGGGAATTTAGGAAAGGCAGTCAAAATAGCACAAACATTGATCAAGGATGCTAATATAATTAATGATCTGCAAATTTTATTTGTATCAGGGAACACTGAATACATAATAATGTTCCCATAAAACAAATTCTCCTATGATTTATTTGTCATTTATTAGAGAGAAGTTCCAGCTAAGTTACTGGCTCTCTGCAATATGAGACAGAATCAGGACCACTAATTTCAATTACATGTGACACATAAACTTGTCCCTGTGTATGTTTTTTTTCTTGTTAAGTTTTTTCCAGTGCTGTGCTTTGATGGAAAAAAAACCAACCAACCAACCAACCAAACCCCAAAACAACAAGAAAACCCCAAAAAACCAAAACCTTCAAATAACGAACAGGAAAAGAAAACAGAAAACATCCAGTGTGACATCAACTGTGTCTTCTTCCATATATAAATTGTCTACTTATCTACAGATGTGAGTAAAGTCATAAACTTTTAAAGCCCCTAAGTGGCAGGCAGACAGGAAATAGAATGTGTGTTGTATATTTAGATCCTGAATTTCTGCTTGTAGCAATTCTGAGTTACAGTCCTTCTCAGTAGTGAGTAAAGACTTAAAAAAAAAAATTATTAATCTTCCAACTGAAAGGCCACATACCTCAGTCAATGTAATGTTATTAGCAACTGGCTACAGGCTTCCCAATAATTTAGCTTTGGCCTTGGGTCTTACTGATAATTGTCATATGCAGCTGTGGCTTTGGTTCACCTGTGACTTCAAAGCAAGGAAGTGTAAGGCAAGGCTCAGGAGAGCTTTCTTCTGTAGCTTTAGACTTTTATCTACAGTGACTTATTTGGCTGTAGCTTAATGCTGATTCTGTAATGGTCTAACAATACTTGACATATGTCTAAGAAAAGTGAGGAATTGCTGTGTAATGAGCGTGTGGGCTAAAAAGGAAAGACAGAATGGTCAATAAGTCTTTTTAGGAACACATGAAAATAGTTCCAAGCAGACCCATGACTTAGCAGGTGGAAGAAACCTCCACCATCAATGTCAAGGACCTTGTGATAAAGAAAAAGGGAACCTGGTGGCTCACCCTGAACCCCATTCTCATTCTATCATCTCATTTTTCTTGAAGACTAACTCCATCAACCTTAGCACCCAGAGGGACAGTAAAAGTGTGAGTACAAATAGCAGACAATTTTTTGTACAAGAATTATAAATGTCATGAAAGTTTTTAGACACTTTGGATTAGAAGTATTAGTTCATTGTATTTTTGTTAGGCTGTTAATATCTTAAGATAATAGGAGGTTCTTGAATCTACATGCAAAATATATTTGTATTTGCTGACAACATCCTTTTGAGTGGAAAACCCACAAAGCTATTAACAGAGAAACAAAAAGAATGGGATGATGTCTTAAATCCTACTTCTGACAGACAAAATTTTGTGTTATTCAGGAAAATCAGGAGCTTTGTTACAGTACAATTTCATAAGTCTCTCTAAAAAGCAGATTTTGCCAGGTTTAAACTTGATTAAATGATATTTATTTATTATTTTAACCTTATTTCTTAAAGATTGTATTGTTTATGTGTATTCTCAATGGCTAGTTCTGAGGTGGAGCAAGGGCTCCACACTGGTCAATAACTATGTCTGTTACAATAGGACTTAGCAAAAATTTTCACAAAAGAACTGTTTCTCAGCCAAAGCCCAGGCACAGTTCAAATGATATATCACAAACCAAGAACTTGTTAACAACTAAGTATGAACAAACTCAACTCATTCTGGTAAGAATGATAGGAAAAAACATATAAATGTGAACCTTCAATTTACCCTCAGGGCCACAGAATAGACCCAGTCTTTTTTAGATACAGATACATACCTAGCCTATGCCTTGCCAACCGTGCCCCCCATTTTCTTACTTGTTAAAATACTAGATGGAACAAGGCTAGAGACTCTAAAATTTTTATGATTGAGGGGAAAGATTTTAGCTTAAACTCTACTCCTTTTTTTTACTATTCTCTAATATTAGAGCATTTTATCCCAATCAAAGTAAAAGCTTCAATCAGAGATTTTATTTTCATAGGCTGTAGAGTCAATCAGCCGCAAAAAATAAATCCACAGTCTTTCTTAGTTTTGGTACTAATTGTTTCACAGAAACAAAGCAGGATGACCTTCTTTCAAGCACTGTCAGTGATGATGCCTTATTGCTTTCTTCTTTTTATAAAATACCTCACAGGCTAACTCATTTTCCCAGAACAGGAGAGACCTAGGGTCAGTGCCAGTTTCTGTCTCAGGGAATACAAACTCTCATCTCTTATCTCCTTGGCGAATGCAATAATCAACAAGATAGTTTATTTGTAACAGCAGGAAGTGTCTCCCATCTTGTTGATTCTATATAGAAAAGATTATCTGGGATAGAGGAAAAGCTAAGGAGAAGGAAAATAAGAAAGTGAGAATTCGACTTTATAGTTTATTGAATATTCCCTGTGAAATGGAGGAAGCTGCCAATGTTAAGATCTACATAAAAGACAGGTAAGCCATTTTATTCTGGACTATTTCTTGTAAAACACAAAAAATATCTTTAGAGCAAAGTCTGGAACTCAGATATCTCCTGACCTGTAGGTTGTTTGGTCTGATGAAACCTAAATTCATTTTGCACAGAGGTACAGTTTCAGTAGTTGGGGCTGTGGATTCATTAACCCCCACAAAGAAAGAAACCGAGTATGTGGCTCTTGGGGAACAAGCCCTAGCATAACATTTAGGTTTCATTCTGTCAAGGCACAGCCAGGTCAGGCTGCTCACAAAGGACTTAGAGTATTCTCAAAGCTGGCCATGCCCTCAGCAGTATGTATAGCTCCACAAGGTCTGGACTCACAGGGCAGGGATGCTCCTGATCAGGCCGCAGATCAGCCTGCAATGTGCACCCAGGATCTGTCCCAGAGAGAGGGCTGTAGGCAGGGCAGGGCAAACTATGATGAATGTCCCAGAATCCCTGCAGGAGAAGAACGATTTACAGAGCCCTTACGATTTATGGAGCAGGAGCCTACATTCCTACAGCCTCACTGAGGCATGGACTGATGGCCCCAGGCTGGCACGGACCCTGGGTGCATGGTTAGGGATGGGGAGTCCCACAGTGACTGGGCAGGAGCAGTAAACCCCTCTGGGGGACTAAAGTCTTGGACAGATTTCCATTAGGCCTTTGTGGCTGGATCTACTCTGTCCTGCAGGAACAGTCTAATTCCTGAGCAAAAGCAGAAAAAGGAAAACAACACTTTGCTGAGCAGAGAGGTGTTAGGATTGCATCCTTGGATTTAGCTGCCAGAAATCCACCTCACTTCTGTGAAGGCTTCTATGTTCTCCTACAAGTAAGGACAATTCCCTGAGGCAATTCTGAACATTTCCTCCCTGTCCTGCAATATCTATGGCTGTAAAACCTGAGTCATTTTTAAATCCTCTGGAATTATGCAGGAAGGTAACATTTTGAGAACTTGGACTGATTTACCACCTTCCCTGCACACTTATTTCTTCAGGGAACTACTGCTGGGTATAATATCAGACTAGCTTTCTACTGAGGAAATCCCACAAGAGTAAACTCTTTGTAAAGTAGCATGTATGAAATTTTACCAAGAAAAGGTAGACAGAAACATGTAGTTATCACAAAAATATTTCCTCATCTTTAAATAAAATATAAGTGGGTATTCCTCTACTTAGCTTTTTACATCGTTTAGCCCAGTTTATTCCTTTTTTAGAGGACATAAGATTCTCTGTTGAAAAAAATAAATGTCCAGTCACAATATTTTATTTAAGCTACTACTACAAGGAGAACACTGTAATTTGTTTACTACCATTTGGCATTTTAATTTTTAATATTCAAAGGACTGCTGCCTATTCCAAAATAAATTTCTTGTTAATTACAAGTTTTGGGATAGGGTAATTCAAACAAGAAGGTGTCATCACTACAGACAGGGATGAAAATCTACCAAAAAGGAATCTGTTGTCCTGCTGAAATTTTGGAAGAGAGATTTCTGCCCTCTAGTCTGTGAAATTGAGCATTCTTCTAGCATAGACAACAGCCAGTTTCTGAAATGTACATTTCTTGTGTCAACCCACATGAAAACGGAGCTCTATGACATTTCAGCATTTTCAGCTAGTGATACCCCTGAGTAAATCAAAGTACTAAAGGTGTCTTTCTTTTATCTGTGTTGCTCAAGACACTCAAAAGTGTCATTCTGCAGTCAGAAAGTCTGGAAGATCTCTTCTGCAAACTTATTAAAAAAGAAGGACTTTACTACTGTTTCCCCTTAGGAGTGACTTTCTTTTCCTTTTTCCTGTATTCTCCTTCTTACACTGTTACTTTTTCAATTAGACTTTGTGTATGCATTGTGAGGACGCAGTCAGTACTATGGTGACTAGAGCATTCAACATGTAGAGAAATATTATACAAGGAACAAGGGTAAGATAAGCTTTTTTAATGTTTCAATTAAAAATAAATTAGAAAATATTATCTATTATTAATAGACTGTGTAAGAAATGTTTTACAGTGATTTTTCGTCTTTCATTCTCCCAATTAATAACCATCCTGTGGCTTGCACAGGGCTGACATTCACAAGGCTAACAACACGTTAGTTTTGAGGCTCACATGAGCACTCTCAGGCTCATATGTAAACAAGACTGGTTCACTAACACAGGACACACAGAAAAATCCTAAATGGAGTTGGGAAACCTCAAGCAGTTTTATAAAAAATGGAAAAACAGTGTTTAATCAGACTACTTAAATTCACATATGAATAAGACTCCCTGAAACTTAAGACGACTTTTCTCATGCAATTTTTCATCAGGTGTTATTTACCTGAAGGAGATGAGGGGAAACAAAAGTTGAGTAGAAATATACTGATGGGGCACCTCTTCATAATTTCACTAAAAACATATAGTCTCATTAGTAGACTGTTCTTTGCACTTTGTTGTCAAGCATGGACAATTATTTTTCTTGAGTTTTTTCATGTACTCACAAGCACCTTATTAAAGATTATGTTTGCTAAAACAGAAATATGGAAGCAGATTCATCTGAGTAGTGTGTTACACAGTTGAATCTTTCATGACTTTGCTTTAAGTACTGTAAAACCACATGTAAAATTTCAGTGGATCTGCTGTTCAAGAAGACCTGAAATATTCTATAGCTGGTTAACAAAGAAATTTGTTGACATAGAGGGAAGACCAGACTAGATGTTCAGTTTACATTCCATTTCATACAGAACAGTGGTTCACTGAGTATAAATATAGTGATTGCTTGCTTGCCAAATTTCCCGTTTCACTCTGCTGCTTCTGGTTAAAGTTAGGAAACTCCACAGTAATTTTGGTTTCTGTGGGTTAAAAATGAGTCACTATACAGAGGTTTATTGGGAAATTTCCAAGCAGACATTTCTAGTCAAGAGAGCCCTGGCTTAAAAATTATAGCCCTGCTGAGACAGTTTGTTCATCTTCTCCTTTGGGATGTTTCCTAGTGCTTTTCCAGTCCTTCCTCCTGGACGAGATGGGATATAGAAAAGTACTTCCATCTTTATGAGTTGAATAATCTTTAGCAGTAGTTAGCTTTGCAAGAATGAGGATGTTTCTGCAAATCACAAACACCATATCTATTAGCGAGAGGGACTAGACGAGCTTCCAGTTTTCTTCTAACTTACAAATATTTTACATTTATAACTAATTTATTCTTTCATTACTTATATAGAAAGGATTCAAACTGTTCAGGTTTTATTACATGCAATACTTAGCTCCAGGACTGATTGCTTCCAACTATAGCTGCTTAGGTAAATTTATGAATCACCATACAACCATATTCAAGAACTTCGGACAGTGTGCAAAAAAACATAGCTGAGGCTTGTTGACTAATGACATTATGCATAAAGACTGTTCTCACTTGCCTGAAATTTCACAGATTAATTAATGATCAATGAGAAGAAGAGAGAAGGTTTCAAGGAGATTCTAGAAATTAATTTCCAATCAGAGAAGATGAATGAATTTTTCAATGGTAGAAGAGGTATAAAAATATAAATGCTATGACATGCCAATAAACATGCCTCTTCAAAACTGGTATGGTGGCTGCTAGCAGGTTACCAGTTTAATAGCTCCATATTTTGTATGAAGAGCCCTTTCATGAACTCTTTTGCTTCCCGCCTCAGTGATGACAGGAATATTTTTGCAATATGTATCTGGGCAAGCTGATTATATCACCCTGATTTCCATTGTGTTCAGCAGATACAATGACTGTAGATCTCTAATGAGGGATTTTCCTGCAACCTAACACATTGCCTGGCTCCCTGTCACAAAATCACAGAGTGAGCAAGGTTGTAAGAGACCACTGGAGGTCATCCAGTTCAACCTCTCTGTGCAAGCCCTGCACTCTAGAAAATGGTACTGAGGATCACTGAGTTGTGCTGATTTGGGCTGAGGTAGTTTTCTTCACAGTGTCTGGTATGGAGCTATGATTTGGATTTGTGCGAAACTCAGGACTGATAATACAGGAATGTTTTAGCTAATTCTGAGCAGTGCTTATACAGACCGAAGGTCTTTTCTGCTTTTTGTACTGCCATGATGGCAGGAAGGCTGGGCATGCATGGGAAGTTAGGAGAAGACAGCTGGCAGGATCACTTCTATTGACCTGCTGGCAAAGCTTTTCCCAATGCATCCCAGGGTACCATTGGCCTTCCTGGCCACCAGGTCACACTGCTGGCCCATGGACAGCTTGTTGTCCACCAGGACCCCCAGATCCTTCACAGAAAATCTGCTTTCCAGCAGGTCAGCCCCCAGCCTGTACTGGTATGTGGGGTTATTCTTCCCCAGGTGCTGAACCCTGCATTTGCTCTTGCTGAATTTCAGAAGGTTCTTCTCTGCCCTTATCTACAATCTGTTGAAGCCCCTCTGAAGGGTTGCACAGCACTCAGGGTTATGGGCCACTCCTTCCAGCTTTGTGTCATCAGCAAACTTGCTGATTTTCCTCAAAGTTTTATCTGGAGACATGTGTTCATCTTGGTAGAAGACTTAGCTGTTTAAAAGTGAACAAGATCAGAATTTGATGGTTGATGTTTAAAGATATAAATGGGAAACAGGCTCCATTGTCCCTTTACCTAAGGCGATGACTAAACACCAGGAATACTAGAGCTTGACACATTTAGGTTTGCTAAAAACTGTTTATACAGAAAAGTGACTTAGACTTGAGAATAATGAACCACTTAGAACATAGCTGACCCCAAAGCAAAAAATCATCAAAAGTCAGGCACTATTTTCAATAACTTCAATGGAGTTTTCTGATAAATTTCCCAAATGCAGCCGTTACCAACATTCCAGAAATTCCTTTCCTTTTGCATAATCACTCTTTGCCTAGATCACTGAATAGTTGTTGGATGAAGCTGAGGGATATCAGGAACATTGACTCAAGTGTCCTCTCCACCCAAGGCAATTCCTTCAGACCTGTATCACAGAGCGTCCTCACCAGACAGTAACCTCTCTGGCACAATACTTTTTCTTCCTCCTGATAAAGCTCCATTGTGCAATAAATAATTGTTAGTTGTTTGAAAAAATGAGGGAAGAGAAGACAAAAGTAAAATGACAAAAGAATGAAAAAAGAGGGGGAGCTGTAATATAGCTCTTTAATCTGTTGATTAGGGCACTGAATTGTTGCTGTTGTGACCACCTCAATTTCTTAGAGAGAAAAGGATGAGAACTTTTTTGATCTTAATTTCTCAGCTCTTCAAATACTTGATGTTGATTTCTCAGGAAAAGCTATCAAGGTAGATCAATCTGGATTCAAACTCAACGTGACATTATTATCATTTCTTCTATTTCTATCATTGTTATATACAGCAAAGAGATAATTTTTACCAAGTCTTTTAACTAAGCTATGAAATAGTTTGAATTTTATAATTTAAATTATTAGGCACCTAAGAATGGAATGAAAATATTCTTACCTCACTCTCAGTAAAAAAAAACCAAAAAAACCCCAAAATCATATGTATATATGTTTTATATTGCAACTATATAAAAATTATTTACTGTAGAATTGAAAAATTGCAAATGGGGACCTTTATGTCAAGATCTGAAGAAAAGCCTTGCATATCCAGTATTGGAGGAATTGTTCAAGAACAGTTCATCCTTCTGAAAATAATTACCTTCATAAAGTTAATTAGCTGCATAAGTGCTGGCTGCATGAGGTAGCCCTGCCCAAGGGCAACCTAGCATTCATGATTCAGTGTAATTCATACACGTCCATCTCAGTGCTTTCTACCTTTTTGATGTTTTATGGCCTTGACTAGCCCCTTTCTCAGCACTGAATCATTTGTCATGCAATCATAGTGAGGAATGTGAGTTTTATTGAGCATACCTCAGACTGCTATTTTCTGGGACCTTTCTAAAACAGTTCCAGAGAGGTCTATTTGTAAATGTTTATCAAGTATTCAAGGTCTTCCATAGCTAGTCAAAAAATTTTGCTGTTTAAAAAAAGGACAACCAGAGAAGAAAGATAATCTATGTTCATATAAACACTCTGAATATGGAAAAATCTGTCATGAAATAATAACCTATCAGCCTTTTCCATATGGAACCAATTCAGACACAGTAATTAAAATTATTTTGTTCTAATCCATTATTTAGCAACAAATTGCTTTAGGTCATATATAATGCAGTACTTATTTCTTTTGGCATTAAGAGATGAAATTTTAATTAAAAAATATTAAAACCCCACAAAAATCTTTTTAAAATCAGACCTTACTTGAGTCTCTCTTGTACTAAACGCTGAGTTTTCAATGGCTGAAGAGCCTATATTACTTGTAAATAGCACTGGTCATTAAGCAAAGCCATTTGCAAATGGACATAGACTAGCCCCATGGAAAGTGGATTTGCATAAGACAACATTAGTTATTGAGTGGGAACATTAGCATTATAAACTTGATCTCCCAATTTTTATCACTGGAAAACAACCTGGTAACTCCAGAAAAGAGTTCATATCTGAAAACTGAAGTATTTTACTTCAAAGAGGAAATGCAAAAAGGGAAGGAGCTTTAAAATAAGACTATATAATAAATAATGGAAAGCTAAATACAAATTTTAAAAAATAATAATTAAAACAATAAAGATATTAAGATTTAAAATAATATACAATAATTTAAAAAATCAATTATAAATAAATAAAATTTATTTATAAGACATAGGTCAAGCACCCATTCAGACAACCTTGCCTTATATAGAATCATAAATTATCTGGGTTGGAAGGGAACTTAAGGATCATTTAGTTCCAATCCCCTCCAATGAGCAGGGACACTTCACTAGATCAGGTTGCTCGGGACCCTATCCAAACTGGCCTCAGAAACTTCAAGGGATGGAGCATCCACATCTTTTTTGGACAACCTGTTCCTGTGTTTCACCACCCTCACAGTAAAGAATTTCTTTGAAACATCTAATATAAATCTCCACTCTTTTACTTTAAACCTTTTGTTAAGCCACTATCTGCCCATGTATAAAGTCTCTCTCCCTCCCTTTTATAAGTCACCTGATGGTGCTGGATGGCCACAAGGCCTCCCCAAAGTGTTCTCTTTGCCAGGCCAAGCACCCCCAGCTCTCTCAGCCCATCTTCACGGGACAGGTGCTCCAGCCCTCTGAACATCTTTGTGTCCTCCTCTGGACCTGCTCTAGCAAGTCCACGTCTTTCTTCTGCTGAGGACCCCAGACCTGGGCATAGCACTCCAGGTGAGGTCTCACAAGGGCAAAGCAGAGGGGCAGAATCACCTCACACAGGTGACATCACTCCTGATGTCCCAACTTTACCTCAAACCCATGAAAATTCATAACTTTTGATTAGGCCTCTAGAGCAGCATGATGAACTGAAAGAAACAGAAATTGCAGTTATCATAACTCTGAGGAATCATCTCTTTCATTTGATATTTGGAAAAAAACATATTTAAATGCTTGACTTCGGACACATTTGAAAATGCTATTCTTCAGCTTAAAACTTTGACTTAAAAAGTGAACTTCTGTTGCCCAGTGCTGATTACAGAGATGAAAGAAGCATATATTGGTTAACTGTCTGTCACTGCACTGTATTCTCTTGCGTTGTATTTACAAAGAAGCAAGAATTTTGTTGGTGCAGAAGAGATCAATAAGAAGACTGTTATCAATCTACTAGCAAACTTTGAAGTTGGAAAAAAGGAGAACTACATTGCTTTCAAACATCCTTGACAGTTTAACAAAGATGCAGCAAAGAGAGAAAGAGAGGGGGAGGAGCTGTAATGACTGCCCTTGGTAGCAAAGAAAAGAAGAATGACTCAGGTGCTGAAGACTTACACGAATCATAGTTTCATCCTTCAGAGGTTGAAAAGTTCAAGGCTATTAGCTATTTTCTTCTACTGACAATGAACAAAAGAACAAAGCAAGAAACACAATATCTGTCCAAACAAGCTTTCCACGTTTATTGGCCTAACAGCTTTACTTTCAACTAAGAAAGCTTGAAATAATAGAGCAAGGAGTCATGAAACATGCAATCTTTAGCCTTGAAAAAGAGCTTTGCTAATCCTTTAAAGCAAAATCTCTTGATCTTTTAAACATGCAATCCACATAGAAAACAAAACACATTACAGTGTAATATAAGGGAAAACCGCACATATTTATGTTTTTCTCAAGAACAATTTTCTCATGCAGTGTTAAACAGTTCCCTCCAAAAAGCAAATTTTGCAAGACGCAGAACTGTCTTTACTATTAGGATTTAATCCATTTTAACCCTTTAAAGAAAAAAGAACTCTAGTAACTACGTGATTAAAATAAGCAGGTAAGGAGGTATTAAAATAAGGAGTTCACAACAAGCTCCAAAGTATTTTACTCTCTCTGACACAGTGCCTCCATGGGATATTATCAGATGTCCTGGCATTTCATATGTGCTCAATGGTCTCTGCTGAAAGCTGTTCTTCTGACCACCATATAATACTGAGACTAGCCGCAATGCAGGTCTTTTCCTGCAGGAAAGGCTTCTTTTCCCACTGAAGGAATTCCTGCATGTTTTTAATCAAAGATACAACTTTTGCCTCTTGTGTTCTCCCCTGGTTTGATATGACCATGTCTGAAAAAGCAGGAAACTCAACATCTGTGACAGTTTCCATATTAGAAAGAGCACACAGTCTTGAGCTCTGCATTTCATTGGGAACATGAATCGTTAATATAACTCCATAGCCATGCAAAATGTTAGACCGTGAAAGATGAGGTTTTATTTCTAGTCTCCATGTTTGCAGAGGAATTAGAATGTATGTCTGTGTGAGATTGGATCCCTCGGGTTTATATAGCACCATTTGGGGGAGCTGTTTCTCTGTGGACAACGAAGCTCCATTTTGACCACTGGTGGCAGTGATTAACAATCAGCACTACAGAGGAGGTGAAAAGAGTTAGTGTGACTGAAGAGATGAAGCTGGAAACAATGAGGCATAACCTTGGGGATTAGATCAGATGATTTGGGGAGTGAACAGAATAGATAAATAGCCAGTTTTAACAGAGGAAGAAGGAAGTCCTGAGTAGTGCTCAGCAGAAGGAGAGTCAGAGTTGGAGTTGCCCCCTGACTGCTGCTGCTCGAGGACCTGTGCTGAAGGAGAAGAAACATTATCAGGAAGGACATTAATGGACATGTGTGATCCAGAGCAAAAGGAGGCCCTGAAGAGACATGTGTGTGTTTGAGTGTTGTAGGGATACACTGTGGAGCTGAGGGAGAAAAAGATGGATTTGATGTGACAGATGTGTAAATAAGGTACCCATGTTGTACACACATTTTTTCCTTTTTTTTTCCCTCTAGTCCTACAGTTATATCAGGAGAAGGCTTCAAATTGTAAGCTGAGAAGAAAACAACTGCCTTTTCCTTTTGTTAGCCAAATGACAGAGACACTAGAAAAAAACCCAAAAAAACATAAACCCACATCCAAAAGAAAAATACCATAAATAAAACAAAACAAAATCATCTTCTAAAAGAAAAATCCCCAACCAACAAACAACAAGCACCCCCCCGGAAAAAAAAAAAATCCCCAAAACCAAAACCAAACCAAACCTATAAACCAAACAAACAAATCACAAGCAGAACAATTGACACAAGTGAGACTGGAGATGTAAGTGAAAGCATTCAAGGATAAATACAATTTAACCAGAAAACAAACAGTAAGTTCTCTAAACACAAGCTGAATATGCCAGTACTAGGTCTTTATATTAAAACAGGAAACAGAAATTAATTTGCCTGTAAAAGTTGATTAATACATATTTCCTTCTCTCCTACTTTCTGCAAAATCCCTGGGTCAGTACGCCTTTCTCACTATGTTATTTCCTGTCTCTTATTAAGGCCTTTAAAGTTCCTGCTGCAGATACTGAGTGAGAATGCAGGCCATTAATTTACTACTGAATAATTTTAAAAGCTCATAGAACATCTTCCTCCCCTTCATTGCACTTATGTGAAAGCAAGAGATTTTTTTTTTTGCTACCAGAAGTCACATGGAGAAGTGCTGTGACTTGTATTTTTACTGGTGAATTTTACTGCCCAAACGCAAAACCTCTTTTTCCCTCATGTCAGCATAGAATCCAAGTTCCCTGATTGTTTTGTGCCACAGTGAATTCCACAACAAATGTAAAATTATGTACCAAAATGAAGCACATTATTTGTATTGCAGAATACTTGTACAACTACCTTTTCTCCTTACAAATCCTCACTACACATTGTGAACTAGCCTGCCCGTGACCTAGTAACACTGCTTACGCTAAACTTAAACCTTCTTTAGAATATGTTTTACTTCACTTATATCAGTATTTTGCAACCTAAATTTTGCATTCAGGACTTCAAATGTCCAGTTGCCTTTAATGTATGCTTATTTTTAAATCAAATATATTCCATTTAATTCTGTAATCAACTGCCATTATCTGGCCTTAGTTTACTTCTTGAGCATTAAGTTATTTTCTTACAATGGTAGCTTTAAATTTGCAGAAACTCAATAAAGTGGGAAAAGTTGCCCAAAATTTCTTTCTAATTTACTTTTCTTTTTAGGCCTGATTATGGCTTCTATAATTCCCTAAATCTTTATTGCCTTAGAGTGACTATCGCAGGAAGTTAATCCAGAAGCTGCACCAGCTTCTTAGGATACATTTTAAAACACAGAGCTAGATAATGGTTCTTGCTGTTACTCATTCCTGTTTTTCTGCCAAGAGAATGCGTTTTGCCAGTAAGGTGACTTGAGGACCAACTGATTGCTCCATCCCCAGTACATTTAGGTGAAACAATCACTGCAGGGTTCCAAGGCACTTTTCAAGGAATTAAATAGAAAAGTTGTATTCTGACACTGAATGATAGCTGAGTGAATATTTTTGTAAATGTGTTCCCAGAACTACTGAAGAAATTGTAGTGCATTCCATGTTTCAGCTTAATTGAATCTTGAAAAAAGAAAATGGTATCCTGAGTCTAAAAGAAAAAGTGGAAACCACAGGGAGTAATCTTCAGTGGTCTAAAGGAAGTGGAGAAGTCTGGAAAAAATAAAAAAATGCAAAGCCCTCATCTTTGCAATCCTTAGTCAGGCAGAAATCAGTAAAAAATTTGAATGATCAAACAACATAAGACTGGACTGTGAATCTGTATATTTCTTCTCATATGCCAGTTAAATTATTCATGAAGAATCATCTCCTGCTAATCCCCTTTTCTCCTTCCTGTTGTCTAAACAGGCAATGCTGGATGGGTATTAATTCAACTAGTTCTCACTTTCAGTAAAGAATTCCTTTCACAAATCTGACAGGGATGTCACTACATTTCAGTCTCTCAATTCAAATTAAAGACCCACTTGTTTGCCCTTTGCTTTGCATTTTTATCTCCTCATAACAGACTGTACCATATAATTAGTATAGACTTAAAGAAAAATGCTGGAATTTTGTAGTAGAATGAGAGAACCAACTTGGATCTTTCTGTTGTTGAGGGAACATCCCAATTCAAAAGGCAAAATTATTTTCGTGAAAGGAGAATTTTTGATCAGACAAATACAATGCAGGTTTTCATAGAGTCCAGGCAGTTTATTTTTTTAGCAACATGTTGCAGTGGGCAGTGGTCTAGACTTATTGCCTCATAAATGTGGGCAGTGAGTTCAACTATGGAATGAGTTTTTGAGGAAATGAGAATAATTGAAAGGGAAAAGAGAAGTACGAACTTCAGCAAAGCTTTTTCACCATACTGAGTTATTTTAAGAATGGTTAATATTCCTCATCTTTCTCACCTCTTATCACCAGAATGGCCTCACCTATTAATATACTTTATGGCAATCAAGGAAATAAGCAGATTAGAAGATTTGATGGAACACAAATCTTGCTAGTGATGCTTAGTTTGCTTGTGCTCATGAGAGATGCTATCAGTGAATGAACATAAGGGTACAGATGTAGTAGCAGCACTGAAAATTTTGCCTATTTCCAACTCTGGCGGTGGCTGAAGGTCAGAGAGTTTATGCCTGGAGAAGTGCATGGAGGAAGTCCCAGGAAGAGTCTGGGGTGACCATGTCTTCATTCCTCCTGCTGAAACAATCCCTGAAGGGGACAAAAAGAAGATCAGTACAGCATAACAGCATTTCCTTTTAGGTAAGAATCTGCTAAGACAATAGAAGCTTGCAGTCTTCTCCCGCATACTTGTTAATATTCTTTTAATTAATCACTAAAGTGGTTATACAATATACTGATTATGGAATGAATAAACTACAATAGACGTAGGAGCTTAAAACGTGATATAGGGTTCTTAGTGGAGGTCTTCACATGCCACAGGTACCTGTTTCCCTCTTCTCTACAAGTCAGGCCAGAATCGGCAGTAGAAGTTCAGAAAGAGTTCATGACTGTCAGAAACTGGAAGATCTGGTTTCTCATGTCTTGAGTGAGTTCTCCAACTACTCTAATGAGAAACTCTCTCCTGTACATTCATATTATAAAATTAAAAAGCTACACATGCTTTTGCTGTCAGACCCAGTCCTGTCATCTTCTGAATGTGTGTGCTAATATGACTTGCTTCTAAATCATGGTGGGTCTCAAGTTTAGACAGCTTTTTAGCTGAACAGGAAAAAGCTTTGCAAATGTTGGGCAATTCAGATATATGACTGTGGCACCGAGCAAGGAATGAAGCAACCACTGAAATCTGTTTGGGGCTTGGCTGCCCAAACTCATCATGAATACTATGCAGTGAAATCTCCAAGCTTTTTAGTGCCTGGCTGTGCTGTCTCATCACATTTCCTATTGGTTCTTCTGATAATATTTTCATTTTCAGATAGTGTTATTTAGGGAAATAGAACTAAAAAATAATAAATTGCTGTTCCATTCTTTTAATTTTTTTTACAGCATTGATTTTTTTGTTGTTGTTTGTCTGTGGTTTTTTGATATACTGTGTTCCACAACTATACTAATTTAGAAAGCTTTTTTCTTTTCAATAGGTCTAGAAAATGGAATAAGCAATATCCCAACAGCCTATTTAAACTGAAGTGCAAAATTATTTTTATAAGTCCATCCTACTGCTTTTATAACTTTGGCAGTAAAGAGAAGTTATTATTAGAATATCCTTGTTGCATACCAACAGCCCTTGTCAATACTACTTGCAAGGACAAAAAAAAAATAAAGAAAGATAAAAGATGAAATATATTTTATATATTAAAAAGGCATCTGTCTAGTTCTTGAGTCTACTAGTATGGATTACTTATTCAGTTGCTTTTAATTGTAGCTGAATGAGGAACAATTCCACAAGTGTTCTCAAGTAATTTCTTCTCTTATGTAAAATTAACACCAACAAAGAACATAGTGTAGTTATGAAGTATTGTCTGAGAATGCTAGAATGACTTAAAAAAAACCCAAAACCCTTTGGCAGAATCTGCTGTAACAAATACTGGGGGACGTATAGTTTAGGTGAAATACTTCCAGATTAAAAGAATTCACACTTTTATTACCTTGTCATATCACATATTTCTGCAAACTATGGGATCCATATGAGCATATCTCCAAACTCCCATACTTGCCATCTATCCTTCTTCCATTTCATGTGTCACACTCTTTGTGATGTCTATAAACCATCCACATTTATCTGCCCTGACATGGTTAATGATGCTTAGTTGCATTTCCTTAACACACTATTGAAAGATCATATGCTCCCAAATGTTTTGTGACTTTTTCTTGCATGAAATACTTCTATTTAAACTATTAGAGAGAAGCGAATTCTAAATAAGGCCTGGAAAAACTAGCAAACCTGTGGACTTGATCATAACTCTCACTGACACTCTTCCAAAGGAAAGTTAGGCAAATTTTTCTTGGATGTCTTAAAGCTTTCTGATTCCACAGTTAACTGCATGAGGTGATGGAAAGAATATATACTTAATACTCCTGGCTGATTAGGTGATGGGTAGGAAAGGAAGAAAGGAAAAAGTGGTTGAAATCTATGCTTCCCACCTCCTTCTATGTTGAAAATACAAGCTTCTTTCTCACTATGAAATTGAAGTAGTAAATAGTATTTTTTTCCTAAAGATACTCATTATTTTATGAAGCAACACATATATTTACACTAATAGAATTAAGTAAGATACTGTTATAGGTTTGCAATAATGAAGTTGAAAAGCATCTTCCATTATAATTGCAACTGCATTTTTAGCAGTACAGAAGTTTTCAATAGTGCAGCTTGACTACTGGTAGAAGGCATGAGTAAGAGCTCCTATAAAGGTTTTGATTTATAAGTTACCCATTTTTTGAAGGGCTGCTAACCACACATTTCAAAGTTAAAATGCAGGAGAGAGTTGATGAGATAGGAGCAAATAAAAATAGGTCGTGAATTGCTGATAATTTTAACAGCTTCCTTTTCATACTAACAATAATTTCAAAATAATTGGAAAGCCTAGAGCAGTATGTGTCCATGTCAAAATACAGCCATTCTGGAATGCTCTGCAGCAATCTATGTTTTAATACATTCAGGGCTATGAATTCTCACTTTCTAGAAGTCTGAACAGTGAACTGTCATCAAGAAACAAATTATGCAAACAAAGAATACAAAACCAGATGGCAAACACAGGACAGGAATGATATTGAAGTTGATTCATCAACTTTTTCTCAGTGTTAGTAGATATTATCTTAAAAATATATTTTAGTATCTAGTATTAAAACCAATTAAGGAAGAACATATACAAATCAGAGCACTGTGAAAATAAGATCTGTAAACAGAACTAAGATTATATTTTTCTAAATAGATTTTTATGCAAATGATGTTCATAGCATTATTTATGTGCAGTTAGATCTATAATATGAGCTAGGTATGAAAAGTTCCGAATGGTGCCCAAATTTTATAAAACCTATATTTAGTTCTAACATCAGCAAAGGAAAGGAAAGAATCTCTTTCTAATAGATTATATACAAAGCACAAAGACTGACCCAAATACATTTTTTACTTAAAACTGAAGGGGAAGTTATCAGTTTTAGCTTTCTCCCAGTAAATGGTTTTGCTTCCACTTCATTTTGGGTGAACATATAGTCACAAAAAATGAATTGTCAGTTGGCTTTCAGTACAGATATGAATCTGAAAAAGCTATAAGCAAAAGTATTTAGGTTTAATGGTGTTTTTCTCTTGCTTTTTTTCTTTTGCTGACATGAGAGGAAAAGAGAGTTCTTAGCTACATATATTATTCCGTGAGAAAAAAATTATTTCATATCAATTGTCAAAAGGAAGCTGAAGGTCAAAAAGTCCTTCCTTTCCATGACAAGATAAACTGAGCTTTCCTTCACTCCTCGTCTCTGAAAAAGTAGCATTAAGAATATTCACTCACACTAGGATAGTCATTTTCCCCCATAAATATCTGGATCTGCATCTTTCTCTTTGGAAACTTTTTTAAATATCACTCATCTGGAGGAAAAAAAAAAAAAAAAAGCTGGTTTCTTTGTGTTGGGAAACAGTTCTCCACCTTCATTGGAGCAGAAACTAGATAACAGTTTTCCTCACATCCTAATGTCCTTTGAAATCTGCTGGGTGTTTATGTACCCCCTGGGTCTGACAGCTGGTGAGTTTGATTGATAGAGAACTTAACAGATGACAGGACAGAATTGGTCACGAGTAGGTAGATAGCCATCCAGATGGAGCTATCCAGAAAGTGATTAGGTCTTGTAGTAAGCATCCTATCAAAAGATAGAGCCATTTCAATTGTATGGGACTATTAAAGTATTTTATAGACATTGGAATAACGCCAGCAAAGAGAGTTCTTCTGCAGGAAACCTGAGACCTTGGTGAGTAAAAGCTTCACCTGTGAGTTAAGGAATCATAGTTCAAATCTTTGGCCTGAAGCAGGAAGAAAGTGAATTTGAGGTAATTTCTCATACCTCTTAAGCAGGTACCTTAATCAAAGGGACGTGATGTATTCTAAGGAAGCATTGCCTCATGTTGGAGCTAACGGAGTTAATGTTTGCTGCAGTTCCATAAGCATTAAGTGGTGTCATCAATCCCTAGCAAAAGCATAGTTCAGTGGTTGCCTGACTATCATGTTATCTGACCTGTCTCTGGTTCCCTCTCCCCGAACAATGCTATGTATTCATTAATATGCAGCTGAGTAAAAATAAGTTGTTTTCTTTCACGTGCCCAGGAATATAGAACTGGAATTGTAGATTACTCATGCTCTGAGAGTATTGCACAAAATTTCATAATATATGTGGTACAGAAGGTCTCTGACTACAATCATAGGAGAACAATAAAGCCTTCTCTATCTGAGGGCAAGTATCTGTGTAAAGATATAGTATTTGATCTCCAAGTTTTTCTAATAAAGCGTCTGACAAAGGTAAGATCTCCTAATATGATCCCAGAATGGCTGGTATATCTGATTTAGGACCTTGCAGTGCTACCACAAATGTACCATCCAAATGTAAGGCAGGTACATGCCTGGATGAAAAATAGCCTGTCAAACTTTAGACTAGATGTAAACACATGTAAGAAGGTAAAAAAAATGATGACCAGAAAGAAACTATATCTTTGTTCTCTAACAAGGGAGTATAGAATTCTGCATCACATAATTAAAACAGTATAGGATTTCACAGCCCACAACTCACAAGTTAGGTTTGCAGTTACTTACAGTAGTTAAATATTGTGAGAGAAATACTAGCAGAGATGACAGGAAAAGGAATTTTCTGTCTAAGTTGAACTTTAAAAATATTAATAGTCTTGTTAGTTGGTATTTTTGGTACTAGCTGCTAAGCTTTGATCATTTTGCTTTTTTGTGTTTTATACTACTACATCTTCATTTAGAAAGTGACAGGCAGTGATAGAAGCCTGAAAAAAATCTTTCATGATTTGTAGAACTGCAGACATTTTTTAATGAAACATGCAAGTATTGTAAAAAACCTTTCTGTCATTTACAAAACCATATCAGAATAAATTTATATTGCTAGTGTCAAGGTTTATTGTTCTTGGTTGTACCAAGAGAACGTAAAGAACTACACAGACTGCTTTCTTTTTTTAATCAATAATTTAAAAGTGCCATTTAACACCAGAATTTCTTTAAAAGAATACTAATTAATATAAATACGGAAGTAAAATGTCAAGACTTGGTTATTCTAAGAAAGATTACAAGATAGATAAACTCCTCTAACTTTTTCTTGAATCTCTTTTGGTTTTTCTTTTCTCTTAAATGCTTACAGAAATCGATCACAGAAATGACAATACCTTTCTATCATTGCCTCAAACTGTAAAATAAAGATTGTAGATTTCATAATTTTTTATTTATATTTTTTATTACTGATTTCAGAGGTTAAGGTCATAAGTGAAATACCTGATCATTACATATAAAATTTACATTTAAATAATTACTGTCTTCATTTTAAAAATACAATAATCTTAATAAAGGATTTGTACTTCAAAATATTTTAATTATTGAACTTAAAATCATGAAATATCCAAAGATAGTTAGCAGGAGGACTATAAATGTTCAGTCTTTTCCTGGTTCATACAAAAAATCAGTTAATACCTACAATATCTATTTTGTGTTTGCGTATTATGTTTGATGATCCTGAAAGAATAGCACCACTGAGATTTGTCAAACATTTATGCTAGCAACAATAAAGAGCTATTTCTTTGAGGCATTGGAGAAATAGAATTGAAATGAAGGATTTTTCTTCATTATTTACACTTAATGTTGCATATGACTAGCATATTAATTTCATCCATCATAAATTGAATTAAATTGCATTAGTTCTTGATAATCTAGATAATAAAGGATCAAAATTTTTAGCACACTGTAATAGATTAGCAGTCAAACTAATGGAATTTAGATGCATGATAAACTTTTGGTAAAAAGTTATGGTAATGAAACATTGGAAAATTTATGAAATGCTTGGCGGTGTACCCAAGAAATGGAGAGCTGTATGATCTTCCCCTTCACATTGTGGTATGAATTGACTCGGAAGAGTGGAAGTCTGTTGGAGAAAGAATTTACTAGATGTCTCCTGGAAATACAGTAGAGCAGAGAGGAAAACAGCCAGGAGGCTCCTGAAGTATGTGGAAGAGAATTTCCTGACACAGCTGGTGTTGGAGCCAATTAGGAAAGGCTGGACCTGTTTGTTGCAGACAGAGAAGGACTTGTGGGTGATGTGATGGTTGGAGGCCATCCTGGGCGTAGTGATTATGAAACACATGTTCTTCATTGCTTGAAATACGAAACCTTTAATTGCTCTACAACTTTGCACCTAGAGCATGTAACCCTGTCTTTTATTTCCAGAGCTCAGATGGGTCATTCTTTAAACTCCTTGGTTTGTCTATACTCATCATTCTGTAAAGCTGCCTGACTTGATTTGCATTCCCTGCAGTACCAGACCTTTTTTACCAAGAAAAGAGTGTTCAGGAAAACCTGCAAAATAAACAATGGAATAATTAAACATATAACTTTGTTCTCTCTCCGTCATACACTTTCTCACTTAAGCTGAAACTTTTCAAGATAGCAATTTACTTTTGTCTGGTTTACACTCTTCTTTTAAAAAAAATGTAGTGAGATGATTAATCATCATCAACAAGAGTCCGTAGAGTTCTTCACAAAAATAGGCATGAAAATGAAAAAAATATCACTGGTCATCTTTGTCGAGGAGGTAGGAGATTAGTTTTTCTGCTGACAGCACTGTGTGATACATTTAAAAAATAATTAGGATTAACTTGCAGGACTCATAAGCAATACCTTGGGAAGGTAGGTTTGGGTTTTTGTTTTTTGTTTTGTTTGTTTTTCGTTTTGTGGGGTATTATTTTGTTTGGTTTGGTTTGATTCGGTTTTTTTTTAATAAACCAGGCTCAACATGGAGTAGCATACATTTTCTAAAACCCAGTTCCTAGGAGAAAACACCAGCTAAATGCTCTTCCTTCTCCAGTCACAGAAATACTGATCATAGTACAGGAAAAAGCAAAAATGTACTTAAGTACCTGTGTATCCAGCAATTCTATGTTTCCAAACTGGACATTTCATTATATCCAGAACACATTTAATGTTTTTAGCACAGGTAAATAGAAACATTTAATCACAGTACACCTTTGCTGTCTTCTTAGACTGTGACTATGAGGAAACATATTTATTTAAATTAAAAAAAAGGAAAATGGATTTCTGGAGGGTTACCTATTACACTGCCGTAAGTATACCTGTACTAACAGCATTTCAGCATTTTCTTCTAGCTATAATGCCTTTGAAATATTTGAAATCTTGTAATACTGTAATTTAAATGCAGTTCATATTCAGTTCCTAGAAAAATGTTGAAAATGTAATTGCTCTTATATAACTGAAATTCAAGATTGAAAATATTTCAAAAGCACCACTGTGGGAAAAGATATTGAAATACTGTATGAGAAGAACTGGAAAGAGGAAAAATTAAATCAAGTTTAGAAGGGAAAGATTAGGGGTGTTAGTGAATAAGGTGGCAGAGTCAATAAGAGAGACTTCTCAAAGCATATTCAGGATGAAAAAAGTGTTAATTGGATACAGGAGGGTGTTTGTGAGGGAATACAAATAGATTTGAGCAAAACATGTAAATAACAGCAGAGCATTTGATATAGGAAGTATTCCTGTGACCATGCTGAATGTTATATTGAATAGTAAATGAGAAGGCAACGCTGAACCTTGGAAGACCAAAGACATCATAAGTCAGAGTTTGTTACTATTCACTGTGCTCCAAAGTTCACTATTTCACAAATAAATCCATTCCATTAACAGATGTGCAGTATCAGATCCAGCTTTCTGTATGGAAAGAAATAATTTATTTAAAAGAACAATTAACTATAAAATGAATACTTTAGGTTTTAGGTAAAAGACTGAGATGCTTTGAAGTGTTGACATTTCAACATTTTGAAATGAAGAAACCTACTGTTTTGTTATTATTTACCATCTGCCTGAAATATATTTTAAATGTAAAATATTCTAATGATTTTTTCACCTGCATAATAAAATATTATCAGAGTTGTTAGGCACCTTAAAAGTCTTCCATTCATTTTTTTACAGTGTTTCAGGTACATTAGAAAAGAAAAATATCAGCTTTATGGCTTTTTGATAACTTCAGAATTAAAATCACACTGAGTTTCCCCAAATTTTCATAAGTCATAGAATTAGGCAAGAAACGTCATATTATACCTTGATTCTAATAAAAAACTTAATTATTTTTGAAATATTAGATTAACCTAAGCAATATTTGGACTTTTTTTGTTTTGTTTTCCAGAGACAACCAAATAGGGCCATTTAGGTTTATTTTGTCATCTGTTTCCATGTTAAATAAGGGTAGAGATGTATTTAGTTCTCCAATAGCTACTGGCACGTAAGAAATCTGATTGGTCATCTAGCCTTCCTAGGTCAAAAACTCAGGTTTATTGCATTCTAATGTCTTGAACAAGTATTATACATATTTTAATTTAGGGGTGATTCGTTTTCTGTGATTTACTCATATGTAAATTGAAACTGTTCTACATGTATCACACTTATTTTTATTGGTTCTTTTCCATTTGTTATTGTTGTAGACAAATCATATATGTCCCAAGATTTGTGGCAAAGGCAGAAAAACATAAAACTTTATCCAGCTCCTGAAACTCTAGCTGAACCTGCTTCCCACACTAAGAAAAACCCACCAGGTTCTTTGATAGTACTTCCAACAGAAGCCCACGAAAAGAAAAAATATTTAATACAGTGAAAACCTTTTCTAGTCACATCATTAATTATAATTCTGAATCAAATTACTACAGAGTCATGGGTTGGCATCTGCTCAGTAATTATCCTTAATTCAGTGTTAGTAAACCCAATAAATATTAAGTTACCCCACATCTTTTTGATCTGTACTGTTGATGCAAAATGAACACTTAAAGTGACTTTTCTTGCCATAGAGAGTTTCTTATGCTGTTTTCCTTCTTCTGTTCACACAAATTAAATTTAATGGTGTTTGTCCATAATTGTGGTCTTATGCTATTTCTGCTGCTTCACAAATATATATTCATTACTCAGCATTAAATTACATTTTGTTACTGGCCTAAATACTCAAGATTTAATTTTGATCCTAGTATCCACTACGCCATATACTGCATCCAGGAAAAGGTAGCTATTATCAAGAGAGTTGATGCAGACTGGACACTTCTAACAATAACAAAGTAAGATAAAATGAAAACAGTGAAAAAAACTCAGCATGAAAACTCATGGATGAAAAATAAATGCTGCAGAAAGTGAGAGGAAAGCTTTTACCAGCTGTTGTTTACTTTTTGTCAGTATTTGAGGACAGAGTAGAGAATACTAGACAAGAGCAGCAGCAGAAAATTTCACAATTTAATAAAATGACAGTGGCTGGAGGCAGAGCCTGAAGGCAGAATGTTTGGTTGTGTGGCCCAAAGGTCAGTAGGGATGGATAAGGAAAATTACCTAATATAGGAAGGAAACAACACTTCCCAGAAGGTATCTAACAGGAGAGGCTTGATTCCTGATTGCCTCTGCTTCAGTCTTATTAACTAATTACTTTCATTTGGTAAATAAAAGTCAAAATACTCATGTTGTGGTAGCTTCATTGTCAAGGCAGAGAAGTTGACATCCTTTCTAAGTTTTTTGAGCTCCTTAAATTGATCTGGGAAATTTCTAAGGGATCAATTACTGTGGTATTCTAAAACATTTTCAAATAAGAATTGTTAAAAAACACCCTGAATTTTGCAGGGTTTATATTTTGTAGCATATTTTAAAGTCACTTTAGAAAGAAAAATTAATTCTCAGTTTCACAGATGTTGAACTGGCTTGGTAAGTGCCTCTGTGCTTAGGTCATGTTACTCATTTATAGTTTGTACACAGGAAATAAAAATTTAAGAAAAAAATGAAACAATTTTATGGAACTATATGTAGTTCAAGTTCCATCTATGCATAAAGACTTGTGATTATTAGTATAAATATTATAGTGCTAAAAATACTGTTAAAAGAAAGAAACTGCCTTTATCACTGTTACTCTCAGACCTGTGTTTTTTCCTATGTAACAATATCTGTAACTCCTGTTTTATATAACTATCCAAATAAAAGGCATTATCAATATATTAGCCTGGGTAAAAATGTCAAACCTATGCCCAATATAGATCCATAAATTCAGCAGCACAATGAGTTATGAAGATCTGTGAGGGATTTAAATGCAAAGGGGAAAGTAGCTATTTAACTACAACAAATAAACATTTTGTTGAAAGAAGCCTTGAATTCTGCATAAGCATTCTGACAGCGCTGGATCTATTCCACCTTATCACCATTCCTGACTTTTCTCTTAATGGCAATAGGAGAGCTCACAGACTAATTTCATCCCTTGGAAATTTTTGTAATTTTAGAATTTGAAATAACTTAAATCTTTAGCATAAAAATGCCCAGAAAATGTGTCAAACAAAACACTCTTAAACAGATTCCCAGTATTATACCTGTTTTGCATAATCCCAGATAACAAGAGGCTGGAGGGGTTCTCACTCATTGGCTGCAAGGTAGGATGTTCCTAAACTAAATAAAAACAAGTAGATAAACAAAAAAGTGTTTCTAATCTTTGAGAAAACAGAATGAACGCTTGCTCCTCTTTTGCTAATATGTTAAGAAACAGTTCCAGTTTTCTGGATTTTATTTGTAAGCAATACACGAGGTCTTAGGATAGCAGAAGTATTGTGGAGATTGATACTACAACTATTTCTTTTCATGACTGGTTCTGTTGTTAACCTCCTGTCCTTTAAAATAATTGTGTTAGACCATGAACATCTGAGTGAAGACCAAAAGAGCTGTGCTGGTTTTGGCTGGTGTAGAATTAATAGTCTTCACAGTAGCTGGTATGAGTAATGTTCTGGATTTGTGATGAAAACAGTATTGATAATGCAGAGGTATTTTCAATATTGATGAGCAGTGTTTACAAAAAAGTCAAGGCCCTTTCTGATTCTCACATCACTCCACCAGTGAGTAGGCTGGGGGTGTACAAGAATTTGGGAGGGGACACTGGGACAGCTGACCCTAGCTCCGCCAAGGGATATTCCATACCACATGGTGCCATGCTCAGTATATAAAGCTGGAGGAAGGACCAGAAAGGAGGAAATGCTCAGAGTGATGGTATTTGTCTTCCTAGGTCACCACTACACCTGATGGAGCCTTGTCTTGCCCATGGGAAGCAGTGAGTTAATTCCTTTGCTTTGCTTATGCAAGTGGTTTTTCTTTACCTATTAAACTGTATTAATCTCAACCCACAAGTTTGCTCATTTTTACACTTCTGATTCTCTCTCGCATCCCACTGGAGCAGGAAGTGAGTGAGAGTCTGTGTGTGGCTTAGTCACTGGCTGGGATTAAACCACAACAGGACACAATACTGTAGCCTGCCAGAGACTATTCTTTTGTTTTATGGATTCTTCACAACAGAAAAAAAACAGTACTGGAAACAGAAAGAAGCAATTAGATACATACGCAGTAGACAAAACTCTTCTGGGTAAAGGAGAGCCAAGCACCTGTGAAATGCAGTGATCTTCAAACCTATGAGCAAGACAGATATTAACCTTTACTGTCTGGACTCATTCTCTCCAGACATTTCAGAACAGAACTAAGTTTAAAAGAAAAAACTTGTTCTCAGCACCAGTGAATTTCTATTTTAAAAGAAGCTTGTCAATAAAAATCAGTTTGCATTTGACTACAAAGTTTGTTAGAAGCCCTGCTTGGTTTTTATTCTGCAAAACACCCATTCTACACTGTCAGTCAAAAGGAAAGCTTGACTTGCCAGCTTTAGAATTGGACAAGTCATGACTGAGAGTACACAATGAGAATTTAAGGATAAAATTCAGTATGACACATTGCCAATTTTATGTCAATCAAATTTTATAAGACAAGTATATTTAGATAGATCTCTGTTGCTTCCTTGAGTCACATTTTTTCACTTAATTAGTCACAGTGGTAAGGACTAGAATAGGTATATAGGAATTATAGGATGCAGTTAGATAGAGGCCTGTATCCCACATCCTCTCTATGATGGGAGACAAGAGTGGATGCTTTAGAAAAAATGAAATTTGCAGAACGACCCTTCCATTAGTAATCCCTTGAAAATTTTTCCTGAGATTAGGTTATGTCTTTAGATTGAATAATCTTAAGAAATAGTTTTGAATCTCGCAGATTTTACAGCATTCCTGACAATGAGTATGAAGCTATATTTCGTTCTCCACAGAAACATACTTAATCTTTGCACCCTAGTTAGAGACATCTAGTCATTTCATTCGATGTTCTCTGGTTCATGTCTTGTGATAAAGGCTGAAGAAAACCCCTTCTTTCTAGGTCACTCCTCTGTCAAACACAGCTTCAGTTTCCTCTTCCATAAAGTGCTAACTACAAGGGTGAGAAGCAGCTCCTCACTCCCCATACAGGAGTGCCTCTCTGTCTCCATACTCCAGATCCAAGATGGAGAGGGGATGGGGATGACCACCGGGCCAAATAACTGACCAATAAGGATGGGGATGACTGCTGGGCCAAATAACTGACCAATAAAAGCCAGTCTGTTTTTGCCAGCAGGGATGTACCAGCTGCTTAGTAGCTAGAGCCAGCTGCAAAAAGAAAACAAAAAAAACCGTACAAAAACCCCAACCACCATTAAAAACTGAACCAAATAAACCAAACCCACAACAATACTCTGAACCAATTCTGAAAGTTTCCACTATGTCCTTCAGCAAGCTTCTCTCCCTGACTCTTCTCTCTTAGCAATTTTTTCCGCTTGGATGGTTTATTCATGAACCCAGAAGTGTCTCCCATGGCACTATTGTCCCACCCTCAGAGCCAGCTGATATTTCTAAAATGAAGAAATGTCTTTCAGTTGAAAAATTAGGGAACACAAAATACTCCTTGGCTTACAAAAAATGGACAGATTCTTGGTGACTGGACTGTAACTTCACATCTAACAATTCTGCACTTCACTAATCATCTTGAAAGAGCAAAGATAATCACTGAACACAGAAAACCAGATTTTATTTACCTTAAAGGTATCAAGATTACTTGTAGATCAAACATTTAACTCTTACTAAAAATGTGAGTTAACAAAAAAACCTAGGAACAGAGGAATTTTGACCTTGAGTACAAACTAGGAAGACAATTTATCTAGGAACTGCTGAAAACACTTCTTATCTTAGACTTTGGAGATATTCCTCCTAGGGAGCTCGAGAGAAGTGCAGGCACAGTGTCTCTACTCCTTGATGTATTGTATCCAATCACTTTTTATTTCACAGTTCATTATCAAGAAACATTAATTTCTGTAAGAATGAAACTGAGTTTCCACAGAAGCTTGCTTACACTAATAAAAGTGTAAAAGATAATTCAGATAAAGAATTACATGAATGATTTTTTATTCCCTGTGCATTTTGGCTGGAGATTTCAAAGAAAATCAAAATAAAAAGAAACAGAGACATAAAAGCAAAGGGAAGGGTCTGCTGGTCTGTCAGAAACTGTTTTATGAATAAGCTTTACTGGTTAAATAGATATGAATAAGTTTCAACTGTTGAGTTGAAAAACATAGTTCAGTTGGTAATCCAAATTATTTTAATAAGAATACTTGAGGAACTTTTAAAAAGAATACGTTAGGACTGTGCACTACTACACACAAGGAATTCTGGAGTCAGAATATCAGATGCTAAAAGTAATTCCTATGTGATCAAACACCATACTTTCTAAATAAGTTTGGATCATAGGTTTTAAAGCACTAAGGTGCCTTCA
Source organism: Grantiella picta (assembly GCA_013397955.1). NCBI lineage: Eukaryota > Metazoa > Chordata > Aves > Passeriformes > Meliphagidae > Grantiella > Grantiella picta. The sequence goes on from VZRM01005064.1 coordinate 1,791,748, forward strand.
TAGTCTAAATGCATGATTTCAAAGAACTCTCTATGATTAATACAGGACAGAATTTTAGAAGACTCTTTCTTAGTTTGAAGAGCCTGTATAAGGCTGTATAACAGTATACATACAAGAGAGAAAAAGATAAAGTAAAATCAGTTCTGTGTTGGTATGCAGATAAATTAACACAATGCCAGAACAGTGCCAGAACTTGGCCACTGTTGCCAGGTTTCTAAAAGGTTTTTTTAAATTTTTGGCATAATAGCACTATTGAAGTGATGAAGTGGTCCTCACCTTTTTCCCAGTGTATATATATATATATATATACACATATACATACACACACATCACACTCCTTGCCAAAAATAAAATGAGAATACGTATATAGGACTGAAGCTCTTGTTTTCAGCCTTATCCAAGATGTACAGAGACTTAACCTCTAAATAAAAAATTGAGTTTTTCTGTTTTCAAATTAAAATCCTAAAATAATTTTGCTGCCATACACAATCTATATCATTATTATTCAATGAAAATGTAAGATACTAGAAGAATTCTTTTATTGACTCATGTATTTAAAGATTCTCTGAGACTTTACTTCAGTACAGTCATTATGAAAACAGACTGGACACTGGCAGAGTCAGAAAGTCAGGAAGTCAGAAAGCATCTCCTCATTTTAAACTGAGACAGCATGAGACAAAGCAGGTGTTATTTTATGGGTATGAATTCTTAAATATTTCATGGGATGTGTCATGCATCATTCTAACAATGAAGGATATGCTTCTTTGTCTGCAGATAAAAGTATGTAGAATTAAAGTAAACAGTATAAGCATAATTTCTTTATTGTTTGCAACATAATGGCAAGAGAAGCAGCAGCTGCTGAATTGAGCCTTTCTTTATCTCCCAGTACAGTGAAATGAGGAGAATGAATGCAGATTTTGGGTTGAATTCTGTACACAAGCAAGTGATAACACCCAGTGTACAAACACTGCATCAGAAGAGGGCTTTCATACAACTAATATCTTTGGTGCCTCTTCAAAAGTGCATGACAGATACTGTAGAAAAACAGCTGCAGAATTTCTCTCTGTGATCAGATTAGTTATTTCAGTCAATAATGCAAATATAACCCAGCACACAGAGAGTTGCCTTGGGAAAGTGGAAACATTCCAGGGTTAAGCACCTTCTTTTCCAAGAGGGCCCAAGTTAAAATGCTGGGTTTGACACCAATTTTCTGTAGGACTCCAGGCTATTCATGTACTTCCTCTGCTCTGACTGTAATATCCGTGAAAGAAGAGAGAATACTGACTCACCTACCTCAAAGGCAAACTAAAGATTAATTAGTTTGTGCTTGTATAGAGCTTTGAAAATGTCAAGGCCATATAACTACTGTTAAATAAATGGCAAAAAGTCAGATTGGACAAGTGCAGAGCAGGACTGTAAGAGGTTTATCATTGTATATTAGCAGTTATCTTTAACACTCTCCAGAAAAGATTTCTTATAGTAGATACAGGTATTTAGAAGAAAAGTATAGAGCTGTTTTATAGAAGTATTTCTTCAGTGAATGTAAAAGGAAATGAGAGAGCCAGCACAAATTTTAACTTTTCTGAACTTTCAAATTCAGCAGGGCTATATGTCAGTGCTTTATCTCAATTGGTTCATCTTTTTCTAAAATAGTATTCAAATACTCCAGTATAATACATCTGGAAAGGTAAAGGTACAATGCTGCACAGATATGTAAAGAAAAACAGAAAGGGTGAAACCCAAATTAAAAACTGAGGTCATTGCAAAATTTACATTTGGAGTGCTGCTGGTGAGGAAGGGAACATAAGATTTGTGAAAGAATACAAGTTCTTAAAAAATAGAAATCAAGCCATATTTTCCCATTTAAAATTACTGGTTTTGCAGAACTATGACCTCTGTACCAGTATGATAAATTATGAGCTGAATTATGTGTAAGTGTGACTTCAGGAGGACATCACCTCTCACATAATCCAGACAAAGTTCTTGCATTTTAGAGTTATCTGTACATAAACACACTCCTACACATAAAGGCAGTGGGTAGATTTACAGTGTAAGCAATTTCACTTGATTAATTAGATTCACATGAGAGGGAACTTATTTTTGCTAAATCTTTATTCTACCATTTGTTATAAACTCACTTAATCTCTGCAGACTGATATTGAAGTTCTCCATATCTACAGGTTTTCAAAGTTAAAACTTCACCAAGGGCAAAACTCACCAGCAACATATCCAAGACTGGCGGGAGAGCTGAATGACAGCACAGCAAAAACGTAGAAGTATTAACTGTGGAGTGGAGCAGGGAGCATAACACTGCCACAAATGCACCAGATTCCACACAATCATCACTCCTAACACTACACCCACTGACACTTACCCATGATTATCGTCTCAGGTTATATTCCTCCTGAGCATCCTGAATATTTGATTTATTTGCACTATTAATTTATCCATCCCACCTGTGATCGCTTGGATATTTAATTGATTGCCCTTAATTGATCTGGCCATCTGTGATATCTTAGTCATTTAATTGATTGTTTTTATTGATCTAAACACCTTGCAGCTTTATTGTCACCTAGATGAATCAAAAGTCACTGGCTGATATCATTTATATCTCTTAATTCTTAGTATGCATCTATGCATTGTCATCTTCTGAGGGAGATGGGGCAGAGGAGAAAAACCAACACCTGAAATCTCATTATGTTCTAAGCTGTCTGGCCATGAGTTGGATGGCATAAACCCCACTGATTTCAGTGACACTCTTCCTAGCTACTTGGGCATCAGGGCACTCATTCTCTTCCTGGGATACAGGGTTTATTCAAATAAAACATGAACAATAAAATAAAATTAAAAGAAATTAATTATGCATAACAACAAGATTTGCAGCACAGTGGTAAATCTCTCTTTTATCCTGACCTGCAATGCGAGTAAATTACATCAAGTTCTCTTTTAAGAAAGCTTTAGCCTAGCAGTCAAGTACTACTGACAAGGAACGTGTCATTGCTGATTTTAGCTCTCACACAACAGAGGCACCACTACTAATAGTGGATGTCATAATGGTATTCTGAATAATGAATGACAAAGGGTATCTTTTTCACTTAATAAGCCTTTGGGCACAGAATTAAAGACATAGGAGATTATATCTGATATAGCAAATTATATGTAAAAGTGAAATTTTATGTAAAGTTATGTAAAATATATGTAAAATAGATGAGAATCTTGTTCTGGCTGGGACACTTAGATGTAATCTATAAAATGTGACCGCTCTGGTGAAGGCAGACAAGAAATTGGTAGGAATTAGAAAAGGACTTGATGGTTTCCTTTAACAAGAAAGTATTTGAAGTACTTTATGTGGTACCCTGGACATGTCTGTCTATTGCCTAATTATAGCAATTCCTAATCCAGCAGTTAGTAAAGTAATAGAGATAAAGAAGAGAAGAAATTAGCTCATAGCAATCTTTTACCTCCTCTGCTCCATGCTTGGAGCCCCAAATCAGTAAGACCTGCAAGTAAACGAATAGAGGAAGGAGACAAGCAATGCAGAAAACAGAGAGGAAGAACTGAAATAGGCTCACAGTGATGGGAAAGCAATCCCCAAAGAGGAAAACACAAAAGAGAAGGTAAAGTAGTGGGTGCAGACTTAAAGCTAAGGTAAGTCAGTAAAACTGTAGTGGAGATCTCAAAAGCAAGGAAAATCAAAAAAATAAATCATAGAAAATCAATATTGGGAGTAGCAAAGATAGAGCAGATCACAACACACATAAAAATTATTATCTTCCATCTGACTCTTGGTTCACAAATTCTGTAGCACAACTCTGACACTTACCAGCGCTGGAAACCTCACTGGAAGGAGGAAATCCAGAGGAGATAAAAAAGAGTTCTTAGCTACCTAGCTGCTAGCTGTGCCTGAAAACTCTCTGTCTGGGGTAAGTCTTTTCTGTTGTCATATTTTTACTCTTAATATACCATTACTGTCCTGCCAGGAATCCTGCATTCCACAGAAGAGTAACATATTGTTTGACAAAATTATCTTTCCTTTAACTTTGATTTTTTTGTGTGTTTGCCAGTATTTTCTAACTAGAAGATCTGTAACTAAAACTTTCTAATCCACCTATTTCAGAACACTTGCTTTTCCTATTTTTCTCTCTGTAATTTTCTCTTTCTACTGGTGCATGACCAGACTGAAATATGTTTATCTTGACTACACGAAGAGACCACCACAAGCATTCAAAGCATAAAAAGTCTACTTTCTGACAGTGCCCTAACAAATGCATAACAATATACATATTTAAGAAGAAAATTGGTCAAAAAAATTAAAATGGAAAATAAGATCAAACCCCCAATAAAATAAAATAAAATACTTAGTTTTACAGTTTTCTGTGTAGGAAAATGGATGAACGAATCTACCTGAGCAGTGTTCATCAAATGGTCACACCATATAATTTCTCCCTGAGAAAATAATAAAACTCAACGCAGATGTAAGATAAATAAAAAATAATACATTCAATTGATAAAACTGATGTCTGCCTATACTTTTCATCCAGGATCTGTGCACTCATAAATTGCATAAGCTATAAAATATACCTATTTCAGTGTATTTCATCCTTTAATATGCTATGTAACAACTCCTTCCCTTCTTTGGAGCTCTGCACTTCTGCATGGCACTCCATTTCCAACTTGACAGCCAAGTGTCGCAGGACATTCCTGCAAAGGCATGAGGAGTAAGTGGCAGATTGGACAACATGTCCAAAACTGTTCAAGGGGTTTGTAGCAATGTGGGGTTTTAGGATTCCATGTGCTCTCTTTGTTCCCCTGCCTTGTATGCTATTGGTTCATTTTAAAATATGCATCACGCTGTACCTGAAAACCTATACCCTTTTGCCAATCTTCCCTTCCTTGTCCTGGGACTGGTTCTCAGAGAGCCAGCCCCTGCCCCCTTCCTTTCCCCTTAAAAGCCAGGTCCTGGGTCTGGGAGGAGTCTTTTCTCTGGGCTGGCAGCCCTTACCCTGTCCTTGCCTTTCCTTCCCCCCTTCTCCTCCCCTGCAACCCCTCTCCCCATTACCCCAAATAAACCTCCCTGCCAGAACAGAGATGAGTCCAGGTTTGTTCTTTTGCCTCACTACATTTCCTGTTAGAATTTCTGTGGCCGGAGACCCATGCCACACTAAGCGCACCCCGGGGGCCGCCCGGCCCAGACTTGGTGGAGATACGTGCTGGGGGGACCTCATTTTGTGAGGCCGCCGCTTCCTGCCATCCTCCCCCAGAGAGAAACATCAGAGGTTTATTTTAGTTTCATTCTATTCTAAAAGCATAAACCAAACCAGTTTCTTCACAGTTCCTCTGAAAGTACATCTCCCTGCAAGCTGCCACAGCTGCCTTGAAAATTTCCCTTGCTACTGGCAGGGCAACTTTACTACATGCCCAGCACTGCAGCACTCCATGAGATTTACTCTTACCAAAAACATATTGAGTTGTTGAGCAACAAACTGTTCCTCAAGTGCCCAGTGGGCATCATCCCACAGTGCTTCAAGACTCACCTGCACATCCAAGCCTGGTCATGATGGGCCTGCCACCTGAGTGGCCTTCAAGAACACCAGCCCATGGACCACTGCTATGAAGAAAGTGACCATTGTGACCAAGAACATCTGCCTGACTTGCCTTATCCAAGCAAGAGTGAATTTCAAAAGCCATAGTGCGGTTTCCTAGCAACTGGAAAAGTACACTACATCTAGGTCCATATGAGAATGTCCTAATCTGACAGATAGAACTGAATCCTTTCCCTCTAAGACCTGAATCTTGTCTCAAGGTTGCCTGGACTCAGGCTTTATTTAAGTTTGGCAGTTCTGATTTGGATGTGAATACAAGCTTATATGCACACTTGACAGACAATAGCTTATTGCAGCTACTGATGTTGACAGTTCACTCTTATGCAACATCTGATATGTAGCAGTCCTGGATGTGACTCCTGGCCAAAGTAAAACACATTTTCCTCTGTTAATGAAGTTTTAATACATAATTCTAGCACCTATCTGGCAACGTTCACAGAAAAAAAGGAAACAAAACTCAAAAAAATTTATATTTTGTCATCTGTCTTTCTTGGTTACATGATTTTTCCTCAGACAGTGGAAAAAGCTCTGTTTGAAACATAGACATTTGCTTACCTCTATTTCACATAGCTTTAATCTCTTGGTTTTCTCACCCATATTGTCTTCTCTCTCTCAATTCCTAGATTTCATCTCCATGTTAAACACCATGAAATGTTATTTGGTGGTGCCTTGTGTCTCATTATTTTAATTACAAATAGGTTTGTTAATGGCTATTGGACAAAAACACTTTAAGAGCAGGAAAGGTGGTTAACACAGTCAAATTGCCACTGATCTAGCAACATCTAGTTTGTGCCATAAGAAAAGTTAAATTTAAAGCAAAGCTTTTGAGAAGGCTAGCAGTTGAGAGGTCAGTGTTTTCAGGGCAGAATGATCTTGGAGACAGATGGCAAAGTTAACCACTCTGTAGATTAACCAACCCTCTGCACTCTGCCTCTTGTCTTCAGGAACAATTTATCAGACTCATATAAGCTTCATCTGTTTTTTCCTTCAGGGAGAAGATCAAGTATAGTGATAATTAAATCCTCAACAAAGCTTTAAATTGTCTTTATTACAAATAAAATGGTGAATCTGTCCTTTTATCTTATTCAGCAGACCTACCTGCTGAGCTCAAATCCACATCTCCCAAAAGCAAGATTTTTTCATTTTGTGATCCATCAAATTTCTTGACAAGACTTAGATTTCTGTGAGGAGATACAGTGATGTATTTAAATGGTTTTTATGTAAAAATACCTAAATTTGGCTTTTCTTAGAGCATTCCAATTTTCATGGTTATTACTTAGAAACTGAATTTCAGATAAGAAACAATGATACATAAAATACAAAGTAAAAATAATTATTTTTTTAAAATTTCTCTTCAGAGAAATACAATATAAATTCACCAGCCACCTCTAAATAAAATTGCATTTATATTTCCTTTAACTTTACTCCATTTATTCCATAGTGTACATTTCAACAGCAGATCTGCTATACATCTTTATCCCTTTTTTCTCCCTCCCCTCTTCTTATATTGTGACTTAGGCTGTCAGGATGTTAAAGCCACACACTTTATTAGTCTGTATTTCAAATAATAGTTTTTTCTTTGTCTTGCCCCTTAGGCTTTTTAAGACGAAAGCAGGAGTGAATATTACTTTATAGAAAGGAAATAATTTACACTTGAAGCCATTTGGTAGAAATGTTACAGTGGAAGCCTTGGACTGATTAGATTGTTTCAAAGCTTTTCTGTGACTTTGATTGATTGAATTTGCCCATGGCACTCCTAGTGGTAATGATACTGTGATTATTTGAGCAGCAAGTAACTTAAGGATAGACTGAGCATGTTAACTTTGAATTTCCTAGCTTTCAGCATTTTGCATTTTCCACACTTTCTATTCAAAATAGTGCAGTATACATTGTGTGATATTTACTGCAGCTGTCATTCACTTACTTTTCTTGTTTGAGTTTTGCAGCAGTTTTTTGTGGAAGTGTGTAAGCTCTTTCCAATGGTAAGACCCCAAACAACTGGCTTGATAAGGCTTTTAAAAAGGGCTTATGGTTGTTCATATACTCTGAGTTAGATGCATGAGAGAAATACTGACAAGATATTCTCATGAGGTCAAGTCAACAAAAAAAAAGACTTTACTGGCAACTTTAGAAAATCAGAGAACTTTGGAAAAAGGTTTAGAGCAGCATTCAATCAACATGAAATACTTTCACAAAGGATTAGCTTAGCCCATTCAACTTAGTAAACTCTAAGTCCTTTTGATTTTAAATTACTCAAAAATTCTGAGAAGTGGGAAATAAAAGAAGAAATAGAAAGCAATAACACAGAAAAAGTATAGAAAAGGACAGATATAGCTACCAACTCCCAGGTTCCAGCAGTGTTCAGGTTATAGAAATTCCAAAAGGAGGTAGGATTAAGATGTGTTTGCCTCATGTTCAGCTTTATATTCTTCTTGGCCTTCCTGAGCTCTTCCCCCAGGTGGAACTTCAGGTCATTTGGCCAATTAGGATCTGGTTAGAAGCTCCAGGGCAGGTGTGGAGCATTGGCTCCAGTATGCCATGATTGGCAGCCACTGCCAGGCGGGAATACTGGCTGTGGGGAGGTGGGATGTGTGGGGCAGTACGCCTGCCCCTTCCCCCACCACACACACACCCCCCAAAATGTCTCTAGAGATCAGTCTTTGCAGTCTCTCACCCCGTGCTGAGCATGTCACATGTGTGCCAAGGCAGTTGTGATGGTACTGGCTCTCTCTGGAGCAGACAGACCTCCATGCCTCCCTTCCCCAGAAGAAGTTATTGGACAGCAGAGAGCTATGGCTACTTGTGAGGAAACAGGGTATGGAGAGATCTCACAGCCTCTGAACAAGCAGTTGAACCTTCTGTGGGATTCGTCATGGCTTTACAATACTGTGTCTTGTCTTTGTCATGTCACACAAGTAACTGACAGTAACAGTATTTCCCCTCTTCAGGCAGTACCTCTCGTACTTCCATATGACATGTTCTTTGCTCTTCTGGGGGATCCAGCAGGTGGACAGAAGGACAGGAACCAATATACACCTTTCCTTTGGGCAAACTGCCTCACAGCCCAGTGCCTTTGCTTTGTTCTTGTCCTTCATTCTCTCCTTTTGCCTGTAAGCTCTTATTTCTTAGTCATCCCAGTTCCTTCACACCATTAAGAGACAGTAACCTTCTACTTCTGTGATACTACACTGGTTTTATTTCTATTTGTAGCACTCCTTTTATAACTGTCTTCACTCGCATCCCACACACAGACATCTCCTCTCTTGTATTCAGTGCAAATAATAATTTCCTGTCAAGCATTTTCTACTTGAATGCTTCTTTTTTCCAGTTTAGAAAATAAAAGGTGTATAAATATCTTCAATTTTATTTTTAAAATGTAAAGGACAAAGTTATTTTAATTATGTCTGAAAAATACATTATATATATATTTTTGTGTATATGTATATATATAGATGGCTATTTCAGAATACAATCAGAAAGAATTTAACTACATCATTGCAAAAAAATATCTATTTGCACGTAGATTTCCTGAGCATTTTCTTATGGTAGAAATCTGAGCAAGTTGCAAGTGATTACAAAACATTATTTATTTATTTATTTATTTATGATATAAAAGCAATAATTACACTAGTATCATTATATTCCTGTAACAATGAAAATAATGCAAGATAATCTAAGAAGCTATTTTGTTTTTATTTTCACTCTAGAGATGCTTCTAATCTTTCACTCTTCGTTTTCTGCTCTGCATCTGGTGAAATTGATAAGATGCACTGTTGAGCAGGCAGATAAATACATGCTGCATGAAAACAGAGTAAAAACACATTAGAATTTCCAAGATGTTTGTCTTTTATGTACATTTAAAAATAAATCTATAACCATTCCCTTGGGTACTTATGTGATTTAACATTGCATTTAAATAGATTCTTAAATTGTAACACTAGATTTGCAATAAATGTTTTTGTCCACAAGACCCGGTTTTGATCTCTGCAAAATTAGGTAACATGAAAATAATCTCAAATATTTAACCAAATCAGAATTTAGTCCAGAGGATTTAGTACAAATTGGAAAAACATCTATACATTCTTTGTCATGGCTGTTGCTTTAGAGCAGATGATAAGGGATGTAAACATAGATAAAAACAATATGCATTAAAAAATCCCACAACTTTTTCACTATTGAGTTTATGTTTAAAAGTATGAATTCTAACTAATGTTGTTAGGGCTGTGAAAATAATGTATACTCTTACTTCTCATAAATGCTCAACCTTTTTAAACTCTACAAATTCAGTATTTGCTGTGCATGACATATGGCAAGTTAAATCTGACTAGCGTTTCACTTTATAAAGCTGTGTATCCACCAGAGCTATATTTTAAGCTCAGGAATTTAGTTTTGAGATTGTTACAGTGAGGAAGTAAGGTTTCATTTTCTTTTGCACACATTGAAGGGCCACATCCTACAAAATCAGAAACTAGTGTTAGAAGTTTTGACCCACAAACTCTTTAGCTACCTTGATTTATTGGTTGCCCTATAGCTCAATGACAGTGCTAGTAAAAAGGTTTAACTGATACTAAATAAAAATATAAAATGAGTGACTCGGGCAAATCAAAGACGTAATTGAAAATCTTTAAAAATAAAAATGCTGCAAGTTTCAGCAGCATTTTTATTTTTCTTGCCTAAGTTTCTTGCCTTGTTTGTTTCACTGCCTTGAAGGAAAAAAACCCACATAAATCAAACAAATACAGCTCAAGCAATGCGTTTTTATGACTTCAAAAGTAAACATTTGTTTCATATTAGGTAGAAAAAAAAGGATTGTTCTGAGACTTTCCCCATAAAATTTCTGTGTACATATCAACACATGTTTGTGAAACCCAAGCAAGTGATTCACATTCTTAGTGGTAGGAAACCCGTCTAGGTACTTGAGTAGCTTGAGAGAAGCTTTCCAGGTTTGGGAATGCATGAAAAGATGTCTGCAATGTGCTTTTCATTTGTAGAGCACAACAATAAGGTGTGCTGAGGGTTTTGATATGCACCTTTTCTGTTACTGCCTTCCTGGGCTTCTCTCTGCCTTTGGACAAGAGAGGGAGAATGACTACAAAGGAGTCTGTAGTAAGCAACTGTGAATCTGTTGCAAGTTAAATCCCAACTCAAAGTGTGCCTGTGTGTGTACCAAACATCAGGAAGAAATCAATAGATGGGGAACTGAAAGAAATGTATGGCCTCATGCCTGAGTTCAACAAGCAGGATATGCAATGTTCAAATCCTCAATTCACATACTTACCTACAGAATCCGCCTGAAGATTCTGATTCTGAGTTCTCCTTGGTTGCAATGAGTATGGATGGTGCCCATGTCAGACCTAAGCCTACTGTCCTGTGCCTAGTTTCCAGCTGAACTGGAAATGTACGCTGGAAGCAGAAGTCTTCCTGGTAAAATCTTAATCGGGTAAAAATATCAGAGCCCACATCATGATACTGCCCTAACCATGCTTTGATATGAAGAAAAAGAGAGGGGGAAAAAGCAAGCAAAAAAAAGTAGTAAAAAAAAAAAATCCCAGTTCTTGGTTGTTTACCTGACTTTACTAAAAACAATGTAGTCCATGATAAGAGTAAGAAATCATCTGGGATAAAAGACTGATAAAACATACATGAGAGCAAAAGCCTTTGGGGACAGTAATCCCTTGGAAGTGAGAGTACCAAAAGAGTTAGGTGGATGACTCAAGAGCTGAAAATGGCAAGAGCTCCATTCAGTAAGGAATACTTACCGATGACCCTTGTGTGTCTCTTCCAACTCATAATATTCTCTGAATCTGTGAAAGGGGAAAGAGGAAATTAAACCAACACTAAGTAAAGCCATTGCCTGATTTCAGAAAATGTATACAATTTAAAATATCTCCCGTGATTTTTTATGGAATGAGTTGGTTTTTGGTTTTGTTTTGTTGTTTGTTTCTTTTTTTTTCTCAGTAGGGTGCACCTGGAAGATAAAAAGTACATTGAAATTTAGGGGATCTTTGCCATTTAATTCAATCTATAGGACTGCATATATACCTTGATATTCATTAGCTTTACATAAACCACCACAAAATCTTTGTCTGTCAATGTAGTAAATGCCCACGTTTTGCTGTTTTGTTTTTTGTTTTAGTCTTTGCCCTACCTGCTGGAAATAAACATTTATTTATTTTATTTGAGTAATTCAGTTGGAATTTTGACTGAAAGACATTCTTGAGAAACTTTTTTTCAACCCAAATGCTCAATTATATGATTGAGCATTACATGATTATATGATACTAAATAATCATACTATTTTGAGGCCTTCTTTTCATGTTCTATGTATGTAAAATGAGTTCTAGAAACTTCTAATACTTCTAGAAAACACCCTAAACTCCCCAAAAATATTTAGAATCAGGTTTTATTATTCCATCTCTCATAAATACATAATTTCTTTGTGTAAAGCTGTATAGCAAACAGAATTTAAATCCCTGCAGCAATCCTGTTCTCCCTTAATGTTTGATATTAGGTTAACTTGGGAAGGGAATGAAGTAATTTATATTAAAAGAGATGCAGTAGGAAAAGGATTCTATTTTGCTCTTGTGTTTCAGACATATGCTCTTATATCACTGTCTTTCATGCATCAATCCCCTCTGGGCTAAAACAACAATGCTATTAAATATTACACAGAGAATTTTGAGTGAGTTTGGGGGGAGTTTTGGTGTTGGGGTCTTTTCGATAGCTGTTGCTGTTACTGTATTGGTTAGTTCATGGACATGCAAGCTGATTTTTCATCAGCCAGCCATTAATAAATTTTAGCATGAGTAGACCCGTAGCAATTATTGTAGTCTGCAATAAAACATCTCTCAATTTTCTCACAACCTTGAATGCAGAAAAGTGTCATTTCCAAGGAAAAATGATGTTTTACAATGTGTATTTAATACATTTTAAAATGTGTATTTTATAACTACTCCATTCAAGACAGTCACCTATGTCTTTAATTCATAACGTGTGAGAGTCTCATAGCAAAATCTCTCACTACATTTAAAAAACCCCACATATCTTTATTCTCTTTGTTTTGAAAATGCAACAATATTAAGACTAGGCAGGCAGGCATGTCATTTTGAAATTCAATATTTCCATTAAAATGCAAAAAATCTGGGATAAAATTACACCAACAAAGTGACAAACTAAAATGTGTAGCGTTACATTGCAAAGCAAGTCCCCATGTCATATCTGGCAGAAGGGCCTTGGCCATCCATTCTGCTTTCGTCTGCATTTCTCATCCCATCATCAATGAAGCTTACAACAGCCACTGAAATCATAGAGTAGAAGCATTTGTAAATCTGAATTCATTGGTAAACTGCATCCAAAATATTTACAAACTGAAAGATATGTATAAAACTTCTACATATATGTTTTGGTGCCCAGGTACAACTATGACAGATACCTGAGAAATTCTCTTGGGGATTTAACATTACAATATCAAACTGATAGTAGAACCTTATTTTTAAGCAAAGTAAAAATATCTCTGTGGTCTCAAATTGAATGGATCCTATCCCTTCATTAAAAAACACATCTTTGTTAAGGCAGTAGGGAAGATGAGCAGCCATGCCCACAGGTGGTGACTCACCCAATCACTGGTACAACCACAAGACCACAAGCAATGCCATAGCTCCAGTGGACTGCCAGGGACAAGTGGTGTTCAGATCTTCTGGAAGCAAAAGGCAGTGGCGCAGCCAATGGTACCTTTTAAATGAAGAGTTGAGCTGCCTCTTGTGTCCCGCAGAGGTGGTGGGATCACAGAGGAGTGTACCCTACATCAATTCCATGTGGGCCACTCTGCCCGTGGTGCTGGTGTGGGACAGGAGCAGGCTCATGGCAGCCTGTGCTGCCAGCACTGGTCAGAGGGTGGGCTCTCAGGATGTAGGGCTTCAATCTCTTAATTCGGTATTTCCACATCTAGGAAATACAAGTTTTTCAAAAGTTAAGCACTGAACCCATTAAATACCTAATAAAAATGCTACACTATCCCAGCACACAGTATGAATTGGTAATATCTGAACTGTCAGGGTGGTTTCACGCTATCCAGAGTCTTGTGTTATAAATATGTAGAGAAATTTTTTTGCCTATGTTCAACAAAGTACTTCAGTCTATATCCTGTACTGAAATGTGAGAGGTTTTCCAAACTGTGACAACTCGCATTTGTAAAATGCCACCTGCTTAAACACTCTGCTGATCAAGATTCTACACAAAACCCCCCACAAGAATTAAATATTAACTGGTAAAACTCACTGGTCCTGAATCTCCATGCAAAGTCTTCAGCAGCTGGTAACCAGGATTTTAATGCCCACTATGTAGCAAAACAGATTCAACTCACTGTTTATGCCTTCTGTCCACCTTCTCTTGCCATGTCCTTTATTTAAGCACTCAATCTATTTATGCATCTTTTTAGAAGTCTTTGTGCATTGTTTGAAACTCCTTATAGCCATCATCTTTTCCAGACAGTACCCGGTGTTCAGCCTGCCTTTTCTGAGAAAAATTGATGAAAAGATGATGAGAATACAACACAGGAAAACCTTAGTCTTCTTGGATGACCCTCAGATTTTTGAGAGCAAATCCAGGCAAAAGCAAAGAAAACAACCCAGATGACCATTGATCATTTGCCAGGATAGGTATACTGAAGCTTGTGTGTCTTGGCAATGAAATTTGATTTTTGATAACATTTAGTTATAAAGTTCTGTTGACACCACTGTGAGATCTGGGAAAATGCCACTTACAAATTGATATGGTTCTTTTCTCTCAAGTCAAAACTGTAGGACACTGCTGTTCAACCTCCTTCTACCTCAAGCAAATTGGATTGGAGAGTTCCACAGGGTTCAATCCTGTAACTTATTCTGTTCTAATGTCTTTTTGTCAATAGCTGTAGATCTGAGGAAATTCTGAGTTTGCACATATTTTTGTTTGACCCATACAGGGTTTTTTTACTCAGGCTCTTTTCAGTGTGGCAGAGTTGAGGCCTGGATGCTACCCAGTTGGCTGAAATTCAACCCATGTAAAGCCCCTATCATAACAAGTAGTGGAGGGAAGCATTTCCTGTTTCACTGGCAATGTACTAACTACTCAATCACATCAAGTTTTGTGTCCAATCAGTGTCAAAGTATCCCAGTGCTGTGTGGAAGGCCTTGCTGAATGACTACATCCTCCACGTTACTGCTTTGACCCTGTGATCCATTCAATCCTTATTTTTAATTCTTGACTTCCTTCTACTGGTGGCCTGATTCAGCTCCTGTGAGTCCTTTGGTTGCCTTCGCTGAGGACTGGCTCGGGATCTGTCCAGACAGCTCAGTCTGATTTAGCGGATACCTCCTGCAAGAGTTTGGGGAGAGATACAATGTTCCACCTGGGCTATGCAATGTTTGCAGTGTACTAAGACATGCATGTAAAATTCAAAATGTTAACCATACTCTAAACCGCTGAAGTTAAACTAAAAAAAAAAATTCTAGGCTTGACTTCCTATCACATTGAAGGTGGTTATCTCACAAGAAAAAAATAATCAGAGATGGAAAAGGCAGGCATTCTCTGGCACTGACTTGAAACAGAAACGTACTCACTTATGACCATGTCTAGACCTAGACAGCATTCCAAATGACTTCTCTCTGCTCTGGCTTTCTGCTGATTACATACAGTGAACTGTAATACCCAAGGCATTTACCTCACTTCTTTCAGTGCTCTCTCTTTGAAAGAGGTGAGGGCATGGAACCTTGCCTTTTCATTATAAAGTGTTACTGGCACAATTTCAGTCATATAAAAGTACACCTAACTACCAACCATAATAAATAAAATATTTGCCCTCAAGTATATTATTTTTTCAGAACTTTTAAGACAACCTGTAAAAAAGTTGGATTACAATAGTTACTATGCTAAGTTATGAAGATACTTTTAATGTTTTTTTTAAAGGAAAATCCTGCTATCATTTTTTAAACAGTATTATTCCTTTCCCCCTTTTTTTTTTACATCATGTAGTCACAGCAAGTTAATTCGGCTCACTAAACAAAAGGTATTCAGTGTTATTTGAGATGCTGTAAAATACTGAAGTGTCTACATGGGACTAGCAGATATGATTGAAGACTTCTGAGAGGTGTATTTGCTTCTTGAAGGCTGAAGAACAAAATTACTACTGTGGCATTCAAAACATCTATGACAAAAATTGAAACAGTTTAAAAATTAGGCAAATGGATAATGTTTATGCCTTCTGATGCCTTTTTAAAAAAATTTTAACCATATTAAATTTTAAAGTGGAACAGTTAAAATGGTGATGAAATTGAATAACAATCACCTGACTTGTTTCGAGCATGTTTTTAGGATGAGAAGAATAATTCTTTACATCATACCATGGTATTATTGCCTTTTCCTCTCTTTCCACCCCAAATTGTCCCTTAATCTTATCAAATGGATAGCTGGTGCTGGAATATCTGATAAAGTTGTCCTGACTGTGAATTTGAAATTCTGACAAATCAAATTGAGATATTTAATGCTGTCCTTAGAATAGAAGAGCAAGTTTTCTCAAAGTACAGGGAAAAAATCAAAGCAGAAAGACTGAGAGATCAGTGCAAGGTATATTTTGGAGATATCAACATGTGACCCTTCCTTCTACTTGCATGCCTTGCAAATTTTCTTGCATTACCCTTTCATGCTGCCCTGGTACTTTGATTTTCTTTTCTTTTTTTTTTTTTTTTTTCTTTGGGTTAGCTGTTTTTTTAAGAATTCACCAATGGTCTTACCTAAAGATTTCTTCAGTTCCAAAATGGTGTTTCTTCCTAAACAAAAAAATGCTTGAGATGGATTTATGCTGTGTGTTTGAATGGATGAGATCCCTTGAGTAAAAACTCTATATAATTTTCCCATGTATGTATATGAGCACTGTACCAGAAATGTGTAATGGTGAGGTAGTAGTGGTGATTCATAGAATGTTAATCTTTTGTGCTACATGAAGGCAAAAATTCTTTAACTAAGTGAAACTATGATTTAATATATCTATCTGAAAAAAAAAGTCATTTTAATTTCCAAATTATGCCTGTATTGGCAAGAAGATACAAAACTGACAAAGACATACATGCTACTTATTTTTCTTTATTCCAGGTAGCCAGGATGAAGAGATCACTGCACAGCTATCAAAAAATTTCAGTTTGATTTGTTTGAGTTTGGTTTGATTTTTCTGTTTTTGTTTGTTTGGGCTTTTTTCCCCTAGTTTTTGGGGTTTTTTGGTGGGTGGTTGTTTTGTTTTGGTTTTGTGTGTGTGTGTTTTTGTTTGTTGGTTTGTTTTTTTTCATTTTATGGTTGATGCTTTTTTTCTTTTTAATCTTCACATGATGTGGCCCCAAACATCAGAGCACAGTAGGAGAGATTTTTCTGCTCTCCTCTGAGGGAACTGGAAATCTAGAGATACTAGCCTTGCTATCTCTTCAATCTATCGTCTGACATGTGAGTTAGAGTTCTCTAGAGTCATGTAATACTGTTTCAGCAGTAAAAACCAATTGATTATTATCCTCCACTACACACTTAGCCTTCAAAGCAGGATGTGTTTGAATAAGCACAAAAGACTCTACAGAAGTCTAACACAGAGACACTTTTTGCTACCAAGTTGCATATTGGAAGAATAGGACGCTGACAAAATACTGAAGTTGGCAACAGCTCCTAAGGAAGATAGCTACAGTGTCTGAAGTGCACCTTTTGCTCCCAGGGACTATTTTTGTCTTTTGTTGTTGTTGATTCTCATACTGTTGAGCACTGCTAAACCTCCCAGCTGTTGTATTACAAGATCAACTGTGCTAACAAACAATACTGTCAGAAAGCTGTGTTTTAAGCTGCCAGCTTGAAGTGTGACTGCAGCTCATAGTATGGGGTATGTGTAGAGAGGTTCTTGGAAGCTCTAAAGGACATTAGCTGCTTCCTCCTTCTTCAGCACATTAGTCAAACGTTATCTTACAAATATTCCAGGCAGGCTAACATCTAGCTTCTGCTCTTGTGGATGAAGCATTGGTGATAGTGTTTCACTCGGTAAGCTCGATAGTGTTTGCTGTCAGAGTTTCCCGTTTATTTCTCTCATAAACCTATTTCATATACTATCTATCTCCATAACTAATTTTTATAGAAAAAAACTTACCACAAAAGTGAAGAAATCACGTCTACACCTTAAAGCATGCCACTGCAGTAATACATATAATATTTTTGAGAACAGATAGAAGGCAAGAAAAGGCAGGCATTACTGTAGATAGAGGAAAACCTGATGAGGAAGATGAGACTTGGATTGTGATCTCTCTTTCTAACGCAGCTTCTCTATTTTCTCTAAAATCTGAACTGAAAAATACTCAGAGTGTTACAAAAGTAATTAATGTCATTGACATAAGTCTTCCAAAGTAATCATCATGACTTTGCTTTCCCATCACACACCTTTATTTCCCTCATGTGCCCTTTGTGAGAGAGCTTGCTGCAGGAGTCTTTACAAAGCCAACTGCAGCAAGAGTAACAGAATGTGAGATTGAGTACCAAACTGCTCAACAAAGTCCCATGTCAGTGTGTCTTCTTGGAAAACATTTAATTATTCACAGGGTTTGGTGACGTGCAAGTTAAGATCTTGTAGATCTTGGATATGTCTAAATTTTGGAATTCACAATATACACAGAGATGAACACGAACACAAATTCTTAGCTCACTGTATATTATCTACTTCTCTCTTTTCTACAAAGAAAACTTGGGGATAGAACCTCTGGTTCACTTGTCTAGCTTGCAACCTCAGTAAAATAGAGTTTGGTATCAGAAAGGAGATGTTTCTGCATTGTTCTGTTATACTGTCACTTGCTCTTAGCTGATGATACTCAGCCCTTCCAGTTAGTAATTCTATTGCATACACAATATTGAACAAGAATAAAAAAAGAAACTCAACTTTTAAAATTAAACTATTCTTTTATCAATACAGTAATTTCAAATGTCCTGAATTTATTCACAACCTGTGAGAAAAATCTAACTTATCTATGTAGCTCTGGCCTTCCCTGAAATTATAGGATATTTATCTTCAATTTCTCATGTCTTCACATTATTTAATCTCTTCTATTGTGACCAAATAGGTTTCAGAGGGGAGAGCATTCTGATATTTAATTGTTCCTGCAAAATCTTTTATCCTTCTTGAGGATGATATAATAAATGACAAACTGAGGTACTGGTCCTATCATGTCTTGGCAATCAAAGACATGATAAATTGGTATCCATGAAAAATATTGAAAATCTGAAAGATAGAACAAAGTGTTGATCTTTGAATCATCAAGTATTTAATTCTTTTCATTCCATGGACCTGAAAAATTAAGAAGTATTTTCACTAGAACTATAGATGTAAGGGTGTTAATGAATCAACATCCTTTTTATGAACTCCCTTGAAGTACATTGATCTATGTAAAAACTGAAATAACTGCACAGAAAATAGGTATTGGAGCATTTTAGATAATTTTTTTTCTTTTTTCCATAAATGATCCACTGGTTGCAGTTTCATATTATATGCATGTGTTTAAACCAATGATACTTTAGTTTACTTCAGATTTTTTTTAAAGCAAATGAGAAAGCATTATAAGATGCCTTTAATTGAGTTTGAATTGGTTGACTGGACATAAAGTTATGTTAAATGAAATTTTAGTCTACAGCTAAGTAGGTTTTTATTTGGCTATAAACCAAATTGGCTCAAATTGTTAAAAGGTAGACATCAAAACAAGTGAAGGTGAAAATAGAAATCAAATTAGCTGCTTCTGGAGTGTGAATTCACATTTTAGCTTCTGTTTGTACTGTACTTGTTGGTAATATTAGTACAATGAACTAATAAAAATATCCTAGATGAGAAAATAGATTTATGACTACGATAATAAAGGGATTTTAGGTGTAGTGAAGAGCTAGCCTTCTTAGGCTTCTTAGGAGCAAGTATATTAACATCTACATAATATTGACATTGTGATCTGAACCCTTAATATTGTTGCATAACTATTACACAGTAACTATTACAGATTATGGAGGAGAGGAAGAAAATTTAAGTAATACTGTTTCATCTAAGAACCCTATCATTAGGATAAATTTGTGTTAGTACATAAAACTACACTCCATCAAATTGTTCTGAAATCATATCTGCTGAAAATATTTTAAAACACAACTTTTATAGTTAGTTGTTCTCTGCTTTTCACATTCAGTGATGCTTATACCTGCACAAATTAAGAGTGAGAAGTAAATGATAGAGTTAGGAAGACTTGAAACCTTGAAACTGTGGAGATAAAGGTGACTTTTCCTGTCCTTGGTCAAACAGTGCTTTCTTTCTGTCATGTGAGAGAGCAAGAAGGCCACATTACTGCTAAAAAGTCACTCTTGGTTTCCCAACAGGTACACTAACAGTTACAAGAACAGTTTCCCATATCCATTACTGTGAAGTACCCTGTCAAGTAGATAACTTGGAGATTCCACTGTTCCTAAAAAAAAAAAAAAAAAGAGTGAAAGTTTGCTACAAATGCATCCTAGGAGAACACAGTATCATGTCCTCTAAAGGAAAGTTTTATAATTAACAAAATACAGATTACATATTAAATCGAGAACAAACTCCTACTGCCTGTGAGGATAGTTAAGATGTCCCACATTGAATTTAAGGATCGTTCTAGTTCAAAGCTACTTCCAGGACTGGGCAACTTTGTTAAAATGGATGAGTAACACATCAAGACCATTCTTTAAAACACATAAAGACATTTTTATTGTATTCTAGAAACTCTATTTGGAGCATATTTCCCATGTATATTAGAGATACCATTTTTTCTCAATGACGCTTGAAAAAACTGAAGTATTTTTTTAGCTTAGGAAATTTTTGCAATGATTTCTGTGGTCCTTTTATTATTGCAAGGCCATTTTGTAAATCTGTGGAAAGGTTAAAATTGATGCATTTATGAGAGTATTAAAGGAATTGGGTTTTATTAAATTGCAATTTCATTCAGTAGAACATGTACTGTAACCCGTTTTATAACAATTAATATGCAAAAAAGATACAATAATTTATAAAACCATGAAAATGCATTTCCAAGCTGTAGCAATAATAGTTGCAAATTTTCAAATATTTATTGTAATAGCTCTGTTCATGGTACTGGAATATATGCTGTGTTGCTCTTTCTTCTGTAACAACTCTAATTTCAGAAGTTTGTAAACCAGTCATAAAACCTCTGCTTCTGCTTTTCTTGAAGCATGGAGCTCAAACTGAATTAAAGAAAGCAAAGCAAAGAAAAAACTTATTAGAACTGGTTTGGTAGCCTTTGACACAAAAGTTTTTTCTTAACACAATCAATAGTCCTCACTGCTGGAGGAATGATTGAATAAAATGCTACCTGTAATTGTGTATGTACAGGATCTGGCCTTGATGTATGGTGTAGGTTATAAACAGAGTCTAAAGTGGCAGAGTCAGTTTCTTATTTTTGGTCTTACTGTCTGTTATTTGGGAATTTAGACATTATCTGAATTGAAATAATTTGTGCTTTTGGTCTGAGCAGTTTACAAATATTTTTGAATATAAATTCCAGACTGATAATATTTCCTTATTTACAAAAAGCGCATGGGAATCCATTTAGCTGGCAGATGGAATCACAAATGTAGGAAGTAATATCTTTGCCCACAATTGGAAATAATTTTCTTTTAGGATTTTTCCAAGATTTTATTTTGTTTTTTTTTGTTTCCCTAGGTGCTGTGTTCACACATGGTATACTATATAAGATTTTCCCCCTGCCATGTTTCTTACATGTCTTAAATTTAATGCTAAATTCTGCTGCAGTTTTCTTATTTGATAACCTTTAAAAAAAGGAGACAATTATTCAATTTTTTGGCCTGAACCTGGATCTGGAATCTTCAAAATTAAAAATTAAAACTATCTTTTCTTTTATTTTTCTTTCATGACATATTTACCAACCTGTCTTTTTTTTGTGTTTGTTTATTCTGAATTGATCATTCTACCTTCTTGTTAAAAACATCGTGTCAAACTAAACTCCTATGTGTCTACAGTGAAATATAAAGGAAAGAGTTCCCACATTCAGAAAAACTAGAGAACATACCCATACCCATTCACACAGCTTTCTGTGATTAAAATTACTGATTTTTCACATTTAATTAAATAACTATTAATAAAATAAAAATAAAATTTTTACTAAAACAATTTTTTTCTACAGTAATAATTTAAGGAAAAATATGTGTGTCAAACTCTGAGGTTGAATAACTTCAAAACCGGTCATATAACTTCAAAACCAGACTTGATTTTTTCAGGGAAAAAATAATAATTCAAATTACGGATCTGAGAGTTTTTTAGAAAAAAAGTCAGAAAATCTTTCT
Source organism: Grantiella picta (assembly GCA_013397955.1). Lineage (NCBI taxonomy): Eukaryota > Metazoa > Chordata > Aves > Passeriformes > Meliphagidae > Grantiella > Grantiella picta. Next base: position 1,813,722 of record VZRM01005064.1, read on the forward strand.
GTTCTTAATTGAAACTATTGATTTTATATAATAGTAAACAAAAAGAAGCAAGCATATACAAAGAATTTTCAACAGCAAAGGATTTACAAATTAGGCTGTATTTTTCAACATTTGAGTTGAAGTTGAGATCTAGACAAACCAACCCATTGTAATAGTTGGCACCTTTGGACCAACGCTTCTTGTAAGCAAACATATCACATACAGAAAAATCCAGTTGGGACTCAAAAGCAAAGTTGTCTGGCAAATGACCAATTCCATGCAAAGAAAATTGCTGCTGTATATCAAATCAGAATGTATTTACAAGTAAAAGGGTGCAGCAGTTCAAGCTGAAATTTATATAACAATAAATCATTCAGTGTTGTCTCTACCATGTGTACTTAGTATTTTTTAAGTTTAGTAAGTCCATTAATGTGTTTTTCAAACCTAAGTGATGCAAAGAATCTTCAGATTTAAGAACAGATGACCTCATATACACCTGGTCATGGTCATATTGTTGAAATATGGTTGCAAACTTCAGTGTCAGATTTGGATTTTGCTTAATCAGTTCCGTTCTGTGCTATTTGCCTAAATTTTGACTTTAACAATACTTCAGATTTTCAACTTCTGTGTTTAATGTCATAATTTTGCAGTTAGTTTTCCTCCAAATAGCAGAGAACCAATGCAGGTAGTTTCTTTGGTTTCTTCTCAAAGCTTCACTCTATCTAAAAATTTATGATGTTTTTCAAAATAGCAGACACACATTGCACAGTTAAATTTTATTAAATTACATTAAATTGACATATATACTGCCCCATAACTTAGCAAAACCCCACTTCACTTATTGATAATAGCTCATTTATAATCACAGTAAACAAACAGTATTCTAGTGGATAAACCTTCAGAGAATAAGAAATCATTATGTTATTTTCAAGGTCAGCTTCTGGTCACCTGCTTCATATTCACCATAACAAAGGTTGGCTCTCTATTCAAAATTCCTTATGTGATGGAGCATGGAGCTGGTAGGAGCTTCTGATTTCCAAGATGGTTTTGTATGATCCATAGGATGTTTTCATAAGCATATTAGATTTCATGTTATAAGACATTAGGGTGTGTGCTCTTAAGACACTGTCAGTACGTTACTCTGAAACCTATTAGTCTGATGCTTAGAAATTTTAATAAAAAAGAATGGCTCACTGTAAAGCTTTGCAATGTCTGCGATTAGAGAATATATGACAGGAACCATGAATTAGAGGGTATTGTGACTTTGAGATGTATTCTAATTTGTATGGGAAAACCTTCCTCGAGCCAAATGTCCCAGATTTTCTAGCGTACAATGCTAAAAAAACAGAGGCAAGAGAGAGGTGAATTTGAATCCCAAAAGGGCCATCTGGGGAGGCCCTAGCCAGACACACTCATCTGAGTGGGATTTCAGTATATATAGCTGCTATAAAACTGGATCATTAGATAACTTTGTATGCATCCCAGCCTGGTATTTACTACTTCAGACATTTGAGAAGCTGGATGGATGGAACGCAGCCAGACATATATTTAAGCAGATTTATCTCCTTCCCATTTGTGATGTGCTCCTTCTTCTGGTATTTTTTTAGGGAAAGGGTTCTAAATACACAAGGAGAGAGACATAATTGTCCAAAAATAGCACAGGAAAGTAGGAAAATTACATTGTCATATTATTCTGTCTTGATCAGTAGAGTGAAAAAATATTCAGAGTTTTTCCTACGGCTGATGAATCTTCTTATTGATAAAGAAACCTACTCATAATCTTCCTTTCAAGTATCACCCAGTTGCTCACCCCATAATGAGATTCTTAAATTTCAAGGAAGAAAGGGGACATTTTTTACAAACTACCATTTAACGTGTATGGAAGTTGAAGTGCATCCAATCAGTTCAGCTTTTTCCTTATTTATTACCTATATAAATTTAGGTTGTTTTTTCCTGCCCCAAAAGATATTAATTTGGCTAGCATCATGATAGATATTGAAACTTGCTGAACAATTTCATTCTTACATTATATAGATATTAAAATACTCCTTCAATCCATGAATAATAAGTACACATTTTGTGCACCTTAGAACATAAATGTAAATCTAGCATTTAATTATACTTTTAACTAAAAAGTTATTTTTATTTTTCATGCTAACATATTCTACTATTTAAGTTAAAAAAAAATACCAGGAAAATAACGTGCCAAATTTTTCCAGTTAATTAGCAAGCAGAAATCCTAATGAACAGCAGGTATTTTTATTTTACCCATGAATAGTTCTATCTACTGTGCATGCTTATTTCTATTATCTTCCAAAAAATCTATGAGCAGAAACCAGCTGCATACTGGGTTATTGACAGGATTAAAGGAAGCACACAGATAAAAGAAAACAATGTGCTTGGGGAAATAAATCTTTTTGCCCATAAAATATAAATAACATATTCACAATTGGAATGTTCTTTGGGATTTCTGTTCTTCCTACACTACATAAATATCTGCAGTCCTACTGGATTTTGTGAATGGAATGGAATGGAGAAGTCTTTAAAAGAAGTGTAAAAAATATATTCTTGATTTTTCCTTTACTTTGCCTATGGTATGTGCTACAATATCACATATACTATACTTGCCTCTTTAAGCAAGTTCTATAATGACAGAATTTGATGGACTTTTCAAAGTATTATCAAAGAGGCAGTAGTGTATCTTGTCAGAGAGACACACTGAGCCAAGTTACAGCAGTGCAGATCCCTCTAGAAAAAACAACAAAGTTATTTGTTTCATTTCTCATACAAGTATTTAATCATTTATTTGTTGACATTTATAACAGCACTCATTAAAAATAAAATTTTCTTCCCTCAGCATTGAGCAATGGAATTAGCACTCAAGCTAATATTGACTCAGTAACTACATGGAATTCATTTGAGACAATCACTGGGTAAAATGTGAACCAAACATACCTAACAGCAGCATCTAGATTCTGGCTCTTCCTGGGTGCCTTCTATAATCTGTGACAAAAGTTGTCACTTTTTTCAGCTTCCCTCTTTTACTGGGAACTTGTGCACACTTCTCCGCAGAGCTTAACAGTTTTGAAGAGAGCTGCTGACTCACTATGCTGAGGTTGTGGGCAGCCTGCTGGGGAGGGCACTGAGGAATGTTGGGTTCAATTCTTTCAGACAGAAGGGGAAAATGAACTTAGATCTCACCTATTTTGGGATAGTGTTTCAACTGGTAAAGTACAATGTACAAGCTCTACAAAGCTATCACTGCCACTCACTGCCTGCTGTGTTTCAGATGGGTAGGTCCATCTGAGGCTTCAGAAAAAAAAAGAAAAAGCTCAGCTGCATTCCTTTGAAAGAAAGATCAGGAGATGCAACCATTAGACAAGTAAGCCATAAATGTGGACAACAGTCAAGACTCCATCCTGTCATCAGCATGTTCCTGCTGGATGGCTGTAAGCAGATCCCCTTTCAGAAGCCTCACTTCTCAGGGGACAGGTCTGTCACCTGTAAACTTTTCTGTGTATTGCGTATGGATCCTGTGATTCTAACCCAGGGCTCTGCTTGCCAGACATCTAATATGGAAACAGTAGGCATTCAAATCCTTCATATTAGGGCGCTTACCTACCTCTTCAGGAGTAACACAGAGACCTAACTTTAAGCACTCCTCCATTTTTTTTCTTTTTATCTGTGCCTTTTCTTTCAGATGTCCATATTTTGCGTAAGTTTTCACTGTGGAAACATGATTCCATTCCACATTGTTAGAAATATATCAGTATTTTCATAAAAAATAAAATATGTCTTTGAGTGGTTATACTGTGATTTCTGAAAATGAGTTTTAGTAGAATCATGATATATATATATATATGGTCTGCTTGGCCCAAGAACACAATATTCTGTAATGCAGCATGAATTTTTTCTTTCACAGAATGCGTTTAGGTATATGTGTCAAGATTTTTGAGGTTATAAAAAATGGAAGAGTACATGTGACCAGAATGCCTAATAAGTCTATCCACCATCATTTGCTGATATCTTTAACCTTGACCTAAAATAGTTCAAGTCATTTTCCTAACAAAGCTACTCAGTAGTGCAAAATAATCCCAATTTTATGTTGTACTCTGTAATGGATGAATTTAATGAACTGTTCACTGAGCTCACCAAATATATGTGACCTTGAACAGATTTTATATAAGTAATCCAATTCTAGATGGAAATAAAAAGCAGTATGTTGCCATATCAAACTTTCAAAAATTTTCATACTGCACTGACATTATTTTCATATGTGATTTGGAAAGTTCACTGACAAGGTGGATTCTTGTTTAATTCTTGGATTGGGAGAAATGAACCCAAACAAAGTCTGTCTTATCTTTGTGAGTATTGTCCCATAAGCAAATGAAGGGGAAAGCAGCAGAGTGACTTTCTCAGACTCTCCAGAATGTTTGCTTGCATGATGATATTTGCAATATAAACCCTTGTGAAAGTTCTGGTCATTACTGATGAATTTAGGATTCTGCAGGGCAATGCGTTCAGGCAATCCAGAAAGTCTAACTTAGGCTAGAATACACCCTGTCATTTACAATGGATCAAAAAAAGGCAGGAGAATACAAAGATGAGTTCATTTACCTGTGCCATGTCTTTCCTGCAGCTGCATACTGCCTGTACTTTGACATCATAGTCTTACTCAATGTGCTTAAATATCGTAAGTAATTACATGAAGAACTGCTTCTTGTTTTAAACACCAAAGCAAAATACTCAGATTTATCAACTCAGTTTGATTTAAAAAAATAGGCAATTAATATTATTTCATAAACACATTAATACTAATCATTGTGTAATCCTTGCACAATGTTGACTTTTAGTAACTTGGGTTTATTGCAAATGTTATGACAGCCCAGGTGTTCTTCTGTGGAGTTGGCTGACCTCCCTACTTCTGATTTTGCAGAAATCTTTGCTTACATTTTTAACACAATCCTGCTTCTGTGATAAAAAATGGAACTTGGCTGAGGGGATTCTGTTCTCAGTGGTTTAATGTTGTCTTCCTTGACAACATTCTCACCAGCACCAGTCTCTTACTAGGTCCTCTCTCATACTTTTCACATTTAGAAATCTCCCAAAGTGCATTGTAAGGTACTGGCCAGAGGGGATTGAGCAGGAGCAGGCAGAATAGAAACGTCTGTGTAAATATTATCATGCTATATTACATTGCATTATATGAATTATATTAATGAAGCAATGAGAGAATAAGATGGAAAACAACCAGTGGGTGAGGTAAGGCAGTTTATTACAGCGAAAGAAAGGAACGAGAGTTTTGTGCATTCATAAGCAAAAAGTCAATCTCTTCTTCCCATCAGCAAGCAATGTTGGACACTTCCTGGGAAGCAGGGCCTCAGCATGCATAGTGGTTTCTCTGGAAGGCAAGCAGTGAAGAATCACAAATGCCCTTTGTCCTCTCTCCCTTAGCTTTTATATTTGATCTGACTTCATATGGTATGGAATAGCCCTTTGGTTGATTTGGGTCAGCTGACTTGGTTGTGTCTCCTCCCAGGATCTTCCCACTCCCACCGCCTTGATGGGGGAAGGAATGTTAGAGGGTCAGTCCTGCTCAGCAGTAGCCAAAACACTGGTGTGTTACAAACACCCAGCTAGTGCAAAGCACAGCACTGTGAGGGCTGTGAACTCTACCTCACTGTATTGGTTTGAAAACAAACCAGTGGGAGATCACAAGTCAAGGTTGAAATTAAAAATTAATGAAATAATACAAGGAAAAGCACTGACAAAGTCAGATACAACCTGACACCAGGTTAGGGTGGTGGTAGCAGTCCAACTGAAGTAGTCCAGTTGAAGTGGTGATCCTGTGAAGGTCTAATCTCNAGCAGGTGGGAACAGCTAATGGCCCACAGCTGGTGGTAATAGAATACTTAAATACATCTATATTGCAACCTAGGACACTCACTCAGACCAAATAAGAGTACAGAAAGAAAAAGTCCTCTTTATATTGGTAAAGTGAATTTACCAAGTGTATTCAATGTTTGAGACATCTGGAAGATGCCCTCAATCAAATGCTCTACTAGTATTAATTACTAATTAATCACTACTACTAATTAATTTATTATTGCTAATAACTTTTAGTTAATAACTTTTAGTCATCCCTGAAGTGGTCAGGCAGTTGGACTAGATAATCACTGTAGGTACATTACAATACAAATTATTCTATTCTATCAAGTCTGTTCTTTCCTGCTCTGTAATACTTCTGAAGGTGAATTTCTTCTACACTTGAAGTACACTGTAACTACCACAACAGTTCTATTTTATTACGAGTACTTAAAATGGAAGTGTAAATCTAATTCACCTTTATCATAAAGGTCAACATAAATATATGAAATATATAAATTATATACCTAATATGTAATGACTGTCATTTTCAGAATGTCCAGACTACTCTAATATTTCTAAAATTATTTAGTTGTCTTCTCAAACAAAATTATTTGCAGAATCTTGCTGAGATTTCTGATGATTTTCTGGATGACCAAAACTGAATTTCTTGGAAAATGAACAATTAATATAAAAAAAGTCATTCAATCATGGTTATAAATGATGGTCTTAATTGGTATATAGTCTCAAATACTCTTGAAAAAAATAGTTTTCAAGCTGCACAAAATATTACCCTTTCTTTATTTTTTAGTGACAGTTACATTTTTTTCTTAGAAGTCACCTTCCACATTTTAATTGTTTTTAAGAATTGTTTACCAGTGCACAGCTGTGTTCATTTCATGTTGTTGGAATAATGTGTAACAGGCATGCTGTTGCTAAATGAACTTATGGTTTCATACACCCAATTGTCACTATCAGTCACAAATTGCCGACTGTTACCACATCATAAAATCCCAGAGAGATATACTATACTAAGTGCAGTCAAATGGCCTGGTATCTACGATACCACTGCATGGTAACTTTTGGCAGACACTAACTGTTTAATGGCTCTCAAAATATCTCAATAATTGTTACTTAGCCTGCTATCACAGTTGATAACCCTGCTGGCAGTGAAAAGGAGCCAAAGCCAAAGTAGTAATGCAATCCAAAGTAAACCCATATAAAGTCAACCAATTTCATTGGTTTCAAAACAAATTAAAGGAAAACCATCATAGGAAACATGGCATCCAATATCAACACCTCTGTCTAAATATAGTGTCCTGTGCCGCGCAGAATATGTCTTCTTAACAGATGCTATAGGTCTGCATCTGGCAGAAAAGTAAAATATAAAGGAGTATTGGCAATCACAGAGAATCTTGAAAGTTTGCATACATATGTGACAGTAGATGTAAACAGGACAGCCATTGATCCTAGCTCTCCAATGGAGTCAGTTCCCATATCAAGGTTTGCTAAACATTTGAGGTGTCAGCTCCTGAAACTTTGCAATATTCATTATGTAACAATAGAATAAAAAGATTTGAGATGGTTCATTTCAGTCTGGCTGAAATGTGGGGTGATGAGGATTTGTTTCATAGGCTATCCAACCAGTCATCCTACAGGGACAGCAGAGTGTTGTTGCAGTTGGAGGCAGACATGGAGCAGTTATGCTGATGGCATCCCCTTTTTATCTGCGATCATAAATCCGAACTTTGCTCATTAGAGAGGTTATGCTGTTCTCTAACTACACCAGCGTTGCAGGTGGTTAGGAAAACAATGCTCATATGTGCACCATTATTTCTCAAGACAAGCTCATAATTTTTGAAACTCCATTATATCCAAGGGAATTATGGTGGAAAGTAATTTGTCCATTCCATTCAGTTACATTTAAGGTCTAAAGAGCTAAAAAGGCAAGGAGGAGATTATGTATAGTGGGGTCCAATGATGGCTGGATTTAAAAATGGAAAAAAGACAATGAGTATCAACACAATCCAAGATGAATACAACTTGTTTTTAAGGGTAAGTGATGGAAATTGTTCTAGCAAAGAAATCTATGTAATCTTTAAAAGCTGTTCTAACAATGAAGGCAGTAAAGCAGGAAGAATTATTGGTATTTCAGTCTCCAAGTATGTTATTTGAACACAATTCCAAGACAATGGAGACATACAGAAATATTTACAGGTGGATTTTGACTAACTTTAGTTTTGTGTGTAGAAGTATATGAATAAAGAATACCCCTTACCAAAACAGGAGTTACCAACTGCAAACCAGCAAATTTCATTACTCTTAGAAGTCACACATCTTGCTTGAGCATTAGCTTGGGGTCTTTAGTGAAAGCACACAGTAGCAATTGCAGACACCAGGGAAGTCCCTTTTATGTCACCCTTCCACTCCTGAATCCGTTATGAACCTGGAAGGGAAAAAAGATCAGTGTTCACTAGCATATTACACCATCAAGAAGTCTCACCAGCAAAGGAATTATTTCTTGTTACTTTTCACTCTCCTAACCCTTTCCAAGCAGTAGATGTGGGACAAAACTGAATTAGAAACATTACAGAGCATGCTCTCACCATGAGAAAACCCAGCTCCTCTTCTTTAGCATAAAATACCAGTCAAGTAGGGCAGTCCATTATTTTCACAGACGTCAGAAACTGTAGTTAACCTGTGATATTTTGTGAATGGCTTTGTCTTTGCTATGGTTTTAACTAGAATCAGTTATTTGTCATTCAAAAATACTGCTGTGTGTTTTATGATTAGACAGCAACATAGACTCCAGTTACATATAAAAGTCTCATGCTCTTAAAAAAAATTGTTTTTGAAAGCAAATGGCCAGTTTTGTAGGTAATTCTTGCACTGTAGTAGAGATTTTAATAAAGAATAATAACCTACAAATGGAGAAAAAATTATCTTTTTCCTACATGATTCTATAGGTTTGTCCCCAGTTTAATCTCAAGCATCTTCTCCACAAGACCATCTTTGACTCAGCTTTACAACATCATTTGGATAATTACCTTTATTTCTGGTATTGTTCAGAGTGCTACATAACTGCTGGAGGCTAGCCTTTGGAGATAACAGGTTTGCCAGGCATTATGACTATCCTCTATTTTTATTTTTGTTGCTTTTCTATTAAATCATTTTGCTATGGAATAATTCCATAGTTTCCATGTTACAGTGGCATTTCACAATGCTGTTAAATTGCTAACACTTCCCTGGAATGTCATGTCAGGATAAGACTTATGTTCACATAATAGGGTCAGTAGGAATTATATAATATAGCAGAAATTTGATTGCTGGATAATCAAGTTATGAATTCTTTTAATGCTGTGATTTTACTGCGTATAATCTGAGTCTCACACCCAGTGTTATTTGTTCAGTCTCTAAAAATAGTAATGTCTGAAAAGCTTGGACTCTGCACACAGCACTTTGCAGGTGAACAGCTGACTGAAAGAATGTGACAGCAAACCCTGAGGCACCAACAAAAAGACATGCATTCATGTATGTGGAGTGCTCAGTTGATTTCATATTAATCTCCTACTCTATTAGTGTGAGAAGTTTATGCCAAAGTTTCAATGGGAGCAGGTGGCTCTCCTGTGCTTTCAGAACAAGTGGCTACCCACATTTTAGTCACTGTCTATGCCCATGGAGAGAGAAAAAATGGTTTGAAAAGCATTTCACTTCAGTTATGCTACTTCTTTCAGTCATAGATTAGATTATGTGCTTTAAGACAAGCTTTTGCTGAAATGTCAATGTGCCTTTATCTATCACTCTATCTATTGAACCAGAGAACCATAGAATCATTTAGATTAGGAAAGACCTTTAAAATCCTCAAGACCAGCCATTAACATGGCACTGCCAAGTCCACCACTAAACTATATCCCTAAGTACCATATCCACACATCTTTAAATTATCTTCAAGAATCGTGACTGGGCAGCCTCTTTCAATGCTTAACAAACCTTTCAGTGAAGAAATTTTTCCTAATATCCAACCTAAATTTCCCCTGTTGGAACTTGAGGCCATTTCCTCTTGTCCCATCTCTTTCTACTTGGCAGAAAAGACTGACCTCCACCTGGCCACAACCTCTTTTCAGGCAGTTATAGAGAACAATAAGCTCCCCCCTGAGCCTCCATTTCTTCAGGCTAAATACCCCAGGTCCCTCAGCTGCTCCTCATAGCACTTGCACTCCAATAAAGGATGGAGATCGTCCTTTGCCTTCCTTTTTTTGCTAAAATATTAATATTAGATTTTTATTGTCTTTTATGACAATAACCAGAGTAAGTTCTAGTTGTGCTTTGGTACTTTTAGTTTTCTCCCTTCATAAGCTCATAACATCCTGCTGGTCCTCCTGAGCTGTCTACCCCTTCTTCTAAAGGTAAAACACTCTCCTTTTTTCCCTGAGTTTGAGCCAAAACTCTTTATCTAGCCAGGCTTCTCTTCTTCCCTGCCAGATCATTTTTTGGCAAACAGGTATGGCCTGCTTCTGCACCTTTTAGATTTTCTTCTTGAAAGTTTTCAAGGCTTCCTGGATTCCTCTGACCTTTAGCACTTCCTCCCAAGGCACTCTCTCAACCTAAACAGGCCAGAGTTTGCTGTCTCAGAGTTCCAAAATAGCAGTTCTACTGAGCTCCCAGCCCTTCAGGACTGCTTCCCTAGGGATTTTGTCAAGCAGCCCCTATCTAACCATCTATCTATGATTCTATCTATGATTCTATCTATCTAGTCTCACAGGCAGAGTTACTTGTGGCCAAACTCTGCACATCTCTGCAAGAAGAGAACCAGTCAATTCCCATCTCCATAATGCTCTGGAAGATTACTCCAGGAAGAGAATATAGAGCTTATACAGCACAGATCTCATGGAAATCCTATTTCTTTACAAGGAAACTATTTTTTGAGCTAAAAATAATTACAGCACGAAAGTATTCAATTATTGTAGCATTTTTAGCAACTAAAACCAAATCAGCTAAGTATTCTGGATCAATTTTTCAAAATTTATCTCACATATAAATTCACTCAACAAGCTCCTACATTCTGTAAAGCCAAAAGCAGAGATCATAGTCTGTTAAATGAAGACAGGCAGACAACAAATCTTCAGCTATGGATTATATTCGAAAGCTGACAAGTAAAACACCATTTTAAGTGATAAATGTTATATTTCCTGTATTGAGTTTTAAGCCAGGTCAGAAAAATAGACTCAAGCTTATTCTGCTAAATTTCTATCAAGTATTTCCTTAAATATGATTATTCTGGCTTTTCAGTAGAATGCAGCAGGATAAGCGGAAGCTTTAATATCATCTCAACACATCATTATCCTTCCTTCTGGCAATCAGTAGATGTGTAGAACCAAAATAGTGCAAAACCAGCAAAAACTGTTACAGGATGCTGAGAATCTTCTTTCTTAAAGTTGAAAAAAGGAAATGGTCTCAGTGCTCTCATTTTATGCAAGAGATTATTGTAAACAGAAAGTTCTATCCCTTCATCAGAAGAATTTCAATGTAGAAACAATGCTTTAGAAAGTTTTTTTCTCATTTTTATCATTTGGTTTGGATAAATCTTCTCAAACACAGACAAGATCTACTATTGTGCCACTGAGTTATTTTCTCAATATCACTGAGTGATATTTCTCAAGCTTCACTGTGTTTTTCAGAACCTTCTATAGTCTTGTGTTTTGCAATAATCCTCCCCTTTCCTTCTCTCTTGTTTTATTTCCCCACATAGTTCCTACTTTCCTCCATGACTTTCTCTGCAGACTTGTCAATTCTCTTCTTCCATTTTCTGTGGGAAGTGAAATTACAAAAAGGTGACATCTGGAAGTCACCAAAAACTTTATATATGGATAGACTTTATCATCCATACACAAAACGTGAATGTGTGCAATTGGCTGACAATAAAAAATAGGAAAGCAATATAGAAACTAAAATGTGTTTCCTAATCCAATGCAGATTTATTATTTAATTATTTTACTAATCTCTGGGATTAGTTGTTTGTATTAAGTATTAATACAAATTATGCTACTTGAAAGCAGAAAGCTGCATAGTCTACCATAATATTTCTGTGCTGTTTAAGTAATAAGAGGCAGATGCAAGTTTTACCTGAATGTATTTTGGGGTTAGTTGTGTTAGAATAAATGTATTTCTGCAGCTACAATGGCCACATAAAATCAATTATCTACAAACTATTCTTATTTAAGTGATACATTGTCCCAAATGCATTTCACAGTAAGAACACTGTAATGCACAGGTGAAGGCAAGAGATGTTCATAAAATTAAGCCATTAAAAGCATCAAAAGAGTATTTTCCACAAACTACTGTTTCTAAGGTAATAAATATCTCCATTAATTATTTTATTATATGCATATTATGCCTGCAATGCATCGACCTACTAGGTAATAAAAATGTATATATGTGTGTATATGCATATATGTGTTCACACAGGTTAAAGGAGAAACATATGGAGAGTCTTTATTTTATTTCAAGTTTAATGAAAATAATGAATCAGTAGAGCATTAGGGCTTTCCTAATTCATTTTTAAAAGAAGAAACATTCCAAATCTCTTTGTATTCAAATATGTTTTGAAAACCTAGAGGAAAAAAATATCCATCTTTGGTGTTATCTCATTAATTAATACCTGAGGATAATCTGGTTCCTAAGGACAATTATTCAAAAGTAGGAGAAATAATTAGTTCTTGAAAGTTTGGGGAGTGATGGTATAAATATTTGTAGAGAAATTGCCTGTCCACAGTGTTTATGGATGTGGAGCTAGAAAATCTCCTTCATTTTCCACTTTGCTTTTATGTTCATGACTCAGTCCTTTAATTAGGATGTTTCTGGCGGCATTAGCAATACCAGGAAGCCAGTGACGCAATAAATCATATGGAACAGAGAGATAGAAGCAAAAGAAAAGATAAATAATTTGGAAAAAAAGCATAGCAACCACTTATGTCCAATAAATCATTGAAAGGTAGAAAGCTGGGCTTTGAGGGGAAGGAATGGGCAGCAACAATCGTAGTCCTTCTCTTTCCCTCACATGGATTCTGGAGATATTGTTATACATATGGACAAAGATTTTTAATGAAACAATATTGCAGAAGCTTCTCTAATGCAAACCCTATAATTTTTTCATATCCCAAATAGCATAATAAAATCACAGAACCACAGAATTGTGTTGGAAGGGACCTTAAAGGTGATCTAGTTGTAACCCCACTGCCATGGGCAGGGACACCTTCCACTAGAGCAGGTTTCTTAAAGCCCCATCCAGCCTGACCTTGAAAATGTCCAAGGACGGAAGATTCTCAGCTCTGGACAGCTTCTCTCTACTACCTCACTAGCCTTTGAGTAAAGGATTTCTTCCAAACACCTGATTTAAATCTCTCATTCCCCCTTGTCCTGTCACTACATGCCCTTGTACAAAGTTGCTCTTACTCTTTTTCATAAGCCCCTTTCAAGTACTGGAAGGCCACTCTCTAGAGTCTTCTGTACTCCACTCTGAAGACCCCCAGCTCTCTCCTCTTCTTAGGAGATGTCCTCCAGACCTCTTTTGTCTCAATGACCCTCCTCTGGACCCACTCTAACAGGTCTAAGTCCTTTTTGTGCTAAGGTCTCCAGACATGGGTGCAGTTCTCCAGGTGGGGTCTCATGACAGTGGAGCAGAGGACCAGAATCATCTCCTTTGACCTGCTGACCACTCTGCTTTTGAGGCAGTCCAGCACACTGTTGATTTTCTGGGCTGTGAGTGCACGCTGTGGCTTTTGTTCATCTTTTCATCCACCAGAACCCCCGAGTTCCTGCTCCACAGAGCTGCTCTCAGTGAGTTCTTCTCCCAGTCTGTCTGGAATTCCCCTGCCCCAGAAGCAGCACTTTGCTCTGGGAACTTGTTGAACCTTATTACTTTCTTGCGGCTCCAACTCAAGCATCCCTTCTTTCTGTTGTGTCAGCTTGTGGCAGCTTTGTATAATCTGCAAACTTGTTGAGGGTGCACTTGATCTCATTGTCTGTGTCATTGATAAAGACGTTAAAAGCACCAAGGATAGAGCCCTGAGGGACACCACTAATCACAGCCTCCACCTGGAGGTACAGCCATCAATCACAATGGTCTGGCTGTGTCCATTCAGTCAATTCCTTACCCACCCAAGAGTTCACCCATCAAATCCATGTTTCTCCAATTTGGAGATAAGGATGTCATGTGGGACTGTGTTGAACACCCCACAGACTTCTAGGTAAAGGACATCAGACAGTCTTTTCTTATCAGCTGTCACAGTCAGCTAAAAGACCATAATTCTTAATGTGGAGGAACTTAATATCAAGTCAAAATCCTTTCATCCTACAAGATGTGAATCCACTGTGCATCCAGCAGTGAGATTGCAAGTTGTTGTCAAGTAGGACCTGCATATGTTTTCATACTGGTCATGCTCTCTTTAAAACTGGTTTGGTTTGGAACATTTGCCAATTCATAGTATTTGTAAAACATGTGACATGCTACCTTGCAACATGAACCAAGATGTTGTTACAGATAAATATCTCTATATATTTCCATATGTACAGCAATTTCGTCTGAGTGAATATCCATTATCTCCTATCCTGAATCAACTTCTTCTTCTCTGACTTTAGGCACCTGCAGACATTCCTAAATTAGGCTCTTGATTGCCATCCGTTCTTTACTTATGATACTGATGAGAAAGAGAGGCATCCCTGGAGGAAAATACCTTGTCTAGGATCTGAATCTCTCCCTGGAGATCCCTCTCTCTCCTTGCTGAGTACACAGGGAGCATCCATTACCCATGCTTTTAAGTGCAATGCCTGGAGACAGGTGAAATGAATCAGGACCCCCAAGCCTTTTCTTTCACTGTTAAAATACTTCATCTATTTTCTCTACTTAATCAAAAATTCTCTGCAGAAGGAACTGTATCTTCTGTCCTTTCACATCAAATAGCCTGGAAAAATGTTTTAAAAAGATGATATGTATTGTTTTAAATGCATTTTGGGCTAGTATGAGACACCATTCAGAGACACCATTTTCATTTGCACTAATCAATAAGTCTGTACTTTGAAAAACATATTCTCCACTTAGTTTATAGCCTTGACTTAAAACCTTTCACTGACTTTAGTCAGAACAAGACTGGACACTTTTTCATTACCTGAACATTTTATTCAATTAGCTGTGGAATAGTTGTAATTTTGGTTTATTAGATTTGGTGAAGCTGAATTGGAAAAGGATGACAAAGCAAGCTGAATTTTATGTGTGTTTTTACACTCATTACTTGCAATAACTCTTGTTGTAGAAACATTACAATATTTGAGGATCTTAGATCTCATCAATCATTTACACCTGCCAAGTTTATTTAACAACTCTTAATTTAAAAAAAAAAAACCAAACCCAAAAACCAGAATTATTACAATACACAGCATTTCAGAAAGAAAATCTATCTAAATTAGAGACATATTATTTTTATAGGTATCTTTTTACTACTGTTTACATTCATCAGGTTTTGAAACCTGATTGCTCAGGTGGAAGTGCATTGATCCCAACTGTAGGTCAATGCTGTATTTATGGCACAGCAGAGCTCTTCCATCCTAGTGCAGAGGTGTAAATCTACACTCTTAACATTCAAGAGAGTACTTCAGACACTAAGCTATGTCATGTTCTTCTCAACAAAGTGTTCTTTCTTGAACAAAAAGCTTTTTAGATTAAATTTGCTTGGTAACAGTTCTATCTTTATGGAACACCAGGGCTTTCACCATTGTATTTCACTAAAATGTCATAAAGGTGAAAATGTTCTAACCACTAGCAGTGATATGCTATAGATTTAAATCTTTCTTAAAGGCTGCCATGCAGTCATCCATAATTAGTGCTGTCATCCATAATTAAAATGTGTGATGAGGTTTGAACTCTAAATTCCAACAAATATGTTATATAAGTCTGAATTCAAAAGGCTCTTTATCATGGTCAAAGAGATAATCAGGTATCAGTTCATAGGAAACCTCTTGCTGGAGCAAGAAGGATAATTTTGTAGAGTAATCTTTAAAGGCCATGTAAAATTTATGTCTTCAACAATCTTGAAGGAAACTTTCTTTCTGATAGCAAATACCTGGGATTTTTAAAAGCCATTTAAAAGAGTTATTGTTTAACTTGTCTTGGTGACATTATTTTAGGCTGCCTTTTTATAATTTCCACAGCCTTACAGACTGATTTACACTTTTCAGGTCATCTTAAAACAGATTAGAAACTTTTTTAAACAACTTCTTAAATTCTGAATTATGTTTGGCAATTTCTCCACAAAGGTTTTAGCAATATATCTTTATTGAATCAAGCAAATATCACACCAGTCAGAAAATTTGCAAACCGAGCTACCTGCACCAGGTGTATTCCTCTCAATGGCAAATTTGGGAGTGTTCACCAAATCTGGGGGAAACCATTTTCAGTTCATTAAAAAACTTATTTTTAAAATGTATTAATGCATTTTGGGGTTAGGATGAGGAGGCAGCACTCAGAATCTTGTATACTATTGCACAAATACTTCAGTTCAAAGCAGTTTAAGATGAAGAAGAATTATTATCAATTTCGTAGAACACGACTGATAATTCTGATATCTCATTTGTGCTAGATAATATACTTTTTAACTGTATAAAAGTCTCCAACCAGGTTATGAGATTTTGAAAGACTAATCTTCTCTTCTTAAAAAAAAACCAAACATTTAAAAGCTTAGGTTGTCATTAGATTTGACAGTAATTGTTATTCTTACAGTGTATTTTATTAAGAAGAAACATATTAACATTTTAGAATAATTACTACATGTCCCATTTGTTCCTTTTTTGTACCTGTTCATGTTCCTCCAGAGGTAATGCACTCCAAGAAATTTTGTGAAATTCTGGGACAGTCTTACCAATAAACTGTGTCAATCCATACTAGGAAATTAAGTGGTATATTTAATCTGTTTTACCTCTGGAAGAGGCCTGTTTTTCACACCCATTAGTTAATTAACTGGCCCATTAGTTGAACTGACACCAATTTAAGGGGTTGAAAAGACAGCTTTCCTTTCACTTGGAAGTACTTTTCAAAGTCAGACTATGGTATACATATAATTAAACAACAGTTTTTGCAATGGATTTTTGGGAACAAGATTTACCTCGAAGGCAGAGCCTTTGATTTACTAGGGTCAATGAATTAGTTGCTAATCAAAGACCCTTAATTTTATTCTGTCTGAGAGTAAGACAGTGAAGGATATAAAGGAATGTACTTTTTAATGTTGAATGCCTAGAGGAGACTGGAGAATATACAAAGGATTGAGTTTCCACCCAACTTCCCTTCGACTTTATAAATTATTTTTCTGTTCTGTGAGCTTAAAATCTTCGTAACAAAGATTCTCTAGGACCTAATATTTGCAGGATTAAAATAGAAATGTCTGATAATTAGGGTCTCAGTATTTTTTGTATTCCTGCAGAGTTTAGTCCTTTTTGAGATGTGTTTGAAAGTAATTTTAATTCACCAGGTATCTTTTACCTCAGTCTATCTCTTTAAACATTCTTTTCCACACACATCATTTAGTCATTTTCTCGGAACTCTGGAAAACTCCTATCAACCTTTGGTAAAATCTTTAATGCCATATCAGATTGAGAAAAACCACATTTCAGTCAATAAACCTCTAGGAGACTTTTAAGATTTTTACAATTTACCTTCTTTGATGATGATGTCTATCAGATCCTTTAGAACAAACTGGCATCTTGACAATCAGTCCAAATTGTATTCCAAATGAAATGGGAGTAGTCGGCATCCAGACAAATAAGAACAAGGGTGGATAGATAAATACTGCCTGTGAAACAATTCTGGGTTTTGCAGTCACTATTAAAATTTCTGTTGAATAACTTTAGCAAAATGACTGTACAGCACTGTTACTGTATCTCTGTCTTCAAATTTCGGAATCCTTTGGCATAAAAATCTGTTTCAGGAAACAAAGCAGAAAGTTACTGCAGAATTTTCCTTTTTTTTTTTTTAGTTAATTCAAAGCTTATAGATGGAATTTGGCTTGGGTTCTTCTTATTATGGCATGACTATGGTAGATACATTTTGAAGTTACTACTTTCCTAGTTCACAGCATGGTACTGTGATAATGTTCTAGTCACAGTGTATTTTCTCTGATATGATTGTATGCAAATATGCACAATGACTGTGTACAGACATTTGGGAAATCATTTATGAAGAAAAGCTGACCAGTATTCAATATTGTCAAGATGACATCTGATTGCTCACATGGCATTCTTTCTGTAGTATATCATCAGAATACAGTTCTTCAGACTAGATCTGGATTTAGGACAGTTCATCAGAAAATTGTGGGCTACACTCAAAGATCATAGAAATATGTATGGGTCTAGGAAAAACTACATAGATTTACACAGTTTAAGAATATTTCTGTGCCTCTATTAGGAAGCTAGCATGTATGGCACAGAAATATCTTAGTCAAATAACTCTCTCACCACACTTACCTGATCATTTGTTTGTTTGTCTGTTTGTTTAATTAATTTAGCCATTCTGCCAGATGGAATAAAACCTACCATCCCAAACAGGAAGGCTCTTACTTTGGGAATAAATGCTATTGCCTCTAAATACTTCTTACTTACCAGAAGCGAGACAAACATTATACAACAAGTCATCCTGCTCTGCTGCTCAGTCTAGAAGCTCTGCTTTTAGGTTCCAGCCACCCCCACTACTCAATAGGTTTCACTTTTGTCTTTCAGGAGATGGGTAATTAGCACAAGTACAGTTATTGTAAGGTAATTATATGTTCTAAAGCTAATGTACTTATGTGAACCAGAGGGTAGCTTACCATGTGAGCATTTGATAAGCAAACAGGTGCTTAAAAGATTTAATGGGTTCGTAGCCATCTGTAGTGATTAATGATGTTTGAGAATCTCAGTGCAGCTCATAATATCATCATAAATGAACACTGGGGCTTTTCAGTTCACAAAAAGAAGTGTAAATGATTCTTAGATTTTCCTGCTCAAATCCCTTTTGCTTAGTTACAGTTTTGTATTCCAAAGGGCAATGAATAATTGAACTTTCCCAGAAGCAATAAAGAAAAACTCCTCCCTCTAACTTCTCTCCATCCCCATCTTTTTTTACCAAAAAGTAGAATAAAGTATATTTTTCCACATATAGAACAGAAAATTAGAGAGGATTTTCCTTCTTTATAAACAACTTATTGCCTCTAATTTCTCTTACAAACCAGAAGCCCAGACTGAGACATTTCTTTTCCCTACACCCTGTAGAAATGTTTCTTCTTGTGATATCAGTAACAACATTCACACTGTGGCCTGATGCTTCTTCCTGCCTGGAGATGGAGAGCCAAGCAGCAACAAAAGGAACTGCCCCTGTCTGTGACTGAGAAGTGGTTATGACTAAATAGCATTCAGCTGTGCACTATAATATACAGGGAAATTACCCAGTCCCTATATTTTCAATTTGATGTCTCAAGATTTCATAGAATCAGTCTAACAGGGTATAATTTTTTTTCCCATAAATTGACATCCAACCAGAAATTGAGATGCATAATTCAACTCAGATTTTTCGCACGTTTGAACCAACTTTGACCAACCTAGTTTAAGTACTTTTGAAAATATGGCAGTTCAGCTTCCAGATGTGCCACCGTGACTCGTGTGGCCAAAAGCCAGTGACTCTGAATTGTCACCTGCTGTATCAGCTTACTGGCAACAGTGGCCACATAGCCCTGTGACACAGCAGAGCCATTGAGAGTAGCAGGCTGCAAGCTTTGTACACCCAAAGGACCGAGGCCTGGCAAGCTTGCTGTGCCTCAACTTTCCTTCTACTTGCATCTTTGTTTTGCTTGGTTTAGCTCTGAGGGCAGTTTATCTAATTGATCAGGTGGCAGTGGTTGTACTTTCTGTTAGGTTTTGTGATAAAAGCTCATCTGCACACCCACAAAAGAACACAAGGCACAATGGCAGGTGGGGGAGTCTGTCTAGGCTGTTTCCAGTTTGCTCCCAGGCCCATTACCAGGGATGCTTCAGCCCATCAAAATCTCATCTCTACAAACCCAAAGAACAAGAGCACAATGGCAGAGGTCCAAGGAACCCAAATTAATGACTCAGACAAAGGCACACCCTGTACATGCCCTACCAGCAGAGCCTCAGCCCTATTGACCCAGTGTGAAACCCATCGTGAAGAGTCACTGGGACCAGATCTCCATCTCACCTTTTGAACTAAAGGAGTTGTTGCCAAGAGGTGTAGGAAACAGTATGAGAAGCAGGGAAAGAGCATGTTGAGATTGCCCAACATTTATGAAGGCATGTTTAGGAGAGGAACCAGAGGTGAGCAAAGGGAGAGGAATAGGTGATTTGAGGAGAAACAAGAATGGGAAATAGAGGGATGAGTCTATTTGCAGGCAAACAAGGGCTAGTCAGTACACTTTCTAGCCATGTCCTGGGCCTGATTACTGCAGTCTGCCCTGCTTCCTTGTTAAATTCCTTCTATTGTTTTCCTGTAAGAGGCTCTCGACTCCTTGTCCACGTGTGTCTGGGTCTGTGGTGTCAGCTGGAGTGAATGCAGATGTGCAAGCAAGCGTGGGATCACTGGTGAAGACCAAGCTGAACAAGCCAGCAGGGAGTGGCTTGGGATTTAAGAGGGGAGGGGGTGTCTGAGGGCCAGGTCTGTGTGTGAGAGAGCATCTGTGGCTCTCAAGGGTGAGAGCACAGAGAGGTCATCTATGGGACCAGAGAATCCTGGACATCTGTGTGTGTGTGTGATGGTCTGCACCAGTGACTGGAATAGGACTATGGTACTGTGACTGTGTGGGTTCATACATCCAGGTGGTAGCAGTTGGTAAGACTGGGATATGGGGACAGCAACTGCTCAGGCTGGGTGTAACAGGCCAGCTGCTTGAGGGACTCACACTGTACATATACAGAGAGATGTGATATATACTCGTGCTATCACATGTCCATCCTGGTCAGCCAGGGACTGGAGCAGGTTGAAACCATTGCTGCTGTGTTTGTGTCAGTGCTCTGAATTTCTCTCTGTTATTTGTGGGGCCAGATAAATATATGCATAGTGTGTACCTGTGCTCAGTGTGCATGTGCCAAGTGGGAATATGTTTTCAGGCTTATTATTTTTTAGACCTGGGGGCATGGAGCTGCTGCAGCCTTTCCTCTCTCAGGTTATTGGATCCAGTATGACACTTCCCTCTAACGTTTTTGTTTATTTTTGTGTGGTTCAATCATAAATTTATATAGCAGTAATAAGCAATTATTCTATGTATTATAGAAATAGTATACAAGATCAGAAGTCTAACAACTGAAGACATAGGATGTGGCATGGAATGGGATTGTGAGAGATGGAGCACAGCCTGGGGAGCCCACAGCTGTAAGTGACTGAACAGCACTGAGTTATGGAGATGCAAACATGGAGCTGGACAAAAATTGGTCTTAGGAATAACGAGAACAAAGAAGTGGTATCAAAAATACAGGAAAGGCAACATAGGTAGTAAGTTTGGGGGTAATGTGATCTGCAAACCAATGAATAAAGACACAAAAACATTTAAGCAAACATATCAAATTGCTGCAGAATGACCACTGAAGGAGGAAGAAACCATTAACATTTCATTATTCCTTGCAAAGAAGCCCAGATCCTACTGCCTTTCCATAACACCCCTCCACCCTAGTAGATTTAACCCACAAAATCAGGACTCAGAGGAGCAAGGGAAGGGTGCGCATAACACCAGGAATAGGGGTAAAAACTATGTGTAAAACAATTTTAATTTCATTTTTAGTTTTTCATTAACAATTAGATCTAGACTAATAATGGATAAATTCTTCAGATTTCCGTAATACGAACAATAAATTAATAGCTTTATTTATATATAAGGTTCACTTCCTCTGTGCAATTTACCAGATTTTGAGCATGACACTGTATATGCTGAAAGGTAGCTCACCTTTAGAAATGGATATCACCATAAATCTGGAAAAGTGTGTGGGCACAGAAGAAGGATGTGTTCTGGAACACTGGAAGCACTGGGTGAAGAGAAGGGCAAAGAAAAGGAGACAGTGGTATTACAGTGAAGTAGTTGTGGAGGAAATAAAGGGAAGAAGAAAGATGCTAGGGATAGAGGGGAATGTTGCAGGAACAGTATCTGAAAGAAACCATAGTACATTAGTTCAGGGACCTTTGTCTAAAAGTTTTAAACAGGAATTTATCAAAAAAAGTATTGTATCATTCTATGAATGCTAGCGACAATATTCTGTTAAGTACTATCTTACTTCTGCCAGGCTATGAAAGCTGTTCTAAAATCAATTGGATCAATAATATAGTGTCTAAAAATAAAATCCCCTCCTGTTCCTCCCTTTTCAGCTGTGAATTGGAGAGCTGCTTTATATAGATGATACTTACACACAATAATGCCACTTATATGGGTTTGAATGGACAATACCAACCTCAGCACAGAAACTCTTCCTGATCTACTTTGGATCTCGGAATTTGAAAACTTGAGATTCTAAAGTTTTAGACACAGAATAAAAAATATTCTTTACATTTTATAAGAGTACTTACCATATTAACTAGGCTCATCAGGAGCTATTTAGGTGAAAATAAATTAATTGACATCTAAACACCTGTTCAAACATTGCTACTACTCTGACCATGGTAGCTACTCATTTGAGTGTGGTTTTTTTAAAGGCCAAAGAAAGGGAGCTGCACTTACAAGCAATTGCTCTTAATTCATGGGCAAATGTGCTAATCAGCACATCCTTAAATCTGCTACTGTATAGAGCCATGAGCCCCAAACTGCTTGGTACTCACAGCTACTGCCACATGTATTCAAGAAATATAAACACAGGATCCTTTTCCTTGGCTTTACTATTGTCACACCCAAAGAAGTTGTCATCTAACTTATCTAAGTAATATCTAACCTAATATTTGCTTCATACGCCGCAGTTCTTGATCTATCACCACTGATGGTAATCCTGTTATCCATCTGATTGCAGCTGACCTATCTAATAAAAATGGAACTCCTCAGTTATCTTCACGTAATCTGTTATTGGTCCTTCTTACTTGATCTGCATTGGAACATCTTCTCTTTAGTTTCGCTGTCACTTATAGTTTAAATATAGAAATCTTTCTTCCTGTGATCCTTTACACTCTTTTCTAGCTGTACTTCATTTAATGCTGTGCCCAATTGCTGCATTTCCTACCCTGTTATTCCTAGTCATTCATCATGGTTTATGGAAAGTGTATACTCTTTCTACTAAGTATATGTATATATTTTATATATATATATACACATATATATCTTATCTCTTATCTATATATTATCTATTATCTATTATACATTATATACTGTATATTGTATATTAGGTATTATATAGTGTATAGTATATATTATATATAATATACATACTAAAATATCTGATTAACACTGGCAATTCCTAGATATACTGGTTTTGACTGGGAGAGTTAATTTTCTCCATAGGAGTTCATCCTGCTATGTTGTTTTGGATTTTTGACAGAGGCAGTGCTGACAACATGAGGGTATTTGAGCTGTTGCTGAGCAGTGAGCACAATGCTAAAGATTTGTCTCTTTCTCACACTGCCATGCCAGCACATACACTGGGGATGCACAAGGAGCTGAGAGGGGCACAGAGAAACTGTTCAAAAAGAAGAAATCTTGAGAGGATTTGCCTGTAGATTTGCATGTAGACTAAGTTAGCTTCTCTGAATTTCTCTCCTGGTATTGCCACAGGAAACAACTATGAGATAAAAGAAGGTTTCTCAGTCTGGTAAAACAATTTATAACAGAATCCAGTGTCTGGAAATCGAAGCCACAAAAATTTTACACATTTTAAAGTTGAGAAATTAACTACTGGAAAAGTTTGCAAAAGATCACTTGGAAGTTCATTGCTTAAAATATGAATATCAAGACTAATCTTTTCCTTATGAGATTTATTCTCACTTAAAGTGAAATCACTAAACGACATTTGTGTAGAAATTTAAGCTGGGTAATCACAATTTCTTTTTTGGATTTGAAGAGTCTGCCAAGTTCCTTTGTGTCTGTTTAAGAGATGGCTATCATATATCCTGAGCTGGTAAAATTCTGGGACCCAGATGGACACCATTTAAAAAATTTCATATGTAACAGCTAGTTAGTTTTATGAATCTCAAAAAAAATTGACTAACAGTACTCAAAAAGAAGTTACTTTTCAAATGTTTCCACGTCTAATAAGACCTAATGTAGAGATATACTACTGATATTTAAATATATAAATAAAAGAGCCAAGAAATAAATACATTTGAATAATCAGCAGGAGAAGAACATTTTCACACAGTTTCATAACTGCTGAATGATATTTAAATATAGAGAATGTTAGGCCCAGATGGGCATGCTGTGAACTATTCATAATGTTAAATGCATTTAATATTCATAAAACAACAGATTTCACCCTTTATGTATTGAAATACATGAAACTGTTGCTGGCCTATTATGGTTGCTTTTATCAGTAAACCTTAAATATATTTAGATTTTATCGGTTAATTGTTTATTAGCAGAAAATTTTCCCCACTTATTCTTTATCATGTGGTAAAGTCATAAGTGCCTAAGAATTAAGATTAGTGATCTGTGTGGGCTTGAGTTTCAAGATGTGAGTATTGTGTCACTACTCACCCATGCCAAAGGAATGGGACAACCTGTTCCTGCATTTTCATGACTCAGAGTGAACATAACCCACATGCAGGCCAGACCTCAGTGTATTTGGTATGGTTGCTGCTGCTTCAAAAGACATAATTTCCTCAAAATCCATGTGAAGTACTGTGAAGTATCTATTACTATGCACAGTTGAGTAGAACAACACCAAAATAGGGCTAGTCACTCTCACATTTTTAAATGGTGGGTGAGCACTGTTAATTTACTTGCACTGCCTCTTTAAAAGGAAGTAAATCACAGTAAAAATGAAAAGGCTAGAAAAGAAGTTTCTTGAAAAAGGAAGGTAGAGTGAACCAAAACTGTCTTTACCTGTATATTGCTCAAAACATAATTTTATTTACTGTGTTAGCTGCATGCACTGTTCAGAGGTCACTAATCTATTTATTAAAGCATTTGAAAAACAAAAATCACTTTGCAGGGGCAGGAGGTGAGGTTTGAGGGGCACTAATTTTCACTGCAGTGGATGACAAACGTCTCTAGTCTTAGCTGGAAAAAATAAACTCTTTTCATTGTAATGATTTATGGGAGGCATGTCTGATTTGGTTTGTATCTCCATTTTCTCCTGTGGTCTCAGTTCCCAAACACACTGCCTGTTCAATGATTCACTGGCATCACAGAACCATAGTGCATCATAAAAAATGCAGTCTGATCAGAAAGTTTAATCCAGTTGATTGTGAAGACAGACAAAACCAAAATTAGGCTACATTACACAACAATACTTCAGTTGGAAGGAAGCTACAGTGATTATCTTGTTCAATTGCTTGACCAAGTCAGGGCTGATCAAAAGTTAGTGTATGGTGTTAAGGGCATTGTCCATATGCCTCTTAATTGCTGGCAGGTTTGAGGTATAAACTACCTTTCTAGGCAACCTGTTTGACCACCCTTTCAGTAAAGAAGTACTTTCTATTGTTCAGGCCAAAACTCCTCTGATGCAGCCTTGAACCATTCCTGTCACTGGATCCCGGGGAGAAGAGCGCAGCATCTCCCTCTCCACCTCCCCTCCTCAGGAAACCATGGAGAGTAATGAGGTCACCCCTCAACATCCTTTTCTCCAAACTAGACAAACCCAGGGTTCTCAGATGCTCCTTAGAGGATATTCCATCCAGCCCTTTCACAGCTCCAATGCCCTGATCCTTGCACAAATCCAACTGATGCCATCTCTCTACCTGTTCTCAAAGATATTAGTAGCTGCTTCCACTTTCCTAAGTAAATTTTGTATTTAGCAGTAAGTGTTGTATAAATAAGGTCTTTAAGGAACCATTCATGAAAAAGATTTTGCAAGATGCAAATGAAGAAAACTTCTTTCTTACCTGCAAAATTGTATTTCTGCTCCTCTTCTTTTAGGTAGAAGAACACAATTCATATTCCACAGCTCTACATTAAGATTTTTCTGGGGTTTTTTTCCCTTTGTATGCCCTTTTTTAGATCATTTCCCCAGCACACAGAAGCACAATGGAAGTCTTGCTTATATGGAGCACTCTGTTCAATCAGGAAGTGCTTAATCAGGTCACCCATTTTATCAGGTTATCTTTGCAGGTGTTGGTGCTCATAATGATAATGTCAATGATTAGAAAGAGAAGCTATAGCATTATGTTATATTTGGCCACTGTAAAGTTTTAAAGTTTAAAATATTTTATGTATCTTTATGGACTTCATATTGATAGCAGACCCAATTAAGATGGTAAAATAAAGTAGACCTCCTGCAAGAACTAAAGACACTAGGGGTGGCATTTAATCCCCACTGCTGAAACAATGTTTTCGTCTTGGGGCTTATATGCATCAGGCTTGATATGCCAGCAGGAGAAAAAAATCAAAGAGGATAATTCTATATGAAAAGAAAAGCTAGATGTGGAAGAAGAACACAGTCTAGTTCAACACAAAGGACAAAAGGCCCTAAAAAGAGAGTACAGGAAATTCAAATACACTAGGATATTCAAGGGGAGGAAGAGTGACTATGTAGGAGGCTCACGCAGACCTAGACATATAAGCAGTTTTTTCTGTTAGGTTTATGGGATCATAGAATATGACCTCGTGATAATTTAGAGCGGAAGGTGTCTGTGGATATTCCAAATCCAACTTCTTGCCCAAAACAAGGTGACCTCTGGGCTCAGACCAGGTTGCTCAGGATTTTATACCGCTAGGTCTTGAAACCTCCGGAGATGGACAATTTCTCTGGTTAACCTGCTTGCAACTAAGCTTCCACCTGTTGCTTCTGCAGAAAAAGGTTGTTTTATACTTAATATGAAACTTATTTTAACTTACACCTCTTGCCTCTTATAGACCTCCCATGCACCACTGTGCAGACCCTAGCTCTGACTTTTCTATAACCTCCTCATAGGACCTGTGAGAGGCTTCTGTTCAGTTAATGCAGTTCTTCTCAGTTTCTCCAGTTTAGCCTGGAGAACACCTTTCTTCCCCAGGCTAAACAGGACAAACTCCCAACTTCCACCCACCTTGGTGGCCCTTTGATGAACTTGCTACAGCTCATCAATGTCTATCTCACATTGGTGGGCCAAAATTGGACACTGTACTCCAGGTGCAGTCTAATAAATGGTGAAGGGAGGAGGAAAACCTCTCCCCTTGAACTAATAGCTCTGCTCATGTTAATATAGACCAGAAGGCTGTTGGATTTATTTTCTGCCAGCAGATACTGTTGGTTCATTTTCAACCAGCTGTCTGATGAGACCCCAGGGCCTCATTTCACAGAGTTGCTCTTCAGCTAGTCTGTCCCCAGCCTCTGTCCCTGTAGGTTTTGTTATGTTTCATGTGCAGGTCTGCATATCTGACCCTGTTCAATTTTATAAGGTTCCTGTCAACCCATTCTGCTGTCAAGCCCATGGAGTAGTCTCTTCCATTTGATACCATCTCCAAAGCTGATGAGACCACACTCCACTGCCTTTTCCAGACCCTTGTTAGAGATATTAATCACAACAGTTCCCAGGTTAGACCTCTCTGGCACTCTGTTAGTTATTAGTCTCCATCCAACACGGACACAACCCGTTAACTTTTACCCATTGGTTGTTTGCTCACCCAGCCTTTAGTGCCCTAAATCATGAGGAAGAACATGGGGGAAGGCAGTGTTGAAATATGTTTCCTGAACACACCTAAGGATACTTGCCTGAGGTCCAGGGTCAGTTTTCTTGCTCTTCTCCTCTGTCACTTGCCTCAGCTTTCTGAGCTCCACTGCTTCAAGGTCACTACAGCCAAGACTACAATTGATTAGCATCTCCCCAGCCAGTAATTCCTTGCCTGTGAATAGCAAAACCAGCTGTGTGTCACTGGTTTTGCTATTCACATGGCTGGTCCACTCTGTACTTCTCTCCTTCAGAAATCTGCTGGAGTGCTTGAATCCCACAGCATTGTCATTCTAGCAAGGAAAAGAGAGATCAAACATCCCATAAGAGCCAGGGCCTGTGATACAGAAACTTCCAGGAATTGTTCTCCTTTTATGCCCTTTCTAAAATACTATTGATTCGAATAAATTGGATGAGAGAAGTCTGACCACAGAATAACCTTGTCATTGCTGCTGAGAGAGCAGATGCTGAACTTCAGTGATGTCCTGTGGTGAACAAGGCAGATTCTTAATGTGGAGTCCAGGTACTGCAGTCCTGACAAATGCAGGCTTGAAAATGAGGTGTGTTAGCCATTTCAGCATGTGTGAGGGACTACGAGTGCAGATAGATGTCTGTAGCCTGCATTGGGAATTACAGCAGTTCAAACAAACAGAGCAGAGTCCTGGCAGAGCTGAATCTGGTGGCTTGCATTCATGGAGTCATAGACTGCTAGGATGGAAGGACACCTCAAGTGTCATCTGGTCTAACCTTTACTGGCAAAATCACAGCCAGGAGAAGAACAGCCCAGCACCCTGTTCAGCTAAATCTTTAGTGTCCAATGCTGGGAAATCCAACGTTTACCTGGGGAGATTATTCCAATGTCTGATTGTTCTCATTGTGAAAAATTTTCTTATTGTTTCTGACCAGAATTTTCCCAGGAGTGAGATATGCACTTCCACTGAGTACAGACAAATTTATTACTGCATTAGCATGGAATTAACTTATTATGCCTTCCATCACAATTTTGCTTGAACAACCATGATGTAACTCCTAATCCTTAGCTTTCTTAAATTGGGATAACCTCTGAAATTACCTTTGTGTAATTTTCAGACAGCTACAGTATGTGTACAGCAGCACAATGACAAGCTTTGATCTAATTTTTTCCCTGAAATCCTGAAATCCATCCTTATTACTTCAGGATGTTGTTCTGTGAGGTCATGCAATGTTACCTGCTCATACAGAGGTGGCACAAGACAGCACTTGCTGTGCTGTACAGTACAGTGACATAAAAATAGAAAAAATAGGAAATTTAAGCTCCAAATTTAATGTGGAAGCTGCATTTTATTTGTGACTTCCACCTGTCACAGACTACCATTAGTGTTCCAATATGGCTGGATACAAAAGGGCTATGGAAATGCTTTATTAAAGTACTATCTTTTACCAATAAACAGCTTTTAATGACAATTTACATCACACCTTGACCTTAATAATTTAACTTGTTGTAGGGATCATATTTACCAAATCTAAATGTTTGCAAATATACTAACATATCAGCTTTGAGTATTTTTAAATATTATTTCTTACCATAGTTGCAATAAACTGCAGGAGTTTGCAATTTTTTTATGAGACTGTCCCAGGGTTTTTCCACATAGGATGTGTTTAAATTCATACAGTATGCAATTTTCATGCTGCCTTTGTTTTAATCTTAATATTGTCTTCATTTCAAGTGCAGTCTTAATAACTAGTAATGTTAACTTGTATAGTTTTTGTTACCAAGACACTTTCTCACTGATAGGTGAAAATATGTGTGTGGCAATATAAAAATCCATGCATATCTACACATATGTATGTATATATAACATTTTGCAATCACATTGCTGTTCCCAAAAGTTTATTCAACAAGAGAAGATTTTATGGTTGCCAGCTGGGGTTAAGCCACAACATATGGTTTTTCATTTATATTTTTCTCTAAAGTAAAATATAACTGCAATCTCAGAATTTATGCTGTTAATTTTTCCATGATCAAAACATACAAAGTAGAAAACTATCCAGTCAGCTAATAAGGTGATGCTGGTTATTCTATAAATAGTCACCAAATGCTGAAAAGTTTTGGATCATAAAGCTTTTTTTTCTTGGACACATTATCACACTTGGAAATAGAAATACCTATTACCCCAGTATCAACTTGTAAATTACATTTTCTGTGAAGATAAATTGTAGCACCTAGATTTCATGGGATGGAATCACTCTGAGCATCACACTGCAATTATTTTTACTCTTTGTTGCTTTAAATTTTGATTCATGCACAGTTTAAAGGTTTGAATAATTGAATCAAATAATTTACCATATACTAAAAGTTAGAAAGAAGTCGTCGTTATTTTCACCAAAATTGTGTCCAGAGTGTGTTTTTTTCTGGGGCAAGGGGTAGGTTGTTGGCTGGAATGCTGAATGTTTCTTCAGGAAAAACATATTTTTTTATAAAAGTCCCACTGAAAAGAAAGAACCTCTACATATGGCCATTTCCTGGCAACATCTTTAAATTCACTCAGTGAGTATAGTTTTATTCCTCTCTTCATGTTTGTGACTTCTTCCTCAACCTGCCTTTCTTCTCACCCATTAAAGAGCACCTTTTTTTTTTTTTTTTTTTTTTTGTTGTTGTTGTTGCTGTTGTTACTGTAATTCATCTTTTTATTGTACAAACCTCCCAGATGATTCCAACTTCAGCCATGGTTTCTCTTCATTATTCTAAATATTTCTTTTTTTCTTGTCTTATTAGAATTATATAATCTTGACAATTTCCAAATGTTGTTGTAGGAATATAGCAAGCTTTGCAATGGCACTTGTTTTCTCTTTTGTCTGGTCTCAACCAAAGCCTGCTGATCTCTTTTTCTCAGAGACTACTTTGGCCAAAACTAGGCTTTAAAGAAAAGCCTGACAATCCCTAGCTGGTGAAGTCTCTGGGAATTTAACAAGTACTTTTAAATTAAAAGAAAAAATATTCCTAATTAGTATACCAAATAAATATGTACTGTAGAATTCAGGATTTGATATATTCAGATGTGTCATTTAATGAGAAATCATTTTTGCCCCTGCGATGACCCTTTTTAGTAAAAGAGAAATCGGATCAACAAATGTTAAAAGGAAGAATTTCGAGGAATCCGATCTGTTTCTGATTCAGTCATTCTTCCAGCACATTCTAACAAGCCGCTGAATGAGGGTATTCCAGGACTTGTAGGATTTCAGTCTCTTCTTCTGAAAGGGCCAGACACCTTAGAGATGTTCTTTACATAATCCTTAGAAGACCAGAGTTTGCCCTGTCAGGTAAGCACAGCAACACCACATCTCATACGGAAGGTGAACAGGCTTTAGGTAGATGCAGAATACCAGATAAAACATAACTCTTTCCCCTTTCATGTTTGTCCTGGTATTCTGCAGAAAGAGGGGGAAGAGTAACAAAGGGATACAGATGACCGAGAAATCAATAAATTTTTCTAAGATTTAAACTTCCCAATTAATAACCTGCCCTGCTTTATTTTTCTGTGTTC
Organism: Grantiella picta; assembly: GCA_013397955.1. Taxonomy (NCBI): domain Eukaryota; kingdom Metazoa; phylum Chordata; class Aves; order Passeriformes; family Meliphagidae; genus Grantiella; species Grantiella picta. The sequence goes on from VZRM01005064.1 coordinate 1,844,892, forward strand.
TATGAACTAGTATTATTTTGGCAAGAAAGATACAAATACAGCCCCCTTCCCAAAAATTTTATACAATTGTTCCCAAAGTTACTTCCAATTTTATGAATTCAAAATTCAGTCTAATCTGTGGGATGACCACTTTCTGAAGACTACTCTGTATCAATTTGTCAACACATCTCTTTTTTTTAGCATTGTCTAGCAACATGCAAGTTTTTTTCCTGTATCACTATCAGTTTCTTCCCCAGCAGTACCAGTTCACACAAGAATGACAGCAGGAACACAGCTGTCAGACTAATTTGGTTTGTCTAATTTTGACAGCAAGAAACCCACAGTATTTGCTATTTCATGAACAGTACAAATATCCCAACTATTTTTAACTTATGTCATCATGATAAAAAATAAAACTTACATGAAGCACAGCTTGAGCCAAGCTGCTTTGGATCCATTTCAAAAATTGCACCCCTTGGGGTTTCTGTTCACATCTCAGCCAACTGGGCAGGGCTTGCAGGCACAGGGACAGAAACAGCTGCCTACAAAATAATTGATCATATTCACCTCATGCTCAAAGCTAGAATCATCTAAAGGTCTAGTCTACAGTAACCTATGGCTATCTGAGTTTTCTGTTTTCTGACAAGCTATTTTAAGCAATGAAGACAACTTAAGAGACTTAGTGCTGTGCTATATGAAAGCCCAGAAAAAAACATCCTTGTGCCATTGGGTAGTGTAACTGCTTATACATATTTTCATACGGTGCTGTCCTGTACCATGATGCTATAGCAATGCCTAAAAAAAAAAACTTTATTATTGTGTATTTTCTGTTTCCTAAAATATATGCAATATCAGTGAAAAAAAAAAGTTCCAGAACACAAAATGCAACATACACCCGTTAGGAGGAATAGACATAAATCTTTGTTTCTTAAAATACTCTCTGAAATAATCTAATTGGTTGTATATTTCTAGTTTATAATGAGGCAGAAAACCCAGGCAGTTTTAAATTTAGGGATATGTGATCTCACTGCCTTTACATTCTATAGTATTGGCAGTAAATTCAGGGTAAGATGCAGCTTTTTACAGACAGCCTAACATCACCGTTAGAGAGACCAGAATCAAGTCGAACAAGTTGAAAGCTTTATTGTATAACCACCACATTTATTTTAGCAGATAATTTAGATGCTTTCTTGCTTCATTAATTTTTTTATGACCAATCTCATTTACATGCTATAGTTAGTCCTTCTACATATATTTATATAGGGCCTTATTCAAACTACCCTTGCCAAAATCTCAAATTATAATGCTCTTCTGATACAGGGCTGTAACCAGTTCTACAGGCACAATAATACTGCTGGAAACATTAATGGAGGAAACATGGAATGTCTTTTGTCCCCTCAGGCTGACACAGATATTCTAAGAAATAGATCATCATTAATTTACAGGACAACTGCGTTGTTTCCAATATCCTATCAATTCTTCCCAGAAAGTGTCAGAGAAGCAGCACTTTCAGGGAGTGATTTAGCAATACAGCAGTTTCTCTAACAGAGAATATATGTTTAATGATGTTTCACCATTTTTGACAATGACTTTTCATGTTCATTTACTTTGAATATGCTGTATATATGTTAAAAGATAATTCCCAAATCCAAAACCAAGCCACATCTTTAAAATTATTTTGATTATACTAAACAAATCCAACACCAATAGTCAATGAGGTTACTGAAATGTAAGGATAAGCTGGAATTTTCTGAAGACATTTTAATAATGGGAAGGGAAAAGCCTGCATGACTCTCTTTTTCTCTGTGAAATGTCTAGACAGGGGGCCATAAGTAGACACATGGAGCCATGCTCAGTGTGCAAGGAATGACTTCTTACTGTAGTGCATCTGTTAATTCAGCCAATGACTAGTGAAAATTAAAATATATTCAAGTTCATTGAAGTAATTGAGGAAATTCACCTCATGTAGTTTCACTGTGTCTGATTTTCCCACATCTGAGCTCAGCTGTGAATCATGGCTGCAGCATTAGAGCAGATCTGAGCTGTGGAGAAGGATGAGCAGCTCTGTGTGGCATTCAACTTTTGTTGAGATGATCAAACTCCAGGGTGTCCCTGCACTACTCTAAGCATTCATCTATAAAAGACCTGGATAGGATCATGAGTGAAAAATGAGAATCCACACATTAGGTCCTCAGTAAAATAATGTTCATGATGCCTTAGAATGACTGTCTTGAAAGAGACAGCTAAAAAAGAAACATGAGGTTTTATGGTAGGTTGGTTGACATATGGTAAGTTGACATATTTACTGTAAATGAAATGAAAACTAAAGATATACTAGAAAAAATGCCATAAAGTCTTAAAAACAGATGCTCTTTATTCTGCACAGGTTGAAATGTTAGCCACAACAGAAGCAGAAAACTACAGAATGACATTGCTAGGATGATCCTTTCCTTGTTGAATTAAAACCATTTACATGAAAGATTAACTCAGGATGTTATAAATGCATTTTTTGATGTAGTAACACTGACTCTGTATTCTGTCTTTGAGGAAAATACAGTAACATGCTAAACTTAAAATAAATAGTGTGTGAAGTGGTTTTAATTTAGGGAATTAAGTTAATTCTTTTCACTAAATTTGATTAAATCAAATACATGGATTCAATATGGTTTAGCCAATGAAGCTTAGGATCACATCTTTAACTAATCCAGGCTGCAATCCTTGAATGTCATACATACAAAAGTTGTAACTGATGATGACTGAGACCTGAAAGGAATTAAACCAAAGTACTAAGTGCCTTTGGTACCATGAATATTCTTTGTATTTCTTCTTTATTGTCTTCTCATAATTTTTTAGAGCTAGAAGGTAAGGGCTTCCTTTTCCTTTCCTATCAGACATTGAGATTTTGTTTTGGAATTTTTTTTGTACTTGAATGTCTCATCGTACAGACTGAAGGCTATTCCAGGACTATTGCATAACCTCCCACTTAGGGACATATTGTCAATTATTTTGCCTCAGGCTTTAAAACAATCTTTCTGTTAGTCTGGATAAAAGACAAAAAGTGAGAAATGTTTTTACATATGCTATAGAACATACTAAATTCTTAATGTCAGTCATACTCCCTTGGGAGTCTAATTATGAAATTTACAGGTCTGTGCACTTTTGTCAAAATTAAGCCCAGATAATAATTGTGCCTCTTTGCATTACTCTATTTAAGGACTATTTGTATTGTATAGATTTCTAAAATTTTTGTGGATCAAAATTTATTTTTGTTGGACAAGTATTAAAGTCATTATAAAATTGATGTTAAGCCACTCAGGAGGTAGTAAGAAAGAGTTATTTGAGCTTATTTTCTTAAATATATAAGTGATGATAAAGAAGGAGTAAGCATTGCATCAATTTGAAAAAAACTAAGAGTAGTTGTGAATATGGGTGAAGCTTAAAATTACTTAAAGAAAGGCACTATGAATAATATAATGAGTTGAAACTAGGAAACAATATTCAAACTGGGATTTTCAATTGGTTCTTCACTTGAAATCTCTTCAAATTTTGTTTGCAGTTTAACATGGCCAAGGAAAGAAGTCAACAGTTCATGGTTATGACTTCATTAGTTAATTAAACTGGGCTGAGAACAAAATTTTTTGCATTACTGTTTATGTAACCTGGAAGAAATTTATAAGGGTTTAAAAATTGGAGAGAGCTATTGATTCAAGTAATTTTGCTGTAAAAATTTGCATTAATGCCAGTGTATTTGTCCATTATTTCTGGCTACAGAAATTACTACTGTCCTGGATAGTGTATATATATACATATATATAAAAAAAAACCTCACAGTTGAAAAGATTAGCCTGTGTTTAAGGACTAGGCTCTGTGTCTGAAGTTTCCAAGACCACAAAACTGTGCCAGCTCTCCTCTCATAGCAGACCCTAAAAATTTCCCAACTCACCTTCATATCCTGTTCTGCAGAAGTACATGTGAGCACTTGGACAGGTGAAGAAAGCCCACAAAGTGAATACTGAATTTTACTAAACTGTTAATATTGGCCAGACAGCAGCTTGGTACACCAGTGATATAGTTTATTTGCTTAAGGTGGGAGGCCTCCTCAGATATGCCAGATCCTCTGAGCTCTAGAGGATGGTCTTCAGTTGCCACGAGGGTGACAACCCTGGTTTACTCTATCTACATGAAGTCACAGTGGCTATACAAGTAAATATATCAGTCCCAATAAGAGATCCCTGACACCCAGACCAACTGTTGCAGAGTCTCAGAACCGTAAGAGTGAGATTTAGCACAATCAATAGCACAATTCATGCCATGATGTGCAATTATCATCTCAATATGTTCTCTGTTCAAAATACTGAAAATAAATTCCCTGGAATTATCTGTCTTCAAGATAATGTCCAGACTCTGTCCTACAGAGAGTTAGCTCAAGCCCTAGCAAAAAGAAAACAAAACAAAGAAAAAAGAATCCAAAGAGCAAGATAATTTTACAGTATGGACAAAAGGAGATCCAGTATGTCTAGTTTTGCAACATATTGCAACATAGACATATTCTCTGTATATGTAATTTGGCTCATTAAAGGGATCACAGGACTCTCCTCTGAGCAGAACCTAAGTAAATCTAGACACAGTTTTGATTGTGCAGGAATGATGACATAGGAGCAACAGGGACTGTTCCATAGTCCAGGCTCTGCTGTCCTAGGTAGTATACTCAAATCCCTTTACAAATAGGTCTATCTTCATTATAAAACAAATTATTCATGACAAAGTACCTCCTCTTCCAAAACTTACAGAAAATTATCATTTTGAAAGTGCAAATTATTATTTGGATTCCTCTCTAAGCTTTAGAGAACACACATTCAGCTACTGTTTATTTTGCTTAAAAAACATCTTATAAGCATGGTCATAAAATGTGTATGCCCAGTGGCAGTTCAAATGATATTTAGCTTGTAAGAATTGACACCAAACGCTTCTACAGAGGAATGATGTATTTTCTGCTCTCATACATATTTTGGTGAGCATTTCTTGTTTTAGTGTGTAGTAGTGCTGGACTTGAGACTAGTCCTGTGCTTTTTGTAAGAGGGAAATAGGGCTCAGGAAGATTTTCCTGAGGATTATAAAGTTTTGATGGGGGTGGACCCCATGTTCCCAAGGTAGTGGATACTGGTTTCTCTTAAAACATCAGAGTGCCACTATAAGAAAAACAAGAAATTCCATTTAAAAACAAACAAACAAAAAAAAAAACCAGTACAAACTCTATAATGTTTTATAACATGGATCTGAACATTTAAACAGCACACACGTTTGAAAAAGACAAATCATATCTGCATCTTCTGTTTCTTGGAATCATAGGACACACAAATTGAGCAGACAAGTTACCAGAGAGGAAAGCAGAAAGTTCATATGTAACTGCGATATTTTGAGAGTGAAAAAGCTTAGTATGCATAATAGCTCCACATCTACATTGTGCATTCAGTGGCAAGAGGACAAATGGAAAAAATAGAAATGTCATTGCATTAGTCATTGAATTAATGTTGTGACTGCCTGTTAGTATCAAGGTTATGACTTATACAGGACAAACCCTTCAGTCTTTTTGTTTATCAGCACTAGTTATACTATTTACATGTCCTTACTTTAACTTTGTTGGTGGCAGAGATATTTCCTCTAGACTTTTATTTTTATCTGCTCAAGTAAAGTTGCAGAAGCTGTCACTTCAAATAATAAACTGCAACACAACATTTCTATGTGCAATAAACAATATTCAGTTCATATTTATTCTAAAGCATAAAAAATGTGGAGATTTGGAGAGATTTTGGACATCCCTTACTATGGAAGATACTGTATGGGTACTTCAGTAATGGGATCCGATAGACCAAGCACTTCAAAGTACATTTCAAATTAAGGAGTTCTATTGATAGCAGTATGTATAAGTTTGAGGAAAATTCCCAAGTCTCATGCAGAATATTAATACATTTTATGATATCTTCTCATGTTTTTCTACCTTTTGTTCATGGAAAATATGCTTCAAGTCTTATCTTTTAGATATAGAAACTAAACTTTCCCAGGTCACCTGTTTAGTCTTTTAAAATTCAATAGTATCACAGTTCTCTGAATTAACTGTTGTTCAGCCACTGTTCCGTACACCAGTATATCTGTGTAACAGCAGAAACAACATTGATATTTTTATATTCGTATTGACTGACAAGTCTAATTGCCTTTCTAAAAAAGTATGGCGGAAAATTGGACATGTGATATATGGTACTTATGTGAATAATCATATATTTAAATCTAAATAAGGCATATGTATAAATTTTATAAACCAAAATAATATTTTAGCACATTTTATTAATTCTAGCTTGCAACATTTATATTAGCAATTGATTTAAGTGAACTCATCATGCACACAAGATTCAGGATATGTATAAAATCAAAAATCACTTATCACTGGACTTAACATTGTTTTAAAACTTTGTCAGGGTTGAAGAAAATAATACATGACATTGGCTTTGATAAATACTTAATCACAAACTTTTTTTATTTATTCCTTTTTACTAATAAATAAAACTTTACATCTCTTTCAAAAATGCTGGAAGTAAAATAACTTTTCAAAATTTAAAAAAAGTCAGACCTCCAACATTCACATGGTTACACTCGCTAGCAATTCACAGAATAATCTTCAAAACAGCATACAGCCATAAAACTGTTATACCTTCTACACAATTAAAACACAAATAAAGCTTTGTACTGACCTGTGCAGTGTCTAGATGGAATGTGAGCAGGCAGTACATTTACATGAAATAGGTTCAAAGCCCTGAGCTCAGGCAGTGGCTCAGGTAGCTAATGATCCCAAGAAAGAAGAGTTTGGAATACTCTGCATTTAGCTGTCATTTAATATGGAACTGCAAAAGCAGAGGTCCTGTGAAAGCAGGGATTGGTTTCTAAGCTAGAAAGCTCATCAGCAATGAGCAAGCACAGGCCTGTGGATGGCTCCACCTGGATCCAGTTGCAATGAGTGAAGCTCAATTCACTTGAGGCATCCAGGCTACACCTGAGAGAAGCAATTGTCTCTGGAGAGGTTGATCCCTCGTGGAAGGACTGGTGAATCTCAGCCTGGGAAGCAACATGGAAGTTTGAGGTCTTCTGGGAAGCAGTTCAAGCCCTGTCAGAATAAAATCCAGAGCCCTCTTTGCTGAGAGGGCTTTGTAACCTTCCCCTTCTCCATCCCTCTTCTCTCTTTCTTTCTGTTCTTCTCTTAATTCCATTTCTATTGATTTGCAGTCACTCTCTTGAGAATGCAGGAGCCTTATAAAGCCAGTGGATAGTGACAAACACCTTATTAAAGCCTCCTCAGACACTGTGGTGGCTGTGGATCTGTCCCTTTCCACTCCTAAGGAAAGTGTTCCGATTCATCCTGCCAAACAGACAGCAGCTCATTAAATACTACCAGACCTAAAGTGCCCATAATAGAAAATGTGACTGCAAATAGAGAAACTAACAACAGAGTCCCATTTTACACCAGAAATCTAGAACAGACAATAGAAACAAATTAAGACCAACACTATTGTAACATCCCTTCTCTGGCTAATCAAAACAGCTTTGTGGGGTTTTCTTATCACACATGTCATGCATTTTCTGCCTGTAAGCTTTCCCACAAACCTTGTTTTGCTTCTGCATATATGTAGCCCTTGCCACTTTTTAATCTGTGGTTATCAATATCTCTAAAAGAGTGAGCAATTCACTGAAGAAATTAGGTTGTGGAAAAGTTTCGCAAAAATTAGCATGAATGTATTACAACACTGTGTCTAACCAAAGCTTTGTGCAGTAATTGAAAGGAGCAAAATAAATAGTGCAATTCAGTACAAGGAAAGTTGGTTTACATTGTTAGGATCTGATTGCTTTTTCCTAAACTAACAGCATGACATTTTTTATAATTACACTTCAGTCTTTCTGATGTGCTTGTGTTTTAACTGTCTTGCACAACTGCTAAACAATTGCATTCTCTTCAGCAACATTTTGATGGTGCTAGAGCTGCTTTGTATTGGGGTAAAAAGGGAATGTGTCTGGCTGCAGTATTGTGGTAAGAATGCTATTGTATTGATGCATACAGCAGTGTCACAGATAATTCCAGGGTTTTAAGATAAACAAATAAAAGCCTGTAAAATATAAAGAGCTCAGTTCTTGGTTTTTTAGCAAGGAGATTTGCCATGACCAAACTTGAAAAGTGGCTGATCTGGGACCAGCTGTGTGAAGGTAGCAAGTGAAGCTGTAGCATCCTGGTATCCTTGAAAACCCCTCAAAGATGTTTAAGATGACAAAAATATCAACCATTTCTACAAATGAGACAGGGAGTGTGGAGGGTTGAGTCCATGAAGAGGCAGAGCAGCCCTGTCCCTGGTCAGAGGTACTGGTAGGGCACTCCACCAGGAGAGGCATGAGAGGCAGAGTCCTTCAGAGACTGACAACTGCAGTGGGGAGCAGGACGTGATAGAAAAAAAAAAAAAATGAAAACTGCTGGTGCAGGAGCTTTACCCATAATAATTTATATAGTCTGCCAAACCAGCTCTCAACAAGGTTCTCTCCTAAATTCATAATCAGACTAGTCAGCAGTAATCAGAGATGCACGTTTGGGAATGAAATATTCAGCCTACCAATTGGAACACCTCAGGGACAGCAATACAAACACACAGAAAAAAAACCCAAAAACCTGGTACTAAAATCACTGGACTTCTGAATTATCCATGAAATGAGAAATGGCTTCCAGAACTTTTCTTTCGAGGCAATTAGCAATTACATTTCTGTAAGGAAGAGAAGGGTTAAAACCTTTGGGCAGTATAAGTTTAAAATGCCAGAAGCTATAACAGGCAAACGTTTATGTACCAGGGTTGCATACAATTTCCTGTGCAACAAGAGCTGAACATAAACTGTTATGCACCGCTTATACACAGCTGTACATAAATAATACAAGTTTCATGCAGAGCTTCATATTATAAAGTTTACGTGCAAAATCTTTCCATCTCACTAACTTTTCATGCTTGCATTTGCAGTAAATTGAACCACCAAAACCAACCTGAAGGCAATCAAAAAAGAAAAGCAAATGAAAAACCACAATACACATTACATTATCCAATTCAGAAGAATAAAATTTTGCAAAATTTCAGATCATAAGGTAGCTAGCTTTTATTAAAATTCTTCTCTGTGCAGTTTTATTCACACTTTGTAACACTTCCTAGTTACACAATCACCAAAAGTGGACCTCCATTCTGCCCATTCTGTGGTTTTTTAGGGAATCTCAAAAAAGTGTTCTTGAAAATTCTTGCACAGGGAGATGGGAGTTTATTTTTTTCACCATAGCATCACGTCTTCCATTGTGAGAGACTGGAAGGATTGCTGGCTCAAAATATTTCACATCCGTGTGGGAAGGGGAAGGTTGGGCCATTCCCTGGCTAGGCACTGCCCTGCCCTGTACACCCCACACCCCCCAGCCAGTATCCCTGCCTGGCAGTGGCTGCCGGTCCCTGGCATACAGGAGTCAATGCTCCACACCTGCCCCTGGAGCCTCTGACCAGCTCCTGAGTGGCCAAATAACCAGAACTCCCACCTGGAGGAAGGGGCAATCAAGGCCAAGGGTATTTAAAGTAGAAAAGGAGGCAAGCATAAGTCTTGATCCCACCTCCTCTAGGAATTTCTGCCGGCTGAACACCATTTGAAACAACAATGGTATCTATATTTGTTCTTTTCTGTCTTATCTTTCTTTTTCTGCTGCTCTCTTTTTGGAATTTTTAAGTAACTTCAGATTGAAGTAGCTTGGAGTTTGTGAGGTTGAATGGCTTAAATTGATGTGTTGTGGAATGTTTTATGTTGAGTGAATGTTCCACTAAACCTTTTTCCAAAGTGCTCTGATTTTCTAAAGTTCCTAGTGAAGTATTTTTTTTGTTTGTTTTGACCTCTTGAGAATATCTTGTAAGTATTTTTCCTGTGCATCTAACTCAGAGTACACGAATGACTGTAAGCCCTTTTAAAAGTCTCATTGAGTGAGTTTTGGAGCCTTACATCCATCATCTAGGTTAATTCTCCACATTCACACCTCTATTTGATAAATGTCTTTATAAACTAGCAAAAATTGGAAGTTCAACTGTAATAACTGAGTTTTCCATCTGACCTTTACTTTGTATAGATACTTATGTGTTCATGTTACCAAACGTTTCATTTTCCTCCATATGTGTAAAGCATCATAGGTGCAATAAATTTATTAATGAAAGAGTATTGTGCTTTCCAATAGAACAACCTAACAGATTCTGGAAAAGAGGCCAACTATGTTGATTCAAGTTCTATTATAATCTCTGGAGTCTCCTTTCAATAAAAGTAAACTGTGGTGCTATTTATAACTTCAGACGATTTTAAAGTATTGTTTTACAAGTCCCAAAGGTTTCTTTTCACACTTCATGTTTTCTATTGTGGTCTCTACAGATTTCAGCATTGTGCTACAGGTATTGTATCCCAGCTAAGACATTTGCATAGGTATTATTTTCTGCAGTTAATTTCCTTTAAATTCTCAAGTTCTTGAGGAATTTATAACTTGCTGTAGTGTGCTACAGTTTATTCACAAATGAACTCACCTCTTTCAATAACTAAAAATAAGCAAGCATGTATTTTTGCTCTTTCTGACTTGGGACTTGTGTATTAAATTAGATTTCTGACCTGTTTAACAGAAAGAAAAGAGAAGAAATGCAAGAATGCTAAATATTCACTTTTAACACAAGGAATAGCTAGTTATGCTAGATCTTACCTGATATTATATTTCATTGTCCTCCAGGCTCAAAAGGAATTTTTGGCTTTTTATGAATGCTCCTTTAAATATGGTCTTATTATATTTAATATATAAACAAATGCTATTCTTAATTAGAGACCAAGAAGTCTTATGTTTGCTTGGAGGCCTCCTTAGTCCAGAACCATTTTCTAACATCTCTCATTATTAATGCCCTGTACCGCAACAGTAGTGTTACTATTTAGTGATTGCTATTTGTCTTTTGAAAACTTTAAATGTGGTGACTTCCCTAACTAAACTGTTGCAAATGGGGTTAATTTTGAGTAATAACTCATGTTTTGCTGGAAAGAAAAACCAAACAAGATTGAATTTTCAGGGTTTCTTTCCTGTTCTGCCCAACAAAATAAGAACATGTCAACATATCAAGCACTAGAGCCTATGTTTGTGGCCCTACTCATGCTCATGTTCGCTCTGTGCTGTCAGCAGATGTATCAAGGTTGCTTTTTGGTTGGTTGGGGTTCATTTGGTTTGGTTTTTTTAAATGATCACAGTGCCAAACTCTCTGTAGCAATGTCCAACAACATAATTGTTACAGCAGTTACAATGTGTAGCTTGGAAAACTAAGATTGGATATTGCAGGGGGAAAAAGTCACGAGGTAGGTAGTACTTCACTGAAAGAAGTTGCACAAAGAGGCTGTGAAATCTCTCTCCTGGGCATCTTGAAGACTCTGCCAGACACAGACAAAGCTGCCCCTGTGCACTGCTGGCAATAGTCCAGTTTCAAGCAGGAGACTCCAACTGACACTTCTATTATACTATGAAATAATTTCAGTCCCTACTACATCCCAGAAGTAATAATAGGTACTGTCTAGCACAGGAAATAACTCATTGTGTGCCTAAAGACTGCATTACCTTTAAACCTTAGCGTGTTAAGAATAATGCAGAAAGAAAAAAATTGCTAAATCACTGGGTTTTGCTGATTGTATTTATGCCCCTAATATTATTTTAACAATGCTCTTTTGTGATTTAATAAATGCTCTCTTGTGTTGATCAAAGTGGAAAAAGTCCTTTATAATGGGACCTGATCTTTGAGAGCTGTAAATGCTGTACAGTGTGTACTTTTGATCAGCAAGAAAAAGTAATGCATAGCAGCAGCTTTTCAGAATTACAGATATCTTGCAAGAAAATAAAAGGCCATTGTGTAGACAATGGCACAGAAGTTCAGCTCGTTATTGATTTGACAAGAATGATTCTCATGGTTTGATTTTCCAGAAGAGCTGAATGATTTGAACTCTTTCATATTCTCAATAATTACCCTTACTCAGACATAAAGTCAGTTTGGAACTGCATTCAAAAGTATAAAATAAGAAGATCTGCATTGCAGAGATCTTTGCTCACTTATGGTTGATTAAACTGATTACTTAATAAATCCTGATTGCTCTAATTTTTTAAAGGTATTCCTTTTTAAAGATCTGCTGACAAATGAAAACAAACCCATGTTCCTCCACAGACAAATAAATAATAGTAAATAGGTGGAAACAGTGATTGAATTTGTATGGAAGCACATTGACAGGAGATGGCTTATAATGAGGAGTGTTATCCCACACTGTGGAGCAAGGGACAGTGACTCAGAGCTGACCATGCCTCTGACTCTGCCTCATTAGTAAAAAATTCTGTCCCTGGTTTACTCGGCTGTTTCTGGTACTCCATCAGATGTTCTGCAATAAGGCAAATAATCTATATAATAACTTTTTGGTTTTTTCAGTCAACAGAATAAATGCAGAAACTATTATTATTATTATTAAATGTGGTTAATTACTGTATCTGTAAAAATGCTGTAGCATTTTCTGATAAGCATACATCTTGGTTGCAAAACAGCTTTAGTTTTATTGACTTTTTTCCTCATTTATTCACTTCCCAGAAATAATTTAGAAAAGGAGTTCACTGACAAATGTGTTCATAGAAACAACATATTTCCATAGGGTGTCTCAAATCTTTGGAAAAGAAAAATCAGATTGGAAGTAATCTCAAATGGAACCTGTTCAAAATGGACCGTGTTTGGTCAAAGAGGGAACAGGAATACAGAGGAAAGCAGACTTGTAAAGATGATTTCCAGGATGTCAGTAGTAACTATGATTTTGTTTAAGGCCATGCATTGCAGCAAAATTCACTATCCCATCCCCCTCAAAAAATACGTATTCCACAAGTAAGCTTTAGGACTAATTTATCCAGTCTCATAAATTACAAGGGTCTTAAGCTATGAAGCAACAAAGCATTAAATGAACAAAGCTTCAGCTTCTTCCTTAAGATATTTTAATCAGTGAGTATGGAACATCTAGAAACAATAAAAAATTCTTTAGGCCACAGTGAAGAAAGGTACCTGTTTACTGCACAGAGATTTCTGTATGGAAATTAAGTTTGCCTTTTGAAAATTTACTATGGGTTGAGCTGAAAAAACTTTCTTGCAATCAATGCCTAAGAAAGCTATATATTAAAATTATCTTTTGTAAGTGGTAGAAAAGTACTGGATGAATGATAGGCTGATAAATAATAATCAGATTTTGGATAATACAGATTTTTTTCTAAATAATGAAAATACTGATCATAAATACATGATAAATTATTTACACAGATTTTTACACAGTTCCCATCCTAGTTCTCTTTATCGATGTTTAACTATAAGGCTTTCTAGAAAAAAAGGCTAGTCACTAACTGATCAGCATTTTAACTTTTCAGCACTTTAACCACTGGAATATGTGAAGTTTTATGGAACTACTGTATAAAAATAGATGAGAATGAACGTAGTGAAGCACAGAGACCAAGAAATTTTTGTAAAAATTTTCAAATTGATATGAAGAGCTGCAATTTTAGAGTATTTTGGACCTTCTTAGATGTCCAGTTCCTTTCAACAATGAAGAGAATTTAGTGTGCTTGGATACTCCCGTGCAACTAGGCCTATGTTAACTGGCAGAGAGAAGATGAGGATCTGAACAGAGAATGGTTTAAGAATAGGGACTTTGCAAGGAGGTGATGGTAGACTGGGGGTCTGCTGTCAGAATACAGACTGCTGAGGAAAAAAACAGCTTTCATTGTCACTATACAGGGGAAGGTATTAATTCCTTTGAAATATATGATGTTCTTGTTCTTAAGAGAGCTTTAAGAGTTCTGAGTCATGCAATGGAGATTATTTTCTGCTGGAAAAATAAAGAAAAAGATTGGTTTAAATAACTGCTGATGTCTTTAAACCAACAGGATAATAACTAGTGAAGGTTAAAAATAGGTTGCTTTTATACAACATGAGAAGATAGTTAACAAGAGGAGAAGAACGTCGCAACCTGCAACCAAGTTATCCAAGGATAACTTGGTTATCCTCAAGATAAAGAGCCCTATATTCACCAAAGTTATTGTTTCAGCATTTATTAGCATCACTGCATCTGCCTACTTGCTCTCAGATATTTACTGTGACTGCAGCACCTGTTGCATATTTCACTCTTCTGGTCAAACAAAAGAAGACATCTTTCTGTTGCTTGTGTATGTAAATGTTTTATTGCTTAACCCCCTCCTTCACCTCTTATTCACAGAAATGATGGCAGCCCTCAAAAATTAAAATGGTGCCTTTTTGTTCTGGGGAAAATGTTGCCCATATCAAGGGCACGTTTAAACAGACTATGTTCTTGAAGATCTCCAGCTGAGAATTTCTGAACATCAGTTTTTCTTTTTTTCCTTGGAAAATCTTATACGAAAAACAATCACAAATCTAAAATTCTAATTCAGATCTGTGGCCTTTTCAGTATCTGAAATGAACTTCAGTTATAAAAGCTCTCACACCTTCTGAGTGGCCTGCTTGAATTACCTGTGTCTCTGTGCCCTTCCTGCTGAAGTGCTGATTGAATGTTAGTAGATAGAAATGCAGACCTTAGGAATGTGACAGACAGGTCACCCTCCAGCCTGTATTCTTGTTATGTATAGAATCACTTTGTCCAAGCCAGTAAGAATGTGTTCTGAAAGCTGCCTCCCTACCACCAACAGCTGATCTGCACTTTACAGATGTAAATTTATTGGTGCAGTTATAACATCTAAGCCCCAGTTCATGTTCAGCAGGTATAACACTAATTGCAGGAACAGTCAAGACACCTCTAATTAGGATAAAATCCATAGACTGCGTATAGCTTTTTTGTTAGAGTTGCTGAAGCAGGTTAATGGGGGATTCCCTGGTGACAGGGGATGTGTCTCATGGTTGCATTGAAATGCTCCTCCGTGCAGTAAAGCAGGCTCTGGCAATCAAGAGGCAGGGATCAGTAGGGTTTAACACTTTGCAGTGGGATGAAAGTTTCAGAAGAAATTCTCTCTTTGCCTCCCGCATTAACTCTATTTGGAGTAAAACAGTGACAGAGGTGGCAGTAACTATCCTACAGTTATCAATGTAGCAGTCTATTTGCAAACCATCAGATGCAGAGCTGTTTGTCACAGGGACTGATGGCTCAGGTAGCATGTAGCAGCAGCACCAGCTAGTCTAGGCTTCCATGAGCAGCTTATAATGATTTCAGTGGTCCCTTCAGTTTATATTTAAATTCAATCAGAAAGAGCATGATGGCACAGCTGGAATAGCCAACAAGCCAATACTGAAATGTCCACTCCACTTTCAGGAGAATTAAATTCATTACTAATTTGTTATGCTTGAGGTACTCATCATATAAAACAGGATATGGAGACAAAATATAGAACCACTGCAGGCGTGCTGTTTTTCACACAGTGAAGGCAGACCAGCTCCTTTTTTTCTGGGCAGAGATCTCAAGAGCACTGCTGGTACCATCTGGTGTGGGGCAGAGAAGGAGATTGATATAGGTCTTTAGTGAGGGTTTAGATCATTGTACCCTCATACATAGATTTGCCAATATAACCATTTACTTCTGAACTGTGAGTCTCCCCTGGGTTTATATGACTGTGTCTGCTCTGGGTTGTTAACCCCATCTGAATCTGATAATTTCTAGAAGGTGAGATAGTTGCTTTTTGAAGCTCTCCAAAGATTTTTCTCAGAAAGAAACCAATCTTAGGCAAGCCTGCTGTGAAAAAAAAAGGTTTTCCCCTCAGACTAAAACTTGTCTGACAGAAGAGCAGCCAGTTGCATATCACCTAGGAGACACAAAGGATCAGGGGCACATTGCTGCCTGGAATGTGACTTTAGACCCAAGTGACACATAAATATGAACATGATGACTTTGGTTATGGGAGAAATGTCAATTTTGTCTCTGTTTGGATAAATGCATTTGAAATGTTCAGATGCCTTATGGATTCCCAGCTCCTTGGCACATCGTTACAGCCACCTTTAGAGGAGTGCCTAGAGGACACGATGGAATGACAGTACTGTTAACACAAGGTATATCTCTGGTAGAGACAGGCCCTGTGAAAGGTACATTCTGAGCAATCTGCCGTAGAGTGGTTTTTTGTTGTTGTTTTGTTGTTTGTTTGAATAAGAGGAGAACTTCCTTGCCATAAGAGTTATCCTTCTAGGCATGCCTGACACTTAGACCTTGGGAGACGATATGCCCTTGCAGTGGGGCCTTCAATCTTGTTTAGTGGGTGCTCAAAGGCTGGAAATAATACATGGGATAACAGAAGGGAGCAGTGTCTCTAGCTGTGGCCAGAAACATGAGTACAAAGGTATTTTCTAGCCTATGTTTTATCATCCCATCACAGAAGACTTTGTGCCAGTGAAAGTGATCTGCAGTTAGGATTGCTTCTTCTCAGCCCTGCCCAACACCCTGCTGCAGGGTATAGCATGACACAAAGATTCAAAAGGCATTTGGGAAACTGTTGTTGAGGTTGTACCTGAGAATGCAGTATCTCATAGCTAATTGAAGGCACACTTGATTGCCACATGACAGGAATTAAGTTTCAATTCTATTTTCCAAATTAAAAAAAAAAAAAAAAGGTGAAAAAATGTCTTCCCTTCAGGGATTTGAAAATGCCATTCTCACATACAAAATGTTAATTTTTGATTGAGCTCCCTTAGTGGCCTGAATTTCTGGGTTGAGAACTATGTGAGTAGTGGCAGCAAGGCAAGCGGATCATCACTTATGCAAAGGTAATTCACATCTTGCCCACAGACAAAACTGCTTGCCTGTCTGCAGTTTAGGGCTGCAGACCTAGGGCTGCAGGGTAAGTTCTGTAACACATAGGCAGAATATATTTTACACCTATGGCAGGTGGTGACTATTTGTGATACAACATGCATGGCTCATGAGGGTCTGGAGAGTCAGAGAGTCATTTCTCTGCTGACAGAGCTGCTGAGCACTGTGTGGCCAGCTGTTTGGGAAACCCCTCTTTAAAAGAGCACAGACCCATATCTACTCTTGCACAGAAAGCAGCAGAGTACTTCTCCCAAAGGAATTATTACTCTGATGTTGGCATAGAGTAATTATTGGAAGGGTAATCAGGTCTCTCAAACAGGATGGTCAGTTGCTGTTGGGACAGCCATGGGAGCCTCCATTGTCAAGGCTCCTGTAACATCTTCTGCTGGATTGATTGAGACTCTTCAAATCACTCTTCTTCTCAATTTTTATAAACCAACTGTTCTACTATGCAACTGCCCCAACACATGTGATCTATCTCTATCAGTTGTTTTAACTGAAGACAAAACATCTCTCAAGCATCTTTACAACTTAAACATGAAAAATGACAATTTCTTCATCTTTAGGTATGGTGGTTTATTTTGGAATTGCCTTATCTGTGTATAATCTGATAACTTCTGCAGCAGCAGCTACCTGGGAATCTCTGGGAATTACTACCCAGAGTGTTAATCAACACATAAATTAGATTAGTCATAGCAGGAGCTGTCTGGGGGAATCTTGAGAACTGTCCAAAATCTCATGTCAAGAATCCTGTAACCATCAGTCAAATACTTATTTGTGAATTTTCCTAGGAGCTGGTCAATCTCCAAGTCACGTCCCTTGTCTCAAACCAGACATTTGTCAGATCACTTCTATGAAAATAATTTGCCATCGAATTCTTGGACCAGTGGCAGAGTTAATGTTTTCAGAGTGCTGGGTGAGTATAAAGGCACAGCCTTGATCATCATCTACACCAGAATTACAAGTACTGAAAAAACTAATTTTCACACATACAACTTGGAATTTTATTTCCATATCTCTTGTCACATTATGGCCATATAGAAAAATTTAGATCTAAAATATTATAATACTCTATTTACTAGTCAATAAAATCCTAAAAAAAATATATAAATGTCTCAGCTATTTATATTCTCTTTAGAATCTCTTTGCTTATGGTAAAATTAAGCAAACAAAAGTGAACCAGTGAGGAGAGTTATACAGGCTTGCAAATTCTGAAGAAGGTCCCCTGTTGAAGCTGATTTTTCACGTGCATCTCTCTTAACACCAGCTGAGGGCGACAGCCAATAATGATCACTCAATGCTGGTTTTCTCGACCAAGGGGGGACTGGCCTAGACAAAAGCTGTAATCTAGGCCATGTCCTGAGAGGGAGGGAGAAACAGCTTTGCTGTTTCCATCATTGTCAAGGATATAATAAAAACCTATTCTATTTATTTTCTGTTTATTCTTGTAATAGATAGAAATGAACTAATCCTGCTAACAGACTTAATTTGAAGTCCCTGGTGCAGCAATAGGCAGCATTGCTGTGTATAAATTTTAGTAGAGGGAAGAAAGACTTCTTATACAAATATGCTGGATAGGTCCTTGGGTGTGCGTGAAGGGATCTTGGATTTGGTATGGCCACTCACAGTAACATGTGGAAGGTGTAATGTAGTTATCATCACCCTGTGAGTTCACACCAAAATGCTGCACAGACACAGGCAGTGAGTGCTACTGTCACAGTAGCATTTACACAAGAAGTAAATGCCCTTTGACCCATAAAAATAAACAAGCACTCAGGCCCTGCTATCATAGGCAATATAAGTGTAAGGAGAGTTTAGTTACCATCATCCCTTTTGAACCTGCAACACAGAAATACTGATTTGTCTCTCAATATTAATGGCAGAATAATTCAATATGTAAGGGCCATAAATGCAGATTCATGGTTCCAAAGCAGTCTCGAGTGCAGCTTTACTGGGGAGGAGTCAGGGATTTACAAGGATGCCATAAATCTAATTTCTCAGAGCTTATTAGAGATGTTGACTTGAGACTAGGAGATGACAGCTGATCACTGAGTTTTGTCTCTTTTGTAACATGTTTCCTTATTTTAGTCATGAGTAAATATCAGAATTACTCCATAGGCGTTCTTATTTCAGGCCAGGAGCTGTCATCAGTGTAAATTGGATACAACATATTTACACAAGCACACCTGAAATCAGAAAGAGTTTCCTAGCAACCTTATCTTCCTCAAAACTAGAAGGAAAAATAATTATATTTAATACAATAAAACTTTACTAAATGAAAGGATATGACACTTCAGTTTCATATTCCTAAAGAATATTCACAGTGCTTTCCTTGTTCTTGTTCCCTAAATTTCCTGTCAGTTACATAACTCCTTTTTTTAATTCGTAGGCATCACCATCAACTATGTTAAAAGTGCTCTTCACTTCTGTTGAAATTCAAGGTATCTGTGCCAGGTTTTTCTTCTGTACATTTTCTTGAGAGGTGTTCAAAAGGCAGAATTAAGATAAATGTGCACTTCAGAGCTCTAAATATATTCCAGTGGATTTAAGTTTAAAAGTTGATGCAGACACATCATTATCCAAATGGATACCTTTTTATTGTGCTATTTAGAATACCTATCTTTATAATGCAGAAACTCAACAACTTTTTTAAAATTATTTTAGTAAGCTTTGATAGAATAAATATTTTGGGTTTATGTTTAACCCTGATGTACAGGATGGCACTATGAACAAGGAGCTCTAAAGGAAAAATTCTTTCATGTGTTCATCAACAGCTTCTGTCAATCTCCAGGCACAGAGGAGCAAGCAGACCATTCCAGATCTGGGACTAGAGCTTGTCTGTCTGTGTGCTATGGTATATATGCCTGCATGAAATAAGCCCAAACTTTAATGAGGACAGAACAGAAATTATGAGGCTATGAAGAGCTTTCTTAACCAAGAAGCCGACACAGATGACTGAATAAAAACAGGCAGGGTATTGAGTCCATTTATGGGACTGAAATAAAGTAAGATCAGTTAGCAAAGTCTTTTGACATAGAACAGCATAGTAATCTGAGATTAAGCATAAACTGAAAGCCAGAAAATTAAATCAGAAGTGCAAAAGAACCTCATAAATAACAAGTTTATTTCTTTTTTGTAGGCTTCATTGCATGTACCAAAAAACAAAAAAAAAAAAAAAAAAAAAGAATTTTATTCTTTTGTTTCTCAACTGGTAAAGTATGATAAATCACAGAATCGAAGAATAGAATCATAGAATGGTTTGGACAGGAAAGCACCTTCCAGTTATTCTAGTTCTGACCTCCTGCCTTGGGCATGGACACCTCCCACTAGAAAATGTTGTTCAGAGCCCCATCCAGCCTTGAACACTTCCAGGAATGGGGTAACCTCAGCTTCTCTGAGAAACCTATTGCAGTGTTTTGCCATCCTCACCATAAAGAATTTGTACTTAATATAAAATCTAAACCTACCCTCTTTCAGTTTAAAGCCATTACCCCCTGTCCCAACAACACGTGCCCTTGTCGAAGGTCCCTCTCTCTTTTAGGCCTCGTTTAAGTGCTGAGTCAGCTCCATAGATCACTAAAATGCCTTATATGATCATCCTTAGTAAATTAACCATCTCAGCGACAACATACTGAAACATGTACCTCTTTTCAGTATAAAAATTTACATGCAAACATAATAAAAGTACTAGTAGATAGGTAGACAACTTCCGAATATTTTTTAATTCAAATTGAAAATGCCATTCCTAACTTGGGAGGGACTAGATTTAAACTTGAAGTAGATTTAATTAGATTTTTCTAAAAATCAGGTCTTTCCCCTTTTGATTGGAAAATTGTATTCCACAGGGCATACCTCTGTATACCTTGGACTGTTCTGACAGTGAGATTAGTTTATTACAATTACTTGGGAACTAAACAGAGTGTGAACAAACAATTCTGCTCACAGTAGGAGCCTCACATTAGAGTGAAATGTGACTTCGTGAAGAACACTTCACAGCTTTAATATAATACTGCTTGCAAAATAACTGTGTGAACATCATGGGCCATTATTTAAGATAAAAATTGACAGCACTTACTTAAAGTAGTCAGGTTTTCAAGTTACTGCTTAATGCATATAATTTAAAAGAATTCAAATAACTTTGGCTAAGACTCTGACCTCGCAAAGAATCCCCATAGGGCACTGAGGATTGTACATGAAAAGTTTATTGCTAGATCTGAATCTGAAGGATCTCCTTAACAATCATTTGCTGAATGTCCTTGAAAATATTCCTAGCAGCCTGTTTGAAAAATTCAGTCCTTAAGAACTTAATCTGACACTAGCTATATACATTTGGAAATCACTCCCTCCTGAGAACATGGAAAGGTCTTTGTGAAACTCAAATTTCATTTAAGAGCTTGAGGCCTAATGGGATTTTAAACATTTTACTCGCACAAAAAAAATGCTTTGGCACAGCTATTCCACTGGTGGGGGTCTTTTCTATTCACACTCAAAATTTTTTAATAATTCCAATTACTTTTTTTCTTCTACTACTCAGTAAACAGAGATTCAAGGCAGAAGAATATTCATTAAAATTTTATACTTGGTCAGACAAGTAGTGATTAAATACTTTAAAAATCAATGAGATGAAAAAAGTTCTAAAAAATTAATTACTCTCAATTAAAACATTATAAACATAAGATTGGCTTGCTAAAAAGCAGTAGACCTATTAAAGGGAACAGATGCCTCCCTAGAAAACAATGATATATTTATTTTCCCACAGTATGTAGGTAGTTCATCTCATAGTTTTGTAGAAAGGCATGAAAAAAAACAAAGGATATAAAACCCATGTGTGATCCATGTTCTTTTATAAACTCTGTATTTCTAAGATTTCTGTAATTCAGTATTTATTTACAATAACACCAACAATAACTTTTAATACCCTGTAAAACACTGATAAGAGTTGGAAAAGCTAGAAAGAGATGCTCCATCTGAACATTCAATGGTTCCTATTACCCCTCTTTTTGTATACCTATAAACGCAGTGGTTCCTTCCTCTTTAGGTATTATTGTATTGGAAAATGCAACAAAAGAAAGGAGAATGAATGATTAAGTGTTGCTGGCCAGTCTTAGATGATTGGCTCATGAGTGTTTTAAAAAGATTAAAAATTTAACATTAAATTGCATTTGCTATTTGATTTATAGAAGCAAAAAGATAATTTAGTTTTAGTGTGGTCTACTCCATCACTAGGTGTTATGGAAATGATCTGAGAAGTTCTGTAAATCCCCTAAAGTTACTATTTTAACAAGACATGAGCAAATGAAAGAAATTAATTTTATCTAGTTAAAATATTGAGGGACTAGTCTTGGTGCGATTACCACGGAGAAGTAAAAAAATACGCACTCTTAATAAGGTGGAGAAACGCTGCCTGCCACGGGCAATTTGGCAGTGGCTGTGACTTTGAGGGTTGTTTCAGTCAATTGTTCATTGTCTCCAGTGCAGCCTTTTCTGGGAGGATGGGTGTATTTGCCTTTGGCAATGTCCAAGACTCAACAGTTTTGGCAGTGCTCCCGTTCTGGTCTCCTGTTCCTCTGCCTGGGCTCCTCTGGTCATCCCAGGTTCCAGCCCTCACCCCATCTATGGGGACAGGGCCAGCTTGCTCCTTCTTAGTGGCCATGATCTCTAGAAGTTCACAACAGTTTAGAAAGATGCCTTTTCAAAACATATGGAGGAAATCTCTCCATGTTAACCAAGAATTCCTGGTGGTTTTTTTTTTCTTTTGCATCTGTTTTGTTATGGATTTTGAAAGAAAATAAATTTTTTTCTACAGATGTTTCCTTATTTATATTTATACATGGCAAAGCATACGGATGCTGCCATGACAGTCAAGTGCTTTCAAAATTAGACTTAATGAGCACTAATGACAGCCAAGCCAAGCTATTGCTATTGCATTTTCACTGTACTGTTTTCAGTGTACACTGTATCATTTACTTTAATGATGATTATATCTATCCCAGAAGTCAGAACCTGGTTTAAGCTTTTAAAAATATGATTTTAGAATATGTTATATTTTTCATTCAAAGTACTACTTTTGCCAGTTTTCACAGTGCATGTTGAATGCATTTACACAAATCTTTACACTTCAAAACAGAATGACCTCAGAATTCATCAAAATTATGATACAATCTAACATTTTGGAAAACCTGTGAAAGTATGTCAGGAAGGAACCTATTAACACAGGGGCTAGCTGTTTTGACCCGTCTCTGTAGCCATGTTAATAAACCTGCGTTTTGCAAAGGCTGGCATGTAGGGAACTGGAAGAAAAGAGTGGCAAAGCATCACTGCAGGAGCAAAAAAAATGTATTTTGTTCAAGTAGCCCTGTAAGAGATGTTCAGTAAAAACACTACATCCCAGGAAAGGGCTTTTGTTCTAAATGGACTGTGGTTTTGGTTCTATTTTGGGGTCTCGATTTCTTTTGGGGAAGATTTTTGCTGTCAAATTATTTCAGTTTTATCAGAGTTTCCAGCTGTGTCCAGAAGGAGACGAGAGTGGATATTGCCCTTGTAGTTAAATAGACTAGCCATTGTAAGAAATTTGGGAAAATTAAAGACTACAAACGAAGTCAGGAACTCACCTTTTGGGCTTGTGTGCCCAGAGTCTGTAAATACATTTGGAAGCCACTGTCTGTTGACAGATGACTGTCTTTGAGGCCATGTTTTAGCTCAAGTTTTTATGCATTCACTTAAAATTATTAGCAAAAAAGTTATTATATAATTATAAAATGTGTAATAGGCAGAGCAGTATCCTCCTATCATATGAGTAAAGCAATGGGCAAAGACTATGTGACCAAAGAAGTTAATCAAGGGAATATAAATGTTTTAGAATTAAAGTTGTCTAGTGTCTTCCTTTTACTCTTCAGACATTTTCAAAGTGCTTACTCAAAATATGAACACATGAATGTGGTATTATTGTGGTGTGTATGAGTGGTATTAATGTTCACATCTGCCTACTAACATCTCCAGTAAGGTGGTTGTAAAGCTATTTTCTCTGCTAAATATTTCCCAGTAATAAGCATTCCCTTTGCCATTCTTCCTCCCCCACCACGTCCCCACCTCCCAAATGTCAAGGACATTTGAGATATGCAGCTTTTATAAATGCTTAGTAGCCATAAGTTTTTAGAAGAAGTGTCACGATTTCTCATGTCTGACTCAGGACTCTCCATCATTTGGGTTTAGCAGAACTGCAGATATATTGGCGCATTAAGCTGCAGAAACAGTGAATTCTCTCAGCCTTATCTTGTTTCAGTTTGTAGGAGATAAACATTTTCCATCTCCACACCGATAGAGACAGATCCTCACACAGAATCTAAACTAAATGTCATTTGTCAGGAAGAGAAGTCCAGATTTCTATGCATCCAGACAATATCCTTTCATGGAAATGTAGCTTAAGACAGGGTCGTTTGTACTCAGCACTTAAGGCTGAGTAAAAACAGGACAGACCTATTTATAGCAAACCAAAAAAGGAAATATTTTTCCACTAGTCCAGAAAAAATAAATCTGCAACATAGTCAAGGATCCAAGAATGTTAGCGAACTGAAGAATAAGGAAAAGAGTAGACAATCATAAAGTCAGGCAAACCAGTCAGCAACTGCAAAAAACATTAAAGGCAAGAGATTCAGGGATCAGGATTGAAGATCAAGAGCCTAGAACACATCTGTAAGTAAGAGGCATATCATACAGAAATCACTGTGGATTTTCTAAGTGGATGCATCCCACAGGGCAGCCCTTCTTTTTTTTTTTTTTTAGCAGATTAATTACAGCCAGCTGTAGCTTGGTTGCCCAGGTGGAACTGACTGAGACACACAGAGGCTGAACTTCCAATTTCTTTTTGGAACAGAGGTTTCACAGAACATTTAACCTAGTGTTTCTTTATCTCTGAGGACTGGTTTTATTTCCCCTCAGAAAATTCCAAAGAAAAAAAGATCTGAGGTGGTTTAAAGGATAGCCCCTCTATTTTTGTTGCCACTCGGAGTCAGCAGATGGAAACAGCAGGCTGCAGGAACTGAGCTCTCAGTTGGTGTCTGAGCAATTGTCTCATGCCAAGAGAATTGAGAAGGCCACAGAGGAACCAGCTCCCAGCCAGCATTTGGACAAAAGCCATGCCAAGGTGGTTAAGCAGCCTGCAGGGAAATCTGGCTTCTGCCCGTGTGTAGATGAAGTGCAAGGCACAGTGAAATGTGACTCCCAGCTGGCACAAAGGCAAAAACCCATGCCAAGATAGTTGATCCAGTCACAGAAAGATGGCCTTCGTTGGTACCAGGCCAGATATCAGTAGCAGTGAGTTGGGCACAGCTTTCAAAACTCTCGTCTCTTGCTTCAAATATGAGTCCCTCAGAGTAAGCAGAAATGTTTCATTATCGTTTTCTGAATCTCAGGGGAAAGCAGAGTTCCAACATTGTTTTTACAGCAACCAGAAGGAAGAAATTTCTATTTCCAGACAGAACATACATAAGGCAAGGGATGACATGCTTAGCAAGAGGAGGAAAGTCCATCCTGTACATGCACACCCTGAGCTTCCTTGAAACATTCTTAGAGCTTTCTGACACCAATGAGTCATTTGCATCCAATGCATCTAATTCAATTGTCATTCTGTGAGGTTGTTTCTACTTCACTGCCTTCTCAAGAAGAATGAGATGGTGCTTTCTGCTCCCTATATGTAGAGATAGACCTGCTTCCTTTCCTCATCATCTCAGAGGGATTTATGGCTTGGCTACTTTTCTCCTTAAAATATACACACACATGTTCAGAAACTGCTTGCAATTTAACTGGTAAAAATATTGGTAAGAAAGGGTGCCTTCCTTAGACTTTTGGAAGTTTTACAGGGTGACCAATGAATGGCTTTTTTCAAAGACAGCTCCTAAAGAGGGAGCAAAAATTCTCATGAACAAGGATCTCCAGAACTCTGTGAAGCAAAAAAAAAAAAAAAGATACTTTTCAAGCTGGGTCATTAGTAATGCTCTCAAATATGTAGCTAAGATTTTCATTCGGGAGAACAAACATAATCTAATTTCATATGTGTTTTCAGGAAATAACTTTACCATCTTCCGAACATAAATATATATTTTTCTTTGATTCTTACTATCCAAATTTATTTTGTCAATAAAGTAAATTAATTTTACCCAAGTCAAATGTGTGATGACAATTGGTAAGGGATCTCCCTGTGACAACCCATGCTCTTTCCCATCTTATTTTTTATCCCATCCTGGTTGAGAAGGCTTAGAGAGTGTCTGGGTTTGGTCTGGCAGCTAGCCAAGATCAACCCGTGAACATTTACTTTGCTTTCTATTCTGATTTTCTAGAGGAAAGGCAGTTGAGCCAGGACATATCCAGGAGCTAATCCAAGGACAATTTTTATCTACTTAACTATCGTCATGTGCAGGAATTTTTGAATTTTTGTCAAGAAATAGGATTTTTTTCCACTTTGTCAGTCAGTCATAATTTTCAAATATACTGTAAGGCAGACAAATATATCACTTTGAGTTACCAACATGGAGTAATATTTATGATTAACAAGTTTGGGTTTACGAATTGAGATGATTTAACAATTGTTTTGTATCTGTATAATTGTTACAATGAATCCTTTGTAAACTCTTCAGTGAGAAAACCTCTTCAAATTTAGTGATTATCAACACTTCAACACATTTTAGGGTGCCAGAAAAAATAGTTTCACTGAAGTAACTGGTTTTCAAACTAATTAATGTTTGTTACAGATTATATTCTTACAGTAGGTTCCTAAATACTGCTTTTTAAAATCCTTTTTTCCCCCCCTATTCATATTTTCCTAGAACTTTTGCCTTGGAGATTAAAATTTTTCAAGCCTAGCCTAAACCTGCAGTTTGTTTATTTTTCTGCAGTGTTTAAATTAATACCATTTAGTTCTCTGGAATTTAAGTAGACTGAAATTGACTTCTGTTATAAATTGCCTTATGACTACTTGCTGAAGAACTGTACTGATGAATCAGCTGAACCTAGAGAATTAGAAATTGGCAGATATTTATTCTTTATTGAGAGCAGTGCATTTGAGTGTTCCAGGAAAAATTGGTTTTGACTTGGCTGAGCTGTGGAGGTTTGAAAATAATGCCTCTAAAATATGCCTTGTGCATGGAAACTGAGTTCTTTTAGCATGTCTCACTAGTGTTCTTAGTAAAACCAGTTTCAGTGACACCCAGCAAAGTGCAAGGGAAGCTCAGAGTCCTGCTGAAAGACAAGATGGTTCCAAAAATCCTTCCTTATTCAATCTGTATTGGCACACACCCTGACAAGTACGTGCACCATGTACTCAAAGGCTTCCCAGATACTGACTGCAACCTGCTTTGTTTCATATCTGCTAACCAACAAAGAAATGCTCCTTCTAGGGTTTTGTGTTTGTGATAGTTCCAGAAGATCTACTTTATTATGCATTTATAATCATGTTTATGTTACCTTAATAAAGCAGCTAAAAAGAGCTTACTGGGAGGAGAAAGTGAGATTTTTCCTTCCCTGGGGGACTTACTGAGCATACTCAAGAGGATCTTGGAGACAGGACAGTCAGATACAGTCACCAATAAGAGTCTGACAGTCATGAAAGGACATTTTACAGTGGAGAAAAGGTAGCAAAAATACTTCAGATGGGTCTAGAAGGCTCTGAGATTGGTGCTACTCAGAAGGTGATTGAGTAGGGAAAAGCAAGGATAACAGACAAAGGATATCAATGAAATTTCCTTTATTTGAGCATTCTTTACTTAAATAACTAAATATTTGCTTTTTATTTGAAGAAATTATGTCCTTTGAGGGTTTTAAAATATTTTGGTTTTACAGCAGACTCATTAGATGTGGAAGACACAGTGACATCTACATTGATACTTTGGTTTTGATCATACCAGATCACAGTTAGAGCAGAGCAAAAATAGCTGGCATTTTGTGGAAGCCAAAACATGTTAGCATTTCGTTCACAGAATAAAAGGAAATACAATGAATAGTGGGGCCAAAACTCTCTGTTTGAAATAAGGTAGCATTTATATTTTCAGTGTTTTAAGTGTAGGAAGAGTCAACATTTCATTAAATAATGTCAGTTATAGAACAGCAGAAAATATTCACAAAATTCTTTCATCAATGCTGCAGGATCACAATAAGGAAAAGCTCACCAAGTGTGACACAAATTAGATTGTGACTGGTTTCACTCTAGCCTACATGACCTCAAGGAAATTGTTCACAGTAATAGAAATTTCTGAAGGTTATGCTGAAATTTTCAACTACTTTTTTTTTTAGATTGATTGTTTCCAAAAATAAGTTTAAAATCCTTGAAGTGAATGTTTATAGAGTGTATGAGGTCTTTTAGATCAAATGCACAATGCTTAAAGGGTTTAGAAAATCACAGAATATTTAGGGTGGGAAGGGCCCTCTGGAGATCATGCAGTCCAAACCCCCCTGCCAAAGCAGAGTCACCTAAAGCAGGTGACACAGGAATATGTCCAAGTTGGTTTGGAATGTTTCCAGAGAGGGAGACTTCACAACCTCTCCGGACATCTTTTCCAGTGCTCTGCCACCCTAATATATAAAGAAGTTCTCCCTCATGTTGAGGTGAAACTTCTTGTGATACATTTCATGGACGTTGCTCCTCATCCTGTCGCTGGCACCATGGAAAAGTCTGGCACCATCCTCTTGGCACCCACCTTTGAGATATTTGTATTGATGAGATCCCCTCTCAGTCTTCTCTTCTCTAGACTAAACAGGCCAAGCTCCAGCAATCTCTCCTCATGACAGAGATGCTCCAGACCTTTCATCATCTTTATGGCCTCTTCTATGCACTCTCTGGTAGTTCCTTGTATTTTACTGAGGAGCTCAGAACTGGAGGAGTTTATATTATACATTAATCTGTAGTAAAATAAAAAATACTCAATGAAGTATGGGCAAGGTAATGGAACAATATGTGTTTATTTTTTCTTACAGTTTGTGAGTTACAAATGAGGTAGACATTTTTTGTTGATAATAATGATCTGAACAAGGTTTATTATGGCAGCTTTAGTATAGCAGTTATGCGGAAGAGCCTAAAAATGGACTTTCAGAACTATAATTTCTGTGGTCATGGAGCTCATTTCTGTGGTCATGGAGCTCATTTTCAAGCACAAAGGCTTCTGCAAAGATTAAGGATGACTTCTATCCCACACGAACCTTATTAAAACATCCTTAAAGAAATGTAGTTTATTTATGAATTTTGGGAAAGTTCTTGAAATGAGGATAACATTTGTGATCATATAAATATGACACAGATTAAATCTCCCAACAGCTACACAGTTATTAGAACAAAACAAAAAAAAAGAAAAAACCCAACCCCAAACCAAACAAACAAAAACCAAAACAAA
Organism: Grantiella picta; assembly: GCA_013397955.1. Classification (NCBI taxonomy): domain Eukaryota; kingdom Metazoa; phylum Chordata; class Aves; order Passeriformes; family Meliphagidae; genus Grantiella; species Grantiella picta. The sequence goes on from VZRM01005064.1 coordinate 1,874,141, forward strand.
GCAACCAAACAAAAATATTCTTTTCAAATGTATTCCTCATTAGGAAAAAACAGGAAAAAAAATTTAGTACTAACTCTAGGGAACAATTCAAGGGAACTGATCTGGATTTAGTTTTCTATCTGCCTCTCATTTGACTTTATCTTTCTGTTATATGGGTATTTCTTAATAACAGGATCCACTGGCAATGAAAATGCCCAAATTCAGTGTGTCAAGAACTATAACAATTTTGCTGGGATGTGTACATCTTTTCCAAGGTCCATTTATTCATTCTTGTGTTGACCTCAAAAATAATTTGATCTCTTAATTTTCCTAAATAACTTCTGACAGTGTAACTACTAAATTTGTGTTGCAAAAATCTCCTGAAGGTATTAAGACTTTTCTCATTTTTAGTCGTGATAATTCACTTTTGCCTAAAAAGATTAGGATTCTTGGGTCACTAAATACTCTTCCATTTCCCTTATCTATAATAAAAGCACTTTATAAATTGATACCTGTAAGCTTTCTATTTTTACTGAAAATATGCTTGACATACAGCTTACATTTATCATACTGTCTTTCTTCTGGTTTCTGATACACCACCTTTTTGGAAACGTCATCAAATCTTAATGAAACATATGTGTACATATCCTCTTCTGCTTGGAAATTTTCTGTAATGCTGGCTATATAAATTCTCTGAATGGTTCTTTGGAACAGGCACATCAGAAAAGTGGAGACTAATGCATGCTGACCTGCCATATGGGCAGGATTTCACTGAAACCCTTTTTTGCTTCTTATGAGACATACATACAAATCCCAGAAGCAATGTACACAGTTTTGTGTTTATTAACATAGTGCAGCATACTGTTCACAAAAGTATGTAGGCACAGATGAATCATGAACATAAACAGAGGTAGACAGATTGTATACGTTGAGCCTCTGTGTCTAACTCTCACACCGAGCACAGTGGATGCCAGTCCTTACGCCTGTGGCAGCAACAACCCTCAGAACCTTTATCCTGGGCCTCAGAAGCATCTTATTAACCCCGAAAGAGCCACAGATTCTGTATTACCTGCTGTAAGTCTCTCCTCTGGAGACACCTGCAGTCTCCCTGTCTCCTGGGCCTTCAGCATGGAAATAATCTTGGCTGCAACTCTGAGCAGCTTTATCAGCTTCCCTTGAGTTATGCTCATGGGCTCTGCTCCTCACCTTGTCACTCACAGCAGGGTGACAGTATCAAAACTGGTAAATTTTGTTGTGCAACCAGCTGCTGTGTTGCAGACAGACGCAACAAATTCTCTGCTGAAGGAGTTTGAACAGGGGGCCAAAAACTACAGTTAGTAAGAGAAGACAGATTTTTTAAAGATGGAGAGAGTGGATAGGACACTACAGAGACAAAGGAGGAGGAATGTGCAGAAACATAATAGCCAGAAGACACCAATGACAGAAGTAATCTTTAGACTGTAAAAGGATGAGACAAGAAGGGCTTGAGGGGGGTATATTTTTTAGAAAGAGCAAACAAACAAAATCCCAAAGAAATGGAGCAGACCCGTCCATCCTGTGCATTGCGGTAAAAAAACAGCACAACATTCCCTCTTTCTGCTAACATCTGGTCACAAAAGGAAGCCAAGAACCAGTCAAAGAATAGCAGTTCACTGGCAAACACATGCCAGAATTCTTGCTATCACGATCATACAGCACTGGTCCATGTCTCAGGCACAGAGATTTAATGACTATGTGACTTGAAGAAAATAAATGTACACAAGAGTGCTTATTTCCCCCCCAAAATTCTGGGGGTTGAGGTGAAAAAAAGAATTTCAACTGAGAAAGAAGAAAAACTGTTAACACTGTGTAGTCAAATTCAAAATGTTTCTCTACATGGAGCCTTTGGCTGAAGACTTCAAGAAGAGCTGGAGATCCCAAGATGATGTGCAGGAATTGCCTCCCCTCAGCACACACATGACGTTTAAATATCCAGCCAGCCACAAGATGTCAGCACACTCAACGGGAATGCTTACAAAAACTAAAATCTGTATAAATGGGGTATTACTGTGTCACACATCTCTCTTCCTGCTATTAATGGAAAAAAGAAAAAGATGTTTCTGAGGAGTTACATGAAATTTCACATTCGGGCTCTGCCTTCAAAGTGGAAACACCTGATCTATCATGGTCTGACCATAGTACCTTAATGAGAGTAAAATGCTGAGACAGAATAGAGAACATGGTTTTCTCTTCCCATTCTGAAACCAAAGGATGTTGGACAAGGATCTAAAATAGCTCATAAACACTTAAAAAATATTCAGTAACAGAAAGTAAGCTCTGGCCAGCTGCTTAGATGTTTTAGACTGCCCACTCAGTCTTGAAATACTGCTTCAGTACCTCTCCAGAAATTATTTCAACTTGATAAAGTGTCAGATACCTGTTTCATGGCCTTCATCGTCACAATATCTATAAACACTTAAATACAAATTGTACAGGTGTACTCTGGCTTGTGTGTTAAGTACCATAAGTGGAGACCATATGGGATGTGGGCATAGCACAAAATAAATTAATCATGTCCACTTTCTTTCAAAAATAATTCAGACTCAAGATCTCATGATATCAGTAGTCTTTTGCAATTTGTATACTGATCAAAATATTCAGCTAGTTGTTCCTATTACTGCATTGTTATCTACAAATATTCAAGTTTTACCTTGGGCAGGAAAATGCCTGGAACCTTTCTGGAGAATACAGTCAGAATTCCATCTATGTTATTTGAATTCTTTCAGCACGTCAAAGTAGCCACAACAGATGGTATATGAGAGGCTTTCTGGGGAGATTGGGGTAGCTAGATTCTCTCAGCCTGACTTCCATATTAGGTAAATTAGTAGTCAAAATGTACAACCAAGTTAGTGGCATCTGGATAAATACAACCTACTTGGAAATACCAGCATGCCTTCTGTAGAGGAGAGTTCTGTAATGTGGATATTTTGGGGTTTTTTTTGACAAAGTCATTAAATATGAAAATAAGAATCATTAAGTTGATATAGTCTATCTGTATGTCCAAAAGACTTGACAATGCCACCTGTCAAGGCTTTTAAAGAAAATCATAGAATCTTAGAATAATAGAATATGCCAAGTTGGAAGGCACCCATGAGGATGATTGAGTCCAACCCCTGGTCCTGTGCAGGACACCCCAAGGATCACACCATGTCTCTATGGACTTTTACAGGGGGCTGAGGTGAGACTTGTGCTTTACAGTGACTTCATGCAAGTCCTAGAAAAGGCATTTTGTAGGGAGCTTGGAAAGTTTGCTGTTAATACTAAATTATTCAGAATAGGAAAAATGCAGACTGACTGTGAAAAATTGCTGCAGAAACTCATGACGCTGATTGGGCAATAATATGGCAGATGAAATGCAGTGCAGAAAAATGTAAAGTGATGCACAAGAGGAGAAAACCCACAAATTCACATATAAAATGATGAGCGCAAAGCTAAGTGCTACCTCTCAGAAGAAAAATCTTGAAATAATGAGTGTTAGCTCCACAAATATGTCAGTCCTATGCTGAATAACCAAAAAAAACAAAACAAAAAAAAAAAAAAAAAAAAAAAAAACAAAAAAAAAAAAAAACACACAAAAAAAAAAAAACCAAAAAAAAAAAAAAAAAAAAAACAAACAAACAAAAAAAAAAAACAAAAAAAACCCAAACCCAACAAACAACAAATCCAAATCAAATGGTAGTAACTCTTAGGAAAAAAATAGACCAAAAGAGAGAACAAGGTAGTTCTCAGTTGAATAAATCATGAATCAAATTTAAAACACAGTTCTGGCCTCTCTCCCATTATCCTCCCATATTCAAAAGGATATAGCAGAATGTGAAATTATTATCAAAATGATTGAAGCAACAATAATTATTAAAGATAAGGATTTATTTCCAAGTGGCAAAACTGAGGCATATAGAGTCAGCCAAGACTCTTCTATCTAGAGAAGAACTAAACTAGAAGGAAGAGTAAACATGTCCATAAACTCTCAAAAAGGCTGAGCAGAGAGATGACCCCCAGCTGGATGGCCCTTTCTGACTGACATAGTACAGCCATTCCACTGTGCTGATCACATGCTGGCCAACAGGTAATATGAATTAATAAGAAGCATTTTGGCTATTAATTTAGCTATTGGCTAGTATCACTTGCAGAGCTTTTATTATCTGTGATGCTGCCATTTATCAGGCGCATTTTGATTAGTAAATTCACTTTTTTGGAAGAAAATAAGTAGAAAGCTTTTGAGAACAAAGATTAGGAATAATATAGTGATGGTATTACTCCTATTATAAAATAGAATAATTATATCTATAATCTGGTAATATGCCCATCTTAATCATTACCCAGGTAAAAGTCTAATTGAAATTAATGAACATTTTCCCAGAGGAATGGTTTCAGGATTCTCTTCTATATAGATTATTTATATCATGTTCATCACCATAGTTTCTGAATCCATTCCAGTAGTACATTAAGCAATGTGACTAACATCTGTCACGTGTTTTTTTCTTCAGTCTCTCTCCAGGGAGAAAAATATATGCAGTAGAGTTTCTTGTATCCAAAAGGAATTTTGCCAGGTGAAGAGAGAAAGAGAAGATAAAAAAATCAAGGTGGGGAAAATATTCAGGGGTTTTTTTTTCTATTAATATACAATTTGCTTTATATTTATATCAATGAAATCACGGGGAAAAATATGCACTGCATTTAGATCTTGCTATTTCAATTTTCAGCCTTGCTTTTGAGCATGACCTTGATGCTGAATTAAGCTACGAGTAAAATAAAGTTATATCCATTAATCTGACTCACTTTCTTTTCTGAACTAACAGGGGTAATCAGAAGACAAAAGAAAACTATGAATCATGTTTTGTTAATGCAGAAGAAAAGACAAAATGTCACCGATCATGAAGTACTAACAATTTTTCAAGGATGATAATTGAATGGTGTCTAGTTACTAAGAAACGATGGTAAAATTTTAAAATATTTAATTACTTTAAATTACAACTGATTTGCAGAATAAAATATTTCATATACATGGATTAATTAACAAAAATTTGCAGTGAAGTTTAACAAAACAGTACCATTCACTGTTTGACTTGGAATATATCTGCATAATTTTTGAGCCATCCTTTTATAGACTGATATGTAATTTTCTTTGTAAACTTCCAGATATATTTTTCAAGGAGCAGTTACTATGATCAAAATCTGCATTTTACAGATGTAGTCAGTAGAAGACAAAATTACTCACTTAGTGAAAAATTGAGCTAATGTTAAATTTGTGGTTGCCATTGGACTATATGGCCTCCCCCAACGAACAAAACTAAAGTAATTAATAATAGACTAACATGGTTTGAAAACCATCCATTTAATTTTTTTTCAGAGTTCACTATAAAAGTGGCTTCTCCTTCTTTATTTAGAGAAGTACAGGGATTGCAGTCCTGCCAGCAGATGAGAGTAGGGTGCAAATAACCATCCCATCTTGGATGTGACTTTGACTGCCCCCTTCCAATTAAGATATTCAAAACCAAAGGATGATTTACAGGCAGTGCATATGGGCTATCAACTGGTAGTATTCTACAGCCCATAAAATTATGAATGGCATGTTCATTATTGTGCTGGAGAGTTCAGGGAAGTATCTTAAGAATGTACCCCAGCAGCACACAGACAAAAACAGTTCCTACACTAGATTGTCAGGTTTTTGTTAAAGACCTTGATGAAATATCGAGCTGCTTAATTCTGTAATATTAAAGGAAGCTTGGCCCTGCTATTATTAAATAGGTCTTCCTTTTCTCAGTGACAGACTTCCCATTCTAGCTAATGATAGCAAACACATCTGAATATTTATTATGTGTTGAAAGCACAAATGTTGGATAGAGACAGAATATAATAATGCCTTTTATTTTTCTTGAGGGGATCTGTCTTGGTGTTCTAAGTGCCACAGATAAAAGCAGCAATAAAAAAAAAAGGAAAAAGAAGAAATTAATATCTCAAAATAACAAAGCATTACTGAATAAAGGCTAAAATCATCTTAATGCATCAGGCAGAAAGCCATCCAAAAGTGACCTATGAGAGCATCCTGTAAAATTACAACCCTATGCTTTTGCCAGAAGCAAACCTTCCTTAAGCTTTAGGCTGCAAAGTTGAATTTTTTCAGAGCTTGGCTGTAGAAATAGTTCATATCTCCTAAGAGGGTTAAAAGGTATAGAGAGTGCCAGCATTTCTGCAAGAGGTGGAAGTTGCGTAATAAAACCACTGACTATGGATCTGAGACTATACCTCATTTTCTTTGTGTCATTTAGTATGGCTATGTGCTAAACGAGATTGGAATTATTCATGCTGATGAATACCTAAGGAACTGCCCTATGGCAGATCTGCATATTGTGTGTGCCAGATACACAAGAGTTAGACATGCAGTTTAACTGGGTCTGGTGACCTTTAGAATCATGCCTGTTTTTTATTCATGAATCATCACTTTGTTTAGCAGGCAGTTAATGTTCATTCACATTTCTAGCCTTCACTGACCTCCTTCCAGCCTAAGTCCCTTATTGCAGGAGATGAATGTTCTAAGGTAAACCTAAGCCAGGGTACGAAGTAGTAAGTTGTAGCTATTTAGTGACTATTTTATTTAAATATTCACAATGAGCTTAAACACCACACACACACTCGAATTGTAATCACAGACTTATCTGTAGGAACAACAGGGAAAATATCTTCTTGCAAGCTTTGATAGTGTCTCCAAAATTTAATTGATTTATTTTAGATAAAAATGGACTGTGAAAGACCAAATGTCTCCCTATTCCTTTTCCCTGGTGAAGAGAGGGCTCTGGTCAAAATCTAATTGCCAGGATTTGATATTTCTTCCAAAGGACAATTCTTGCCAGACAAATTGTCTGATGATTTTGGCCCTCTGGCACTACTTTTTTCTAAACCAGACAAAAATTATTTTGAGCAAAAAGAAGCACCAACTGCAAACATCTTTGCCATTTATTTGCTTATTTCTCCTTCAGCTTTGAATCTTTCATTCCTTTCCCGTTCTGTATGCCAATATCATCTCTTCCCACTCTCTTTTCCTCTTGCTGTTGTCATTCTTTTACTTTGCTTGTACAAACAGCATTTATTTTGTGTTCAATTTGCACTTAACTTCTTGTTTGTGTTCACTGCATTCCTTTGACAGAAGGCATCCTGCTCTCTGTCTTGCTTCCCATTGACCTCCCTCCCTCTTTTCAAGTTTCTTGTCTCTTTACTTTCAATGTGACTATCTCTTTGTATGCTCTCCAGAGTATATATTCTTTGACTGTATGTATGCATATAGAACAGACAATCCCATCTTTTATCACAATTTTTAAGCTGCACAGAGCTTCCAGCTCTTGATCTCCTTATCTCAATATTCTGTGCCATGTTTTTATGCTGTGATTAATAAAAAGTCTGTGTTGGAAGCTTTTAGCTATATAATAGCAAACAAACCAAAACTTTGTTTCATTCGGGATTTTTGTTGTTTTTTACAGGACCATTAAATAGTTAAAAAACTATCAGCTCCCATATGGCTTCTAATCAATAACTGACTGAAACCCTAGATTTTCTGAAGGTATCTTGGCCTTTTGAGAAGCAGCCACCCTTGTGGCAACCCATCCATACTTCTTGCCTAACACATGTTCTTGTTGAATTACAGGGTCCCTTCATTTCCACGTTCCTCCAAGGGCACTAGCTGTTGGTATGAGTGATCCAATATGATGAGGCTCAAGACAGTCAGGAAACTGAGCTGAGCTGAGCTGAGCTGAGCTGCCATATCACTGTGCCTGGGGGATGAGACAGCCCCATAGCAACCACCTTTAGGCAGTCAGTATGTAGTGGACAGGAAGTTATAACACCTTTACTGGAATTAGGCCAAAACACAATATGTTTATGGCAGTATTCTAGTCAGGCTCTTCCACAAAATACCTAGATCTGGGGAAGATGGTAAAGTATTTCACTTCCCAGTGACTTTCATCCCTAGTATTTGTTTACTGCCTTAGCAACAAGGCATCAGAATTTATTTTTGAAAGCTGCGGTAAACCCTGGCAATAATAAGACTTAAGTTTTTAGAGGTTTTTCAAACAAAATCCATCATATCTGTCTTTGCTTAGAATCCAGTTAGACCTTTGTATGTATATTTATTGATGACCTGTATGGAATAATAGCATTAAGATGACAAACATAATTCTCTTTGCTCAACTAGGGAAAAAAAGCAAAATACTTTCATCCAAACGTCAAATACATAATTTGGATAAATCCATGAGGGTAATGTTCACTCTCTGCAATAGACCATCTGGCACAGCAGACAGTGCGCCAATTAATATAGATGGAATGACTGTTAGCACTACAGATAGTAAATATTTCAGACTAATCTTTTTTGTCATTTATCAGCTACACTCATCCTTCAAAATTTGCGGTCAGAGTCTCCAGCATGTTGAAACAGATCGATCACATTCAGATTTTTACTATCCTGCAAAACCTTTGCTTTCGTTTAAATTCTTCTATAGTCCTGGTTTCCCCTATTTGTGTGAGGGTGAAAGATGATTATGAAGCAACAGCACAGTTAGCAGCATTATTTGGCTGAGTTGCACGCCTTTCTCATTAATGTATATGTATTGCCTTGCTAATGTTGTGATTAATCCAAAGGTTGTGATTCACCTTTTCTTCTCTAAGGAAAAGGTAAATATAGTTTGAGTGATACAACCCTAATGGCTGTTACAGAGGAGAGTATAATACCATGTTTGCAATATTAACTATCAAGTTGATGTTGAGGAGGCTGGGTCAACTGTGCACCTCACCTAAAATAATTTACCATGACTGTATTTCAGTTATATTTCTGAGAGACTTGGGAAGTTCTTTTATAATACTCAGGAATTATTCTATTAATGGTACTCAAAGAAAATTTTTGAATGTTAATTTGTTTTCCAGAGCCATTTGATAAAGCTCTAAACAAAGCTGTATAGGAGCCAAGTAAAGTATTCTCCAGACAGTGTTCAGAATGCTTCAGAAACATCTATTGAATCTTACCCTTTAACACTGGAAACTTAGTAATGAAGCATTCAAAACCTTTCTCATTATAATACAATAAGAGCAGTAAAATAGTGTGATGGTGGAAATAGCAGATCAGGATTCTTTTTTAGTTTTCAGGCCATCATTTAGCAGTCTAAAAGAAAAAGTGAAAAAAGAAGAAAATTATCAAAACACAACTGGCTTTATTTGCTTATTTTCTAGTTGCCTTTAAAGGTGTGGAGAGACAGGCAGAAACTTTGCATATTACTCATATGGAAACTTGGAGAATGCATACAGAGCAGTGCAGATTGAGACTCTGAAATGAGATCAGGGAAGGGTTTTTTGAAGATGGCTTCAGCACTTCTCCCATCTGACTATATTCTGCATTGCATCACAGGAAGCACTCAGCACATTATGAAAAAAGGATATTTTCTTAAGTATCATGATTGAAACATACCTTTATGAATATGAATAACACAGGGTCATAGAATTGGAATCATAGAATGGTTTGGGTTTAAAGAGACCTTAAAAAACACCTCATTCCAACCCCCCTACTATGGGCAAGAACACCTTCCACTAGATCAGGTTGCTCAAAGCAATCCAATTCTTCCTTGAACTCTTCCAGGGATGTAGTGTCAGCAACTTCTCTGGGCAACCTCTGCCAGTGCCTCACCATTCTCAAAATAAAAAATTTCCTTCTAATATGTGATCCAAATCTATCCTCTTTCAATTTAAAGCCATTACTTGTCAAATTAAAAAAAAAATTACAAAATGTCTGATTTAAAAGATTTCTGCAAATTTTGTTATAACTGAAATCACATACTGAATTCATCAATCTGACTCCCAGTGTTATCTGAGGCCGACAGCTTCAGTAATGCAACAGGAGTTCTCAGTAAATGAACAGATAAGTGTGTTTGGCTATTTCTGGAATCTGTAATGCAGACATTCATGCTAAGCAAATTGGTTTTATTTTGCGACAAGTGCACCACAATGCTTTGTGAGGATTCAGAAATTTCATGGGATTTGAGGCCTACACATACATGAAGAGGCTTTATGAAACACTAACTTGTGCCAGTTATGTTTATATTGCCCTTGATAAGCTGTTAACATCCAAGAAATGAACCCACTCTATCATTTCTAGGGCAGTTAGTCCTCTATGTATTTGGTAGTATTGAAAGAAATTTAAATATAAGAACAGGTGGGAATTTAGGACAAAAATATCCCACTTTTTTTTAATCTCAGTCTCAAATATATGGCATTGTTTTCTTTTAGATATAAGAGGTGGATGCAAAACTATAGATATTTTAAAAAGTGACAAATCAGATTTTTATATCTGCATTATAGTACACATGCATGCCTACAGAGGTTGCCATTCCTTTTGTCATAAGTAAATTTGTGTTTAAGCATCTAAAAACATGGCTCAGGGAGTGATTAAATTATGTCTGAAGAACTGTACATTGCTAGAGCTTAGTCCCCTATGCAGACTTTATAATTCAGTCATGTCCTTTCTTGTTCTGGATGACCTGCAGGCCTACTGAAATTTTTAATTATGTGTTTACAAATGCTCATACTGGAGACAATCACTCAATGTTTTCCTGCATGAAACTTTGCTTTCTTGTATATTTTCATCTTTCTCTTCCACGTCAGGGTTTGTTGTTTTTTTTGCTTTCAACATATTCATTGTAAGTTTGCAAGTTCCTGGTTTTGAGCCATGGGAGAAAAAATGAGAATTCAAATCTCTAGGACTAACTTATTTTTAATATTACTTATTTAATAACCTACTGTCATGGTTTTCTGGAGTAAAAGTGTACAAAGGCTATATTCCAGAGCTTTAGAAGAGTACCTAAAAAAGGCCAGGAAATCTCAGTTATAAGGTTCACTATGAAGATTAAGATATTCTCTGAAGTATATAATTACTTTGAGTAGTATATATTACTAGCTTCAACCCCTGCATTGTAGTGAATAACAGTTTTTAAGCTGTGAACTAAAGTCTGCTGTTGGTCAATGAAAAAAACTGAGGATACAATTTTTATTGTCTGACCAAAGCATAAAGGAATTCTTCTGTCAGATAGGTAAAAAATTCTTTAAAATGCTTATAAACACTGTCTTTTGATAGCCACCCTTTACATTTGTCTTAATAAAATAATTGTTTCCAATTTCTACTGTTCTTTACTAGGTACTAGCACTTGAAGTTGAGGGGATACATTTTTTATAGTGCAAGAGAACAGTGTTCTTTCAAGTGACCTTGTAGGCACCATTACATTTTAAAAACAAATAGCAGATGTGAGATATTAAATATGAATTTATGAATTCCAATTTATTTGGTAAAGAACATTTTCATTGCAACCTTCACTTGCATTGTAAGCTCTATCATGATTAAGATGTTTAAGGCCATGATTCCACAAACATTCTTCTTGGTGATAGAATGGCTTATATAATTCTTATCTTCTCCTTCTCTTCCAGTGTTTACTCCTATCCTTTCTCTCCCTCTCAAATATTCTATAATCTTTACAGAAGGGAACAGGCTAGACTGAAGTTATTGCTGGGACCAACCTCTCAATCTAATCTCACAAGAGTTTGTCACAGAGGTGTAAAAGGAGACTTTTTCCAACCAGAACTGATTTATGAATAATCAGATCAGGCTGAAGAGAAGAGATGCTATGAGGCATTATACAACTTGTAAATGAGAATCATATGCAGGAGTGGCAAGATACAGGCAGAAATCTATTCAGAGATGGATTTTTTTTCACAGTCTACACAGGCTTAAAAAACTTACATATTTCTTGTTCTCTCACCATGTACCCATATTTACCTCTAACTGGGAAAGCAGAGCTCCCACAGACCAGTGGTCTCCATGCAGAGCATATGTTAGCACAAAATCCTTGGAAGAACTGTGACAGCTGTCCTGAAATATATTCCTGAAATTCACAATGCTGAGAACAGCGACCATCTCTACTCTCAACTCGAGACCTCAGGAGGGTATGGAACTGAGTGATTGGATCCATGCAGAGCAAACTAATGGCAGCCCAGAGAGTGGACATGTGCCCAGGCAAAACAACATTTCTGTACTACGGCTCTGAAAGAGTTACCTGTTCACTGTTGACCATCTCTGGTTTCATAATAGTGCAGTTTTATCATAACATCATAAATACAAAATCAGAGTAAGGAGCAATGAGCTAGGCATAAATGAAAAATATGAATGTTTGTGTCCCAGGGCATGTTTTCCCAATCATTTTAATCTGCTTAAAGAATTACTCCTTTGCTGCAGGAATAAATAAAAATCAGAAAGAGAAATATTTTTAAAACAAAAATCGAAATAGAAGTTATCTCTCAGTGTACATTTTCTTTTCTATATCCTGACTTTTCTGAAAATTTAGCCCAGGGTGGTTAGACTATGAAGGAGGAAAGAGAACATGGGGTCTTGTGAAGGAGTTCTAAGAACATGGGGCTGACTGGAGGGAGAACACGTAAAGTCAAGTGCAGAAAGGAAAGGAGCAGTGGAGAAAAGGGAAAGAAGGCAAGTGAAGAGCATGAGGGGGTGTAACATTATTGTTAGCAGTATGATGAAATGTAAGGAGGGGTGGAGCTGTGCTGATAATTGAAATGAAATTAGAACACTTTAATAGCTTTTCAGAAGACTTAATACATTCTATTCTTACCATCAGCAGATTAATATGAGAATATTAGAAAAAAATCCAAACACACAACAACAACAACAACAAAAATACAACTTTTTGGTACAACTAAAATTTTGCTAGAGATTTCTTACTAGAAGAGCAACAACATGCAGAAACACTGATTATTCCAAGTAAAAGGTAAGAGAAACCTTGGGTGAACTTGCTTCCTTCTGTCTGCTCTCAGGAGTACAAGTCTTGAGGTGGGATGGTCCTTTCTGCCTGCCAGCTCTTATGTGAGAAAGTTCTATCTGCAAGTCAGTAGCTGCATGACACAAGGAGGCTTTTATGAGGAGAGGTGCCAGATCTTTTATAGTTCAACCAGGTATCAAGATCTTTGTTTAGAGCCAGCAAACCCCAACTGTTTTCACTGCTCTAGGAATCCAGCTAGAATAACCTTTGTAGACAAGAAGCACACAACAAAGTCCAGCAGGTTCCTTGAAGTGTGGGTTTAAGCAACTGAAAATCCGTGAGGGAAGAATTCCTGGAACTTCTCCAAGGACCGAGGCAGAGTGTGCCTTTCCTCTTTGACTCTCTGATTCTGGTTTTCAAAGACCACTGTCACAGCAGTCCTTCTAAGAAGAGACATCATTCAGTGTACTTCCTCTGCCTTAGAGGATTCTCTGATTGTCCATTAATGTTTCTTCCTCTGGTGCATAAATGCATGGTGCAGGGATAATGTTTGGGATATTTGTTTTTTTCTGGTTTTGATGTGTTTTTAAGCATGTGGGTTTAATATTCTGGTAATAAGCTCACTGACATAAATAGAGTTTTGTACATGCACAATGAGTTTCAAATTGCTCTTTGTCTGGAGGAAGTCCCTCTCAAGGACAGATGCAACATATGGGAAGTGGGGCGGTGGGACTAGACTGCTAACTAGCTGTCGCAGTCTTGTTTGGGATCTGTGTAGACCCATGGTACCCCAGGGAAATCATCATTAAACTCTCTTCTTGGAGGTACTACTTTTTCAGCACAGGGAAAAAACACTGTTCTGACCTCTCAGTCTCCACCTGACAATTTCACCATTTGTCCAATATTACAGTTTACTTCTGTGGATTGAAGGGACCTACTATTTTGAGTGGCCTTGAAGAATCTGAAAAAGGTAAGTGTATCCTGATGGAACAGACCAGATCCCATAAGATGATACTGTGCACAGAGTCTGACTGTACTGGTGAAATGGGAATGAAAGCTCTTGTCTGTCACGCAAAGGTCAGGACAGGCCAGGACACAAGTTACAATAGCTGACAAATGCAGAGTGTATGGGAACGGGATAACTACTGTATGTTCATGCTAAGGCAGACAGCTAAAGAAAGCAGTTCGGTACATTTTTTACAACAGTTTCTCCCCATTAAATTAATCAAAAATATTAAAGTAAGAATTAATTTATTTTAAGAGTTATTTTTCTTTAGAATTTAAATAAGTTAATTTTAAAACAAAGTTATATTCCTCAATATCCACAGTACTTGTATTTCCCTCAGTGTAAATACCAGGAAGAGATTCTGAGAGCCTGAAAAAGGGAACAGACTCAGAAGGACAGAAGATAATTCTGAGAAGAAAAATAATAGAATTAATCATTGAAATGGTTCATTCAAATGTTATGACAAGACAAAAAAGTGCACTCTAGGGCAGAGCAGAGTTTATTAAGAAAAGAAGGAAAAGCAAACTTTTCAAATGACAGCGGAGTTATGAGCTTAATGCCCTTTATCCTTCACGTCATTTTATTCAAGCATACTCGGACTCATTCATGTATTTAGATACAAAACTTTCCTCTTTTTTAGATTTCCATGGGGTCACTGAAAAGAGATGAGGTTTTCCCCAAAGACAGACCAGAACAGCATTGTACAGGCTTATACAGGTTTGTAATCCTGCCCTGCAATACTCCTTGCTTTACTCCTGCTCTGGCTGTAATTGTCCTTACTGCAGAGAGTGTGATTAATACTTTTGGATCCCTTCTGAAGTGAATTGCCCTCTGAGAGCTGCCCTGGAGCAGTGGGCAGCAGAATCTCCTTGTCTTGTGCATTTCTATCACCTGCACTGATAGCCAGGGACAATCCTTGGGGCTGCCACAATATTAGTGTAAGCAGAGCCTTCAGTCCTTTTCCCCTCATCTTCCATTGATATATGAGAAGATAAGTTGGGTGATGTGAAGATCCATAACAACATCTTGAAAAAACATTGATGATGATTTTTAAAATTGTTTAGAAGAGTTTTATAGAACTGATCTCTGTTTTCCTCTTAGCAAAAATAATTAGTTAGTATCTACTTGTAGGTACAGGCTGAATATTCCAATTTTTAATTTTCAAAGACAGTTATAGTACTTTGTTTTATAAGCCTGTAACAAAAAAAAACAGAGGAGAGCAGAAAGTGAAGCCATAAACATCTATGCAAGAATCAGATTCTTCGAGATTAGCAATCAAAATAAATAATGACAAAAAACTAAAAGTGATTGAACTGGAAAGGCTGAAATCTTCCAGATATGATGTTCAAATAAAATATGATTTGATGCTTTCTAGCTATCCTATTTGACACTCCTACTGATATTTAATGAAACTGTGTTAGATTACACTTTACTTACATTTCTGGGAGTTGTCCTGTAAACAAAAGACTGAGACATCACTCATTATTAATTAAATATGATCCTTTGGAAACCAATTCTTAGGCAAGGAATCAGTTTTGAAATAAATTCCACTGCTACAGAATCACACAAATCACCTCATTGAAATTGTTGCTCATGTAATATTTTCATGCCCTATTCATTAGCATTTCTTAATAAATATGAGGAAAATTATACAACATTTCCGAAATTTATACACTTTCACTTCAACCAATAATATTATTTACTATGGTGTATGTTCTGAATCATATTACAGTGTCATGTGAAATCTCTGCTTCTGCATATTTCATCCTTCCATGCAAGCATTCAGTCATGGGTGTACATCACTCTTGCTATTTGCAGTTTTTTTTCCTCTGTTCTTAAGGTTAAAAGGGAGTTTACATGTTTTGGAAGTAACCACTAATGGAAATTAGAGCTCAGGGGGTTGACTCTTGTCACAAACTGGAACAATTGAACTGCCAATCCTGACAGCAAGAAACAAAGCAGAAAATGGAGAGATAGACACCTCTACAGAATGCTGTTGACATAATCTTTTTTCTTATGTCAATAGATGGAGGCAGAGTCTGTATGCACTAAGAACTTAAACTAATAAAATGTAACTTGATTTATTGCTTCTGAATATTCAATATTTTAAAGGAAGATTACCACACCTCTGAGACCAACTTCTTCAAGGGAATACATGCAGCCAACAGAAAATATTTGATCATCTTTTCTTCCTTCCTTCCTTTATAATATCTTTAATATTTACTAAGATAATACTGCAGCATTTATGTCTTCCGCAATATTTTTTCTTGTTCTGAAGAGCACTTTTGTAAATCTCCTTGCTAACCTCATGTGGTTCTCTGAGATGAATAATTTAAACTATACATATGTTAGTAACTTGACCCAAGGAGTGTATGAAATCTAACAAAAATGCTCATATCTTGCATGAAAGGAAATATGGACTAAACAATCTATTGTTCTCTTCCAGGTAAAAAGATTATCTTATCATCATGGATGACTTGCTGTAACATAGTTTTTCTCAGGAAAAACCTTCTTTGCAAAGATGTTTTTAAGGTAGAAAAATATACTTTTTCCCTCCTTAAGACTGAGCACTATAATTCCCCAGCAAAGCTTTCTATGATAAAGAAGATTCAAAATATTGAGATAAAAAAATTTGAAAGAATACTCATATAAAAGACAAAAAAAATTGATACTTGAAGGAATTTTTAACATGTAAGGTCATCGTGGGGGTCACATCTGGCACAGAAGGACTGCTGATGCCATTAAAACTACTCTGTCACTGAAACTTATTTTCAGCCTTGTAGTCTGTGAACCACCCACTAACAGACAGAATCAATGAGGCATTCAGGTCAGCAGTGACCTCTGGACTAGGCCAACACTCCTGTCCAGAGAAGGATTATCTAGAGTGGGGTCCTAAGGATGGTGTCCTGTCAAGGTTTTGAGTGTCTGCAAGGATGTAGATTGCACAACCACTCTGGGCATGCTCTACAAGATTTTGACCATATTCACCAAATTAAAAAAATATTTTAAAAAAATTAGAAGAAGACAGTTTTTGTCTCATGTTTAGGTGGAATTAAATCTGTGCCCACCACCTCTTTTCCTTGGATCATTTGATACCACAAAGAAGAGACTGGTTCCACTTTATTTAACAACCTCAAAGATATTTTTAAACACATAAGCCCCATGAGTTTTCTCTTCTCCAGGATGAACAGCCCCAGCTCTCCAAACCTCTCTTCTCATTAGAAAAGATGCTTCAGGTTCTTAAACATCTTTGTAGTCCTTGGCTGAAGTCAATCCAGTATTTTCATGTCTTTTGTCTGCTCAGGGCCAGCACTCCAGAGGGATCTCACTGGTGCTGAGCAGAGGAGGACTGCTTACCTCAACCTGCTGGCAGAGCTTTGCCTGCTGCAGCTCAGGAGGCTGTTGGCCTGCTTTGCTGCAAGGGTGCATCCTTGGCTCATATTCAACTTGTTTTCCATCAAGGAAATAAACATACCAAAGGTATTTGTATATTTTTATATCAAGTTGAAATGAATGTGCTGCCATCATGAATTGTAGGACTTGTAGGGTGAGTTTAAAGGCAGTGTCAGCACAAAGGTCTTCCTATTAATATTTCAAGCTCAGGCCCTTTTAACTATATCATCAGCTTTTTT
Source organism: Grantiella picta (assembly GCA_013397955.1). NCBI lineage: Eukaryota > Metazoa > Chordata > Aves > Passeriformes > Meliphagidae > Grantiella > Grantiella picta. The sequence goes on from VZRM01005064.1 coordinate 1,891,594, forward strand.
AACTTGGCTTTAGCTTGGGGAGAACTCAACCATTTCACAAAGCTTGAGTTTTCAATCAACCATTCTTATTTCAAAACTCAGCTCCAATCTGGAGAAAAAGAATAACGTTTAATTACATACTTCAGTGCACTTCAGAATAGAAATGGGCTTTTGTTAATCACTACTGCAAGCTCTCAAACACCACTGAGACTCACGATCATCATTTTAAGATGAACTTAATCCACGATAACAGGGAAGTACCTAAATAGAGAAAGCAGAAACCTGAATTCTGCTTTGGATACAATGTTGGTAGTAAAAGAGCAAAATACCAATCATCAAAAATTTGGGAGTTTCATTCATTGTTTGTAGAATATTTTAGTACTCATGTTGTGAACTTTTTTTTTTTTGTGTACAATCATGTTGGCTTTTCTTTTCAGAAGAAATACCTAGCCCAAAATAATATCTCTTTAAATGAATTCTTAAGTTTAGATAGTGGCATCAAATCCTTTTTTCTTAAAAATCTTAGTAATGGTTTTTGGATTTATTTGTACAGAGTTAAAATAAACCTCGGAGTACATTTAGAGGATATTTTTAAAAAACAAATTGACAAGCAGTGAGCTGTTTGGAGCATGATGTTAGTTTGTTATCATTTACAGGAGCATGCTTCAAAATGAACAGAGTCTGTGCTTGAAATTTCTAAACAAAACTGAGTTGTCTGACATCTGAGATCCCAATGACTAGCTGTGAGAAAGAGTTTGAAATATAGTCTACACATACCAGGAAAAGAGTCAACTAAAACAGAGGAGAGGTGCAAGGAGGAACAGCAAGCAAGGTTAGCAGCTTTAAAGGTCTGTTAATAGTTTTGTCAGAATCATTGTGTACATTATTCTGTGTGAGTAAAAAATAAGCAACGTAAGAAGACTGTTAGTTACTGAATGAAACTTCAAAGTGTCATCCGTGCAAAGCAGGAGAAAGTCTAAAATCTGACAGAGAGGACTGGCAGATATAAGAAATTACTTGATACATACATTAGAATGCAGGAATATGGATATAAGCTCCAGGAAACAGTAACATTTGCTGTTGTTACTGAAGTGAAAAAATAACATTTACCAAAAAAAAAGTAAAAGGCAAAGACATGCTTTTACTACACTTTACTGTAATTATTCGTGTGGAAAACAAAACAGCCACACACAAACCTTCAGGTTATAAACTGTTCCAGGCAAGGTTTACTCTCCAAGTGTTCAGCTGAGACTGGGGCTGCCATTTCTTGGCTGACTCTATGTTGCCCCTTGCTCAGGACATGGTAACACTGGAGTAGGTTTTTAAGCTCCAAAGAGCCAAGAGAGAGAAATAGTTTGCTAACCAAAGTAGGTACTCATAGACCCTGAGAGGGGTTTACTTCTCTCCACTGTCTACTCACAGAGTCTAGACTGCTGATTTAGGTGGTTTGGATTATTCTGCTGAGGCCCACTGACGACACTTTAAGTGTTGCTTTGGTGGAATGAAGCTCCTGGCGTAGTCTGTATACTGCAGACAGGCACAGCTCACAAACTTTTCTGGATCTGCCCCCAAAAGCCTCATCAAAAACTGTGGAAGAACTTAGTATTGATAGTGAGCTGAATGTAAGAGTCCCTTTCTCCTAGCTGAAATTGCTGCCTTCCTATATCTGTCAGCAGAAGTTTGAAGTAAAACTGGGGTCCCACTTCTTCTAGGAGAAGTGCTGTATCCACATGTAAATAAATCAGCATACATCTGTAGAATTAGGCTGTGATTTATTTAGTTCAGTTTCCTATTCAGGTCTAATATTTTGATCATAAATCTTTCAGATGACAAAGAAAATTACCCATAAATTCCTCTGGGGAGGATGGTCTATTAACATTGCTTGCAGGACCTCCCACTAGAGAGACAAACAAAATGAAACCACAAAGAATAAGCAATCAAGCAAACATTGTGTGGGAACTGTGAGGCAGCAGGGAAATTTAAATATATATTCCTAAGGAAGAAAGAACAACAATAATCAGCACATGCACACACACTCCAAAAAAAAGCATCAGCAGAACTGGCTTTAAAACTACGAGAATAATTTTGGAATAATTTATTCTGGCAGAGCTAAAGATGTACAAAATTATAAGGACAGTTCTAATGTGAATGCAGTGTTATGGGAGTTGAATCAAATCTTCTCAATTTATGCATTGTCTCACACACTGGTTTAGAAAAAGAACATAATCTATGTCTATGTCTAACCTCACATTCCAGAACGTAAAGAAACTACTCCCAGCTTAGAGACACACAGACCTGAAAACCTGTAAAAGTTAAAATATTTTGCTCACTTTGTATGCCTATAGAGCAGTGAACTGACAGGGATGTTACTGGGATCTTTAAAAGCTACGATGGAAGAGGAGAAAGAGAAACATGGCGTAGGATTCAGCTCCGATTCAAACATCTACTTCTAAGCAGCCACGACGGAAAGGTTCTGCTAATGAACCAGGTGTCTAAGATCCAGTCAAAGGAGAGACAATACAGTCAGCACAGCCAAGGAATTCATGGAGAACAATTCTACTCATCCTAAGGAAAGCAGTTAGCCATGGTCAGCTCTAAGCTATACTGACTGTTAAGGATACCAATGAGGATAACAGGAGCTTAAACTTTTAATCTATGGATGTGTGGAGTCTTCCACTTAGATATCATTACCTGTGAGCTGATTCCCTGTCCGAGTGTCTCCCAAGTCGAATACTTGCATTCCAGATTCTGTTAACCCTAAAAGGAATTGAACCTGTACCTACTATATTCAAAACCAGTAGGCTACCTCAGCCCTCTGGTAACCATGAAAAATGTCATCATTCTTGAGGAGAAAAATAATTCATCCCAAATAACAGGAAAAACAAGCAGGGTTTGCAACAGAATTGTGGGATGAATCAGTCTCATTTTACACTTCAGCAGCCTCCAATTGCTTTGTGAGAGTAATAATCACATGGAGTAAAGAACTAAGCAAACTAGCCTCAAAGGACTTTGCAATCAATTCCCGCCTAAATACTATGTGCTTATCAACTACCTTTCTCTCCATGGATACCATCAGCTCCTCAGCCTGTGGAGTGGGAATGTGCGCGTTTGCATCTGTGGCTGCAGGCACTGGAGGCACAGTTGCTATGCAAAGCCTTCAACAAATTGTTTGATCAACAATTTGAGCAAGGTGTGGGGGGAAGTGAGAGGAGAAGGAGGCAAGCCAAGATGCTTTATTTTAAGATTGTTTGGAGATAACTGAGAACTAGAACAGGACAAATATTTTCAGCTAAAATATACATGAGGTTCAAAATGCAAACTGAGCAAAGATGAGCGTTTTCTGAAATTATTTGAGGTCAATTGGGTAGTCAAAAGTGAAGTTTTTCTTTTTAAAATAAAAAAGTTTTGAATTTTCATGTTGAAATTTCCTTCAACTTTATGTACAAAAAGTTATTATTTTTCCCAAGATGAAGTTTTGTGGAAATTAATATCCAGTAAAAACTGTATAAAATTGTTTAATCTACTGAATCCATTTTTTTTTAGGACTGACAGAAAATGTAAAAAATAATTCCAGTTCTGCTGAAGAAGAATTAGATTCACATAGCAAAACTTTAATTGACATTAACAGGTTCCACTGACTGATTGGAAGCATTAACAAGCAAAAAAAATGCTCCTTGTGATCCTATAATAATATTAAATTACTGGAAAAGGTTTTAAAATTTAAAGAAAAAAAATCAGAAGAAAAAATCTTGAGAAAACAATATATCTTGTATCAGCATTCAGCCTCATTTCAACAAATTTTTTTTTCAAAATGAGGGGAATTAAATTACCCCTAAATAAATTCCCTCTAGTAAGGTTGTTATAAATAAATTGGAGACAATTATTTTCATTGAGAAGTACCAATATATCAGTAAAATTTTCAGAGGAAAAACATGAAATAAATGGGCATTATCTTCTCAGTTTTAGGTTCATAATGTACAACTCAGTAAGAAAGAGATAGTCCATTTGAACTTTATTTCACTTCAATATAAGAGCTTGATATTTTGTGTTATAGGGGTTTTATCACATGGGAATGCAAAGACATGAAAATGAAACACAGTAATATCTAAGTGCCTTTTTTCCCCCAATTTTTTCTACAATAAAAAATATCTACACTTTCATTTTCCAATCCAAATAATAAAAATAAACTTTACAATGTCAGAATTTCCTGTGGGATGGAAATAAAGCTTTTGAACCAATTATACTAATTAGAATGTAAAGAGCTTTTATTCACTCTCCATGTTCTCATGACTCCAAAAACATGTCTATTTATTTGAAACTATTGAATGTTTCATTAAATTTAGATCAATAAAAAAATATCTATAGTTGAGATACCTTTTTAATTCTTCTAACATTGAACACATTAAGGAACCAAGAACAGTTTTATATCCAAAGATGTTACCTTCTTTGGATGGAAGATAGAGTTCCTAATAGTTACTAAATTCTTTAAAAAGCTAGTGAAATTTTCTGCCCTTCCCACTGGAAAATGTAATTTTAAGAGTTCTTACTAACAACATGCGTTAGAAATCAAAAGTGATATAGTACGGACTATCTTGATTTAGCTGCTCCTGAGTAAAGGACAAGTGTTCTAGGCTCTCTTCTAACTCCACAGTTAATTTTAATAAGACTACTTTCTAGATAGAAAATCAGGAAATTTTATTTCACAACCATCTTGTGACAGGAAAGTCTTACTTGAACTTGGTGTATTCAATGTGTCTGAGAAAATATATTTGCATGTCACATCTATGATGGTTTGGAAGATTATTATTACCAGAGCTTACTTATGCAGAGCTTATTACTGCTTCATAGTGTTGGTGCATTTTTATTTGATAAAAAGGTGTATCGCCTGTATTGCAATAACGTGGCAAGAGTATGTGCTCTGAATTACACTGATCAACTATATTCACTCAGTGTTCTGAAAAAAACAAAAGAACTTGGGATCTGAGATAAATAACCTGTAGCCACCACCGAAAACCAATGCAATAAATTCTATATTGCATGCTTTTCCATTGAATTAAAATAGTCACTATAATTCTCTTACACCTCAAAAGGTATAGAAGATAAGGAAAGGAACTAAAACTTCCATAGAACATGTATTCTCCCCAGAATATGGAACCAGATTGAGGATATTCACGTTTTGTGATAAAACCTTTTGGTCTTAATCATGGTCATCAATTACTCCAAAAAAAGTTCTGAACTATGATACAGAATTTTACATGGAGAATAAATCCAGTTTATTCAAATGATTTTCCTAAAGAGCCAAAGAGGTTCTTAGAGTAGGTGGAAAGAATTCTGCTTGTAACACTAAATATACATGAAGATTTCTGAACTAGAAAACACTGTGAAATGAAAAAGGTTCTGTGACAGACTTGCAGTTTTCAAGACTGCGCTGTGAAAGATACGTATTTAATTTAAAAGTCAGAGCTAATAAAACTCTGAAACACACTTTAAGTAAAATATGTGGAAAAGTGCAAGAATACCACTTCACATTAAAACCACAATTCTTTATTATCTGACTTAATTTGTTCAAGAAAAGCTGGTTTTCTCACTCACTTTAATACATTAATTTTGATAGATTAAAATTGTGAAGCTGTTGGATCCCTATCATATATTTGATGAGTGTAATTATGTTATTTCTTCCAAATTTTGTTATTTGTCTGTAACAAGATTAAAGCACATGCTGTTACAAGCTTTTCATTCCAATTACATTGATGGGAAGTTCACATTCTGCACATACTCAAAACAAATCGGTTTAAAACAGAAAAAGCAAAATACCTGACTGACGTCTGGCAATGCCACTATGTTCTGATTAATAAATGAATTGTCTTGTGATGTTGTTACAGACATATAATAAAAATCTTGGAAAGAGGCATTAACACACACACAAATTGAGCAGAAATTTATAGTAGCAAAATAACTTGGGGAATTGCTCTAGCATTGATGAAGCTTTAGATAAAAATATACAGACATATCTCTATAAAAATACACCATTAATTTCTGAACTCTTGATTACAGAGTATTTTAGATGGAAAAATGAAAATTATATACTTATCAGTTCACATTAAAAAGCCAGGTTGGGTTGGGTTTTGAGTTTTGGGTTTTTGGGGGTTTTTTTAGTTTGGTTTTTTGGGGGTGTTTTTCCGAACATACAACTGATTCAAATGGTTATAATGGTTAAGGAACGTGTTGATGTCAAAAGGTGACCAAAAATGTCTTATGAATTGAACCTTTGAAATCTGAGCAATGATGCCTGTTTTTGGAGCTAGTAGATACACTTGCAATTTGGAATTGGTGGACAATTCCAGCAATGTTCTATTCATTCTCCATATATACCCTAAGTGTTGTCACAGATCTTAGTTAAGAACAAAAAAAGTTTGTAAAAATGAAAGTTTTGGTCTTCTTTGAGTGATACAGCCTTTAGGCATTGTCATACTCAAAATCAAGCAGATTAAATAAATATATTTTCAAACTCATATGACAATCATATATTCAGAGCCACTTACAGACCACAAATTGATACCTATAGAATTCTCTCATGTGTTTACATCCTGGAAATACATAGTGGAAATTTTCCAGAACTTTTACCGCAGAACTTACTCACTACTAGATTCATATTAAGAAAATTCCTACAGTCATCTCAACCCAAAATCTGTTTTCTCACACAGTTGGTAGGTGTGTCTGTATGCAACAGGGTTCTTCAAACACGGGTTTTTATATATAAATAAAACCCTACTCCCACATGCAAAGGAGCAAGATTTAAGTCCAATAATTCTTAATAAAACTAGAAAAAATTACTATACAGAAATCAAGGATATTTTCTATTCAATATTCACAAAAGTGTCTCAGACACTTGTATCTGCCTTCTATGACTCAAAGGCAGCTATTGAAGAAAATTCTCAATAAAGACATCTTGCTCTGTATCTCTTGTGCTCAAGAATTAGAATTCTACAGGACAGAAAAGGAGAAAAGAGTATCCTAATGCCTCAGTAGGCTTGAAAACATAGGGCAGGGAACAGAACCTTCAACAAGTGTATGAAATATGCGACAGGTCTGCAGCAATGATGTATTGGGTAGGGTGTGTTCACCTCAATATTCCAGGATAAATTATTACCTGGACGATTAGGTGTTAGTGGCAGAAAGAACTTATGATCTGTAACACTGCTATAGCTGAAAACATAAGGAGTCAGAGTAAATATGGACAATAATTTATAAAATTCAAAGCTGTACATACATTTGCCCTTTTAAAGTAAAAAATTAGAATACAGTGGTCTTGTACTAAATATAACAAAATGTGTTTTGACATAAAAATACAAAAAAAACCCCAATTGACAATATTTTAACATAAAGAGTTCTGCAGACATATCTTAATATCTATTACAGTTTTCAGATAAACATTGTAAAATGGATTTCTGTCAAGAATATTCAGCAGGAACATTACTGTACTGTTGAATAAACTGTTTCTTGTGATCTTTTCCTGACTTTCATCTACTAATTCTGGACTCATTCCACAAAATAATAATAATAATGGCCTTGTCAAAGTTTTGTTCCTAAGCAATTGAACATAAAGATACATGCAATTATTCTTTGCCTTCCCAACTATTTCAGCTCTGCAGGGAAGGACACAATGTCGTTGTTAGCAGGAGTAATTATTACACATTCTGCTTCCCACAGTGCATCATGGTAACCGAAGATAAGCTAAATTATAAAGTATCAGCATCCAAAAGAGTTAATGTGCAGTAATGTACATTTTCTGTGCTCCAAAAATCCAAATAGAAATGTCAAGGGCAGTTGGAGTCAGTATGAGATGATGAGACAATTGTTTCCATCTATACTGGTTTGTTGACATTCAGTAATAGAGATGCTTGTCTCTCCTCTACTCTCCTGAATAAGATTTGTTGAAAATAGTTACACTGACAAAAGGAGTATTACAGAATGGACTCTACATTGTTCTCTGACATCTGAAATAATGACTTCTCTCAAAAAATACTGACTACATGTTCCTAAATAAAAGCTGATGTTCAGGTTGGAATTGAGGAGATGAAAGTAAATAGGGCTGTTCTTCTCAACTTCCTTTCCTCCTTTTTAATTTTTTCTTTAGTTACAACTGGATATAGCATGGGGTATGCTGTATGATAAAACAGGGTTGCCTTGCCTGATGCCATATGTCTCTTCAGAGCACCTTTTTCCTTTGAAGTACATTTCCGTTTTCAACAACAAATTGGGGAAACCGGAAAATAGAATACGGCAGTGATGATATCTATGATAATCCCTTGTAACGGGTGTCTGTGATAATTTCTGGCATCAGAGGAGGAACAAGCACCAAGTAAGTGCTATAGTCACTGAAATCTACTGAGTTATTCAACCTTTCAACTAAACAACTAATGACTGTTAGTGTTTAGGTGAGGACTATGAAACATGTTTAAGCTCGCTTCTTATTTGGAGAGATTTGAGAGCTACCTGAAGTTATCTAAGCTAATAATCTATGTTCCCTCAACTGTGTACTTGAAGAAATTGTGCATTGCTGTGACGTTGTCCCTGAAAAGCAGCCGAAGCCCCAACGCCACAAAGGCAAACGGCTGCACGGGATGCGCTTGCTGGGCAGGCTGGCGCCGGAGCCAGGTCCAGGGAGTGTGCAGAGCGGCAGCATGGAACTCGGGCGACAGAAACCCGGCAGGAACCACGGTGGGGCGAAGAAACACATGCAAACGGTTTCTGTTCTTCCAGTGAGGTTTATTAGGATCTTTGGGAGGGGTTCCACGGGAGGAGAAGGGGGGAGGAGAGCAGGGGAGAGGCGGAGGGGCTGAAAGCCCAGAAACTGTGACACCCAGCACACGCTGGCAGGGGTTTATAAGGGAAGGGAAAAGGGGAGGGGGTTAGCTCTGAAGAGCCAACCCAGGAAAGTCTGAGGGAAGAAAGGCAGGGGCACACACCAACAGACTTCTGATAGGGCAGAGCACATAATTCAAAAGAACCAATAGCATACATAGAAGGAGACCAAAGGAAAAACCTCTGGGACTCCGCAGAGACACGTTTCTACACATTGCTGGTGGATGGTTTACTCCACTCCAGAACAGCAGCTGAGAGATGGGATGAGGAACATTGTGCCCCTTTTGCTCTCTGTTCCTGTCTTGCACAGGGAGCTTAGGCACTTAGCTTAGACTAGTTGCCCTAGTTTTGGATGACTGAAATTATGTAAGATGAATCTCATTCCTGATCATCTTCTGTCGAAATGATTGCTCACATCCCCAGGGATGGTCAGGGAGGAACATGGTAAACTAAAACTATATTTCCATACTAAAGGTACAATAGCAAACATTTTTAACCAAAACATTCCTGAAAAGTTTTTATAAAGTTGCTCCTCTAACACTTGAGGGGAGGGGAGAGAATGCAATTCTTTTGATATTTAGACCAAAGACAGTTTCTATCTGGAAAGCTTTTGTGTCTGTATATATTGCCATGTACCTAAAATTACTATTTCACAAAAACCTATCCCTCCTATACTTTGTAACTGGCCGAGTAACTTTCTCAGACTCAGCAGAAAAAAAACCCCAGAGCTTAAATAGTTGTATACTGCTGTATACCCACTCCTTAGGAAAGGTTCTTGCACAGGCCTACTGGGCAACTCTTTGAATGACTGTGATAATGCAAGCAGTGTATAAACTAGAAATCCTGATAGCTGTGAGGTGTGTTGGACCACCAAAGCTAGTCTGGCACTCCCATCGTCATCTGGACACAAATAGAAAATATAGAAAAATACTGGCCTCTTCAGCACACATTACTGTTTATTATTTGCATTTGTTCTATATATGTATTCAAATAGCATTGATATTTTGCCAGACAGGAAGACATTATGCTAAAGCCCTTACGGTACAGGAGTGGGGCTCTGTAAGGTTTTGACAGAGCTGAAGAATGTGAGGGATTTAAGGTATCATTTTGTCTTTTAAATTCTGAACAATTTTGGAGCCGAAAGGAGGTCTTGGTATAAATCAGCGTCTTCTAGTCATCTTCACAGGTCATGACAATCTCATTGGACTGTTTGATGCAATATTAGGCTTCCTTAAAATTCTTTAAGCTATAGTCCCATACCAAGGAACACTTTTGTCTGGGCCCACACAGCTGTACTATGCATAAATTACCCCTTACATTGACATTCAAAAGGAAGTTTTCTTCCACAATTCATGTACCCTGGGATGGCTCTTCAAATATTTCCAGTGACACGAAGGCGGGTGCAGTGACTTCGGTCAGGCCACAGAGAAGGACTACAGATTTTATCCATCTACTCATCCATCCCTACATCCATCCATCTATCCATTGAATCATAGAATAGCTTGGATTGGAAGGGGCCTAGTCCATCTATTCCAACCTCCACTGTAATAAGCAGGAACATGTTCAACTAGATCTTCTATCTACTATTTACATACTAGTTGAAGACTAGTATTTGAGGCTAAATTAATCTAAATCTTTCAGCAGTAGAATAATAACATATTTCGAATATCTTCCAGATGCTCATTGCTTAAGTACCTTGTGTAGGTATTTTAATTAGGACAAAAATCATCTGAGTTGCAATTTCAGACAAATTCCAGCTGCTGCTCTTGCTTAAATGACAAAATATATCTTTAAGAACTAATAAATTCTCTCTCTGCTGGAGCAGGGTGATTCCTTTAGCAGAGTGGCTAATAATGCAATACTGTTCTGAACTTGATAAGCTTTCTAGCAGATGGTAGAATGAGGGAGTTTTTTTATGTGTTAGGAATGCCAAGCATTATGTCATGACATAGGCAGGATTAGTTCCCAATGTGCTAATCAGAAATGTGTCAAGCCTAATCTTTTTTATTTTAGAAGAAAAACCAGATTTCACTTTCTCTCTTGTGGTTTCAGAAAATTATTGCTCAAAATGCTTCCTTAGTTCTTAAAAATAAATTTGCAGTTTTACCTAACATGCCTCCCAAAAGTGTTGCTTGTTTTTCATGTTCAGTCACCCTCTTGTGGAAGACTCTGACCCTAACTTTCAAAATTGCTTTTATTCTACACTTTGCAAGCCTCATGTTATTGGCTATGCTGTTCGAGAGATGCTTGTATCTAATCTATGTGCTGTTGGGTAGAGGACTGATACTGTGATTATTTTCTGTGTTCCAGGCAGTTACCACTTGGGAGTTCTTGTAAATGAGAGGCTTATTCTCTTGATATTTATTCACATAAATAACTGAGATGTATCAATCTGCTCTAAAACAATTTAAGTGGTCAATAAGCAGGTTTTTCTGTTCAATTTGCAAGTACTGCAGGCAATTTGCTGCTCATCAACTGTCCTGATGGAAGAAATCAGACTTTAATCACATTTAGTGGTAACAGCCTTTAAAAGGCTCTCTTTTGAAGAGAATTTTCTTTTATGTAACTTCACACAATGCTATCTCATTTAGTACACTTTAATCATTGTAATGGAGGGTGAAAGAGGGATATATAAAGTTTTAATAATTAATACATCTCAGACTTTAAAAATTGGTCCGATTTCTGTGTTCCAACTTGTGAGTAGGCTGAGAATTTTCTTAAAACTAATCCTAACTTTTATTCAGATCTCTTCATTTTACTCAGAGTCTGCCAAAACATTTTATTTGGAGTCTTACATTCTATTTAAAGTAGTGACTGATGTCTGATATACTCTGGGATTTTAAGACCTAAGGGACAGATGGCAATTCCAGTGTCTCTACATGTAAGTGTCTGGATTAATTTTTGCTGCCCTAAGATGTTCTGCCTGGCTTCTAGCTGCTTCTCCATCACAAATCCTTACTTTTGTCAACCAGGAATATTCCTTGAGAACCCCTTTTACTTGATTGCATCTGTGCAGTTTGGCTGTTTTCAATCACATTCTCCTCATAGCATATCTCTGCTCTTTTTCTGGTTGTCATGTTTTGTGTTACCTAGGATTTTATTCTATTTGCGTTTTACAGTCCAAGTTCCATCACTATACCTCCAAGCTAATTCATGAGGAGTGTTCAGTGCCTAGAGGAAAGACTGCTGAGCACATCTCACTCTAAGCATTGGAAGGAATTTTCTGGCAGAAGAAAACTACTATGTGATATTAAGAGTACATTGCTTATGTTTGTGGGAGCATTTTCTTCACCTCTACATGGAATTGACCGATTCTCTTCCTCAAGAGTCCTCATCACAAATCTGTCAACAAATTCCATGATTCCTTCCAACTCCAAAAAACCTATAATCTTTATGTGTTTTATAACCATTGAAAGCAAAACTAGAGTTAATTCCTTCAACCAGTTTATTCAGCAAACTCTTGGCATCTCATCAGGGTCTTTCATTGATGGGTGCTGAATAGTCATATCTGGGTCTCTCTCTCAAGGGTCTGAGGAAATTCGGTAAAGGTTTATAATCCATGTCATTTAAAGGATTACTTCTTTTAACTGAATGAACATTTTTTGCAATTTTCAGGTATTTTCTTTATTCTTGTTCTCTGAAAATTTGTGCGTTTTTTTTATTTCTTCCTTTTATTAGATTTAAGCACCAATGTTCTAATGTTAAAGCTGACAAAAGAGAAATATGATCAGAAGGTAATTGAAATGGTTTTCTATTCAAGTTACCCTTGCACATATTCTCATAATTTGTCTTACTCTGTTTTCTTCCATGTTTCAATTCAAAAAGGCTTTAGAGGTAGCAATGAAAGCCTTTAAAATTTCATTTAGTCCATTCCAATATATGTGCTTATAGTTAGCACTTCTGCATTGTTTCATCTTCTATATATTAAGTATTTTATATTTTATTTAGTTGAGTACTTTGATATTGAAATTTTTTTCCCAAAGGTCAACATAGATTCATCTTGAATGGCTCTCCTAAAGGTTTATATTACTTCATGCAACAAAAAATTTTTGTATTTATTTGCACTAGACAGGTCTTCATTTAGCGCTAAAGAACTTTTTAAATGAATAAGATTGTAGAAATATGAACCTGCAGGCCTTATTATGCCTTTTACTTATAGACACCAGAATCTGTAAAAAAGTTTAACTTTTTCTCTTTAAGGCAAATACTCAACTTCATTAGTGTCTAAGCTTCTACTCTGTTTCTTTAGCACTGTTATTCATCTATGAACATTTTTCAGGTCTTGCAGTGATTATGTATCTGTCACAAGCACTCAATTTTCCTGTATAGCTTTCTAAATATTCATTAAAGTATTTATATCCAATCCAATGATATTGTTATAATCTGAGTTCATTTAATTTCTTCATGTGTAGAACTACCCCTCAGAACTATATTATAAGTTACAATTGAGGTCAAAGATACTCTTCTGTTGCTCTGTCATTACTGCTAAGCACCGGGTTGCATTAATTGAAACAAATTACAAGTTCTGCAAATTGTACTGCATGTTTTTTGTATCATGTAGACAATTCAAATATCTGTGATGAAAACAGCTTTAGGTAAACACAAGCAAATTTGTTTCCCACATACTGTTTTTCTATAAATCAGCTGAATTCACTGGTCTGTTATGCTCTATGAGAGAAGAAACCTACACTCCCTCCTTCAGGGAGTCTTTACTTGATTTATTTCTTGTTTTCTTGTTTCTCCGACTCTGTGATAAAAGTTATACAGAACGACAGTGTTGTCTACAGGTGCCCTTCAGGTGTGGAAAAACATAACAACTCTGGTTACAGACACGGGATTCTGAACAAAAGCAAGGGACTCAAAGAAAGTAGAGGGATTTCTATGAAAGACAGTTCTGAGAAATCACTGGATATCCGCAGCACTGGGCTGAAAATTGTAAGACTTAAAATTGTATTTTCTATACTAACTATATAAAGTAGATTACAAGGCTTGGAGAGAGTTTTGTATCACACCCAATCTTTCTGTCTTTCCTGGATGTATTCTTTCAGAGACCCAAATCAAATGGCTACAGAGGAAGTGGAGCTGCTGTAAAACATGCTCACCTTCTTCAATAATTTTACAATGGAAGGACAGAAAGTCCAGCACACTTCCACAGTCCAACTGTGTCTCAGCATGCAGGATGGAGTTAGATCTGCTTTCAGTCCGTCTGAAGCACAATGCTGACCTGTTACCCAGATAGGACGCTAACCTCTGTTGAGCACATGCTGGGAAGACAGAAGAATTTGGTTCTAATTCTATGACTTTTTAGCAGTACATTAAAGATTTTTTACTTCTTTCAGCTTAAAGAGATTTGACAAAAGGCCTCAGTATAAGTGAAAGCTTTTTTGTATATTTATTAATCACAGTTGCACAAACTACACAAAACAGCAAACCATATAACCCCTGATTACTTACTAAATATGTGGAGATTCCTACCTGCAAACAAGTCTGTCTCAATCCCCTTTTATATTTTTTTTTCTTCTCTGACATTAAATTTTATATTTATTCTCTTTGGGAAGAAAATTAAGAAGTAAGATCTAACTTTTTTTTTTCTTTTTCCATAGCATTCCAGAGTTAGATAATAGATTAAAGAGAAAATAAATCCTGAAATACTGTGGAAATAAACTTTCATTAAGTTTAAGTGCTGACTTAAGATAGTACTTTAAGCACCATTCATATAAAAAAGAATTATTCTGGAAGGCATGCCATCAGTCAACAGCCGTGTCTTAAGAGCATACAGAGCCTTTAATCCATTAGAAAAATTTGTCATGCTTGGAGTGAACAAGAAAATTTATTGACACTACTGATGTGATTCCCCAGATTGGTGATGTTAAAATATGTGGGGAATACAACCGCAAGGATTCTGTCTGGAAATGAACCCTTATCTGTTATGACAACCTCAACTCATATTTGTTATGAGTAGTAACATCTATGAAGGTTCACCTGTCCAAAACTAAAGTATAGCAATAACTCTAGGAACTTCTTATGTCCTTCCCTATGGGCCCTTAGAGTTATTTACCTATGAGAATATCCATCACTCATTAAAATCTCCTATAACTCCTAGCTTTCTCCATTATTCTGATATTTTTCTAGCCCCAAAGTATGGGAATAGGGAACATGGGCGAATTTTGGTAAGATGTGTGAGACTAACAAATTGGGATCCAACAATTAAATTCTTAAGAAGATTGGAAGTAAAGAACAGAATCACCTATTTTCTCTTTTGTCATGCTTTATTTCACTGTTTTATTTGAATGGTTAGGCAAGTTTGTTCTCATGGATGTTATTTCTGTATTAATGATTTACAGATTTGATTGGAATAAGAATTAGCTTCAGATGTTTTATTGCTTGGACAGTAAACAACAATGTATGAGTACAAATATTTAGCAGATTATGTGAATGAAGGTATGCCAAGGTTTAAAGAGTGGAATTTTGATATTTGGATGGGTGGGGTTTTGGTGAAAAGGAAGCTAACAGAGAGACACAAAAGGAGTCTCTGAGCATAAGTATAGACAGACCCAAATCTATTCTGTTCATGCTCTGAGCAAGCAGACAAACTCATCCTGGCCAGAAGCTGCAGAGCTCTGCGGTGTTGTGTTTGGCTCCTGAGAGGTCAGGTTTATTAGCCCAGGCTCAGTGATGCTCCATCAAAGCCACATGGTTTTATGACGGGAGCTGGAGTAAGGCCAGACAGCTTGCAGAGTGGTCAGAATGAATTTGGGTTGTCAGCATCTGTCCGTATAGATGTGCCAGATGCTTTGAAAAGGGTGGGTTTTGTGTGCTGGAACAGGAACAGCATGAGAGCATGGGTTGTTTGGTTTTGGTTTGGGTTTAATTTTGTTATTCTTTTTTTTGTTTCTTTTTCTCAAATTACTTTCTCAGTTTAGGCACATCACAGAGTTAAAAGGGATGCCTCCCTTAAAAAAAAAAAACCAATAAAATATGTGACTGTAAACCCTTTCCTCTTCATAACTCAGTGTCTAATACTCGAGGTAGTTTTCAAAATTCTTCCAATAACAGAAAATTGACTTTTTTTTTTTAATGTCACATGTGCCAAATGATGCAGAATACATTTATCAAGAGCAGCAAAATACTCTTGAGAACGAAAAAAAGAAATAGAATAGAACAGCTTCAGTGCAGGGAATAGCCCTGACAGACCTAGTAGCACAGGAGATATTAATGCAGCTTCGCTGTTTGACCACCCAGGAGCCACTCTGGCAGTGACAGCTGCACCTCCTGAGCTGGGACAGAGATCCCTTTCACAACTCCACCCGCCACTCACACCAGATCTCAGCTGGCTCAGACTCAGGTTTCCCATAGCAGTATCTCAGTTGTCTCTATCCTTAAAATAATTTAATCCTGGCGCAATAACACAATAACAGCTCAAGCTCATGCCCCTGAGGAAGGACCTTGAACAAAGGAATCCCTAGGCTTTTATACCACCACAGTCTTAAGTGTGAAAGTCCTGCCCAGTCTGATAGTCTGTTCACCTGTTTGGGCCACAGGTCCCTGTGCCATTTGTTATGCAAAGTGTTGACAGTTCAGGACCCCTTGCCTGCGGTTTCTGACACCCAGAATTCCCTCTGCAGCTCCCACTGCAGCTTGCAAACCGAGCTACCAGCGCTAAATGTGATCTTCAAAAGAGAAAAGACATGGGAAGGTGCCAAATATCATAAGGGAGGGACCAGTCATGTTGCTCCTTTGTATCTAAAGTTAGTTGTGTCCTGTAGGAGAGTTGCTTGTTTAGGTAGCACAGGTGACTAATGGATTGCCCATCTAGGCTGGTGGGGTCCACCCAGCTGTGAAGGAAAACAAGGGCTGCAGGTTCTCTTCTGCCAAATAACACCGAAGGTTAGCCAGCCATGGCCTGGAACTCTCCCTCTGCCTTCCCTCCTCTCAGAAACACAGCACATGTGCATCTGCACACAGAGCTTCTCATCACACACCTGATGATGCACCACTAATTGGAATCTCATTTCACACACATGAAGACAGGAAAGAAAACTCATCTTTTGCTTCTAGAGATCAATCATGGCAAACAGCAAGAGGCAGTCAGATCTGCTTTTTTAGTAATGCCATTGCATTTATTTTTTTAGAAGAAAAAATACTGTAATTGTAGATAACCCATACTGCTTCCAGAGATGCGCATGTCCCTATTAACAGTGGCAAAGGTGAAGACACATACTTTGATAATAGCTGCATAACTCCATGTCACCATGTACAGAGGAACATGAAAACCCAGTGTGGTATCATGACTGCCTTCAGTAGCAATATCTAAAAAAACATTATTCAGATTTTCTTTTCTAGGGGACCTTGCCTTTATTGCCAAAGGGGGAAAAAAAAGAAAAAGAAAAGAGTGCTGAAATGTATTCTTTTTATATTGTGAACAACTGAGAGATTTGGTCTTTTTTTAATTCAGGTGAAGAAAGTCATTAATAATGAATAACTGTTTATGAGAGGGTTTATGGAAAATAACACACAAAAGAGGTGCTTAAAGATTGTATTTGAATTCCATGAATTTCATTAAAATGCTGTAAAATTAAAAAACTGGCCCAACTGAAATCAGAATAGAAAAAAGGAAAGGTATTCTTTATTCTCAGCAGTAGTCATTAGGCCTCAGCACAGGTTAAATGTTTACTTTTAAAAGCAGAGAAGTTAGAGTTACAATCAGTAAAGAACTTTAGCCAACCTAAAGTCAATATTACGATACTTCATTTCAATGACAACCTGTGCTGAAATGAAAATAAGACAAATAAATAAGAATACTATGAATATAAAATAAATGAAATTATATATTTGTATAAACAAATATGAATAACATCAGACTGTAAATATGATACAATATATATAATTTTCTGCTTTAAATTGTTTAGGGCAGACAACTGTTTCTTGACAAGCCCATAAAAGCACCATGCTGATAGCATAAAGACATTATCAGGGATGCAGAAAAAGATACGCGAATTTAGATTCCACAACTGTAACATTCTTCTGGAGAGACCTTTCTCTCAAGAACTGAGAAAGCTTTTCTACCATTTAATAACATAGAAGAAGTACACACAGCTCAGCCTGAATGGAGCTGAATTCTCAAGAATGCTCAGATCCTGTCACTGTACATTAGTCTTGAGAAGGGAAATTCTGTTGAAAATGTGCTTCTTAGCCAACAGAAGTCAAAGTTCGTAGTTTTGTACTAATGGCTAAGGGTTGGGTCTGATCACCTGGGATAAGTGAGGTTTGTTCTCGTTCTACCACCATTTTCCCTCTTTCTCCAAGCCTGGTAAATGCCTTGTCAGTAACACAGATTATAAAGGGTGCTTAATTTTCACAATCTTCACAGTGCTGAGAGTCACAAAGACTTTCATACCTGATCTCTACACTTGGTACAACATAACTTTTTTAAATGTTAGCCTAAAATACTATTTCTTAGTACAGAAAGCTATTTCTTATTTGAGTACTCACAGCCCAACTTATTATCTTATAAAAAGTACTAAATATCTAATGTCAGCATTTCAATGCAATAGCCAAACATTTTCATTTATAATATTAGTTTCAGATTGTATTAACTTGTTTCTTTATTGAACAAAATGTAATATGTATATATATTACACATACTGTATGTAATGACTAACCTTTAAATTACTAAAATAATAAAAAGCATAGACCATTAAAATTTTTCACAGCTCAAAAGGCCTTCATGGCTTCATGTTTCTTAGGAAAATTTGAAGAGATTTTTTTCCAATTGCAGGTAAATGTAATATTAATTATAAGCATGAGTGGTAGTGAAATATTCCATTTTAGCTAGTTCGCTTTTACATACAGGGCATGGATTTGCTTAAAATCAGTTTTGTAAACTGGTAATATTGCAATAGATCAAATATTACTAATATTAAACTACTGCGATACATGCAAACAACAACAAAAAAAGAATGAAAGTTAATTCTTTCACACTGCAAAGCAGGGAATTAAAATGCCCTTAATGCTTTTTGTCAGTGACAACATTTTCCATGATAAAGTTTTCTAGTTTAAAGCAGCTAAGAATTGTAATTTCCTGGAAAACAAAATCATTTTAGGAATGTTTTAACTGGAAACCAAAATCTTCATAGCTTTTTTTTTTTTTTTNAAATTTTTATTGTTTTTTTTTTTTTTTTTTGGTACAGTTCAGTTCATCCATTTATCTGTGGATAGCCAGGTGGGACAGATGTGTCAGTCTCAGGCCATTTCTAATAGAAAATGGTTGAATATTCACTTGGTTAGATGATGTAGGTATATTATTTTGATAGAAGAGCAGTTATTTAATGTCATGGGTGATGAATGGCACAAGAAGAGTTAGAAGGGAAATAATGGTGATAATTTGTCAAAGACACTAAGAGATAGAGTGGTAGGGCAGGTGAGGTAGAATGATACACTATGTAGTTAGAATAATATGATATAGTGCTGCAGGGTTGGAGAATAACTTAGTAGGACAGGAAAAGAAATGAAAAAGAAATGGGCAAACACTGCTTTGTACTAAAGGACTGAGAATTATGTAGGAAAATGTAAGTGCTTGGAATACTTCTGATACAGCACAAATAAAACCTATGAATAAATATAATTCGAATTATGCAAATAGAGGGGACAATAAGATACACCAATTAGAAAAATACATTTCAGAAAAGCAGAAAAAAGGATACTCTTAATGTCATGGGAGGGATAATATACAATATGAAATCATTTTATGTCTCATTCTTCTGGATTAAATCTGTCTGATTTACTAAATTTACATGTCTCACTACAGCAAGAGGGTAGACAAAATAAAAATATATAAGAACAGATTTATGTGTTTCTGGGAGGTTTCAAGCTATTTGAGCTTATTTCTAGATTTTAAAAACCTCTTTAAAGGCATTTATGACTAATCAGGAGATCAGAGATTTTTAAAACATAAGAGGTATTTTGAAAATAGATTTTTGCATTAAAAAAATGAGTAAATACACCTGAAAGCTCAGGTTATGTGGGCTTTTCAATACAACCTGCAGAAATTGAAAAGAATAGAGTGCAGAGCGATGAGTCACATATAAAACAGTAGTTATATGGCAACAAGAGAGGAAAAGAAAAGACAAGTATGAATTTTGAGCAGCTGGTAAGGTTGCTGAAAGTCTCATCGTTGTTATAGGAAACATCTCTGTGAACTTAAAATATACAGGATATAAAAGGAATTATGAAGACTTCTGTTGCTGACTGTTATGAATAATCACTTATGTGCAAATGAGAGGAAGTGTTTTTGAAAGACAGAATTGTCCTTTGAATGGACAGTTCAGTTCATTCAGTTGATTCAATATCAAAGAAAATAATTTCAAGAGAAAATCGAACCCAGAACATCTCAGCTGCCCCAAGGCAGCGCAGCCGTCTTCCCTAGACCAGCTCTGTGGACTATTACAGGAAGAAGGTAAAGGAAAGTCTCTGCAGTCTCCTCAGAATTTTCTCGTCTTTTAGGTGATTATGTCCTTTATTGCTAAAGAAACTTTCTTCATGTGTCCTCAGATACATAGACTGCTCTTGGAGTTCTCAAACTCAATACCCAGTTTAAGTGGTTGGCTCTTCTCTGCCCTCATAGTTCATGCACTGGGATAAAGCAAGGATTATTCCACAGGTAAATACAGTTTCACCACCACAAAATCAATAAGACAGAAGAGTCAGATTTCTCTTTTCTTGCTTCAACAACCATTTTCCACTGTGTTTTACTTTCTTTGTTGACTGAGTTCATGCTGATAACTAGAATTCTTTCTTTTTGGAGTGAGGGGCAGGGGAAGAATGAATTGAAGGTGTTAATGATGATGACAAATTATGCCAATATTCTTCTCTCCAGTCTAGAAGGGTAAACCTGGAGGTGTATGTGCAATACAGATTCCCAAATCCATTCCTGCATACCAGTCTTTCCTGTGTGAACTATTTAAGTATTCTTCCTTAGATACAATAGTGTCAACAGGTGTAATCAAGTGTAGGGAGTCATGTTGAGAGGCAGCCTTGCTGTGACAGAGCAGAGGCTTCCTACTGAAGAACCAGCACATGCAAAGCTTTGCAAACAGCAGAATTTACTTGGCACCTATGCCCTACCAAAGCTGACATACCACCTTGTGTGTGGGCACAGTGCCATCCCGACAGATGGGGACGACTGCAAGCAGCCAAGAGACCATGTCTGAGCATCAAATATGTTTGTGGAGGGCAGGATTCCCAGCTAGAAATGTTAAAACAGCTGTTTGTCCTGAGTTTTGTGTGCCTACTGGTTAGATGGGCTACAGCTTTGCTAATTCATCACTGAGCTTGATTAATTTTGTAAGAGTTTCTGCTATAGCTGCTGGTTGTCATGATTTCAGACTACTGTTGTGTGCAAAGTAGGAAAATTAGTCCCTTCTTTTACACAGCTCATGACGAGACTGAAAACAGTGTCTCAAAGGGACAGAAGAGCTTCTCCTAAGGAAGAGCCTCATTCCTTCTGCAGGTTCCTATATTATTTTACTAAATGCAGTCTTATAATATTTGGTATTTATTCATCTCAAATCCACGCCTTTAAGCTTTCATACTCAAACCCATCAAGAACTGCAAGAGTTATTTAAAACAATTTGTTCACAAGATAACATGTCAAAGAGTAATCAGGGCTGAAAAATGTGAAAAATGGCAGATCTCTAAAATTATACTGTCTCAACTTCTCTCTAAGTGTAACAGTATCTATAACTTCCATTTTCATAAGAAGAAAATATATTCTTTCCCACAAGGCAGTAGAGCTTCAATAAATTATTGCTTTTTAAATAAATTTACTTTCATCACTTCTTAACCTTTATTTTCAGAACTGATTTCAGACATGAATCTACTACGACTACTACTAACACAATTTCTATAATTCCTTTTGTAACACCTCAGTGTCTATGACTCCAGTGAATAGCTTCATAATGACAGTGAAGTGATTCTTTTTTGTTTAAGGTTGAAAAGACTGCCTTTCCATAGGCATTATTGTAATTGCTACTTTTTGTGATATTTAGAGTTTCAAGTGCAGTGCACACTATTACTTTTCAAGAATTTTAAAATATCTACTATTTCTACTGCCCAAAATCTTCAGTCCTTAAGTACTTACCAATATCAATCAAACCAATGAATGTCATTATTATTTAAATTAAAAAAAGAAAAGAAAGTTGTACTTCAAAGACTTGTTTCACTATTAAACCATATAGAAATATTGACCTCAGATGAAAAGGTTTAGTTTTAAAACACAGAGGACATTCTGCATTATAATTTATGGAACAAGGTTAAGTCTTTCATACCCCAGCTTCTAAAAATGTGTACTCCAGCAGATGACCTGCCTTCATATTCTCTGTCAGGTGACATTTGTTCCCATTGTAAAATTTTTCAGCAGGACTATGCTGACCTTGAGCAGCAACAGAGTACTGTGTTTCTTAATGGAGATGCAAACCATGCTGACAACTCCGTCTACTGCCTGCATCAGTGCTACCAAGGGGACAATGTTTAGATCAGGGAATGAATGCATGGGGAATATTACAGCTTCTGAATGAAGAATGTTAGAGATGACAAACAGTAAAAGATCATGAAATTCAGATCTGTGTGGTTTAATCTGCTGCAAGTACACCTCTGTGGCAATGCGCCACAGGAGACCCAGGCACCAGACTATGTGAAACTAAGGTTGAGCAAGCAACCTCACATTCTTATTCAGAAAATAAAAAGCTTAGTGGAGGGGAAAAAATCAAGTTCATTCAAATCATAAAAGCTGTATGGGGATTAGAAATCACTTTGTTTTCTCTATCTCCTCACTTCAATGGAAAGCTTTGACTTCTGTCAATGCACTCTGCCAACAATGTTCAGAGCCGCTGACACATATGCTGAAAGTGTGGTTGATTTCTTAGACTGGTAATTGTGGCACATTTTTTAGCTAGCATTTTGGTAACTATTTTATCTTGTAAAAGGATACCCTGCTTTCAGCTTGGCTGGAGCTTCTTCCCATACCCTGCTTGTCATCTTCCATTTCCCCTCCTGACAGCAGGACTTTTGTCTACTATACCCTGCAGGGCTCTGCAGCTCACTACTGCAACTATAGCTGTGTGTGGTAAAGAGAGTTATACCATTATTATAAAGAGAGTATAAAACCATTGAGACTGAAGAACTTGGTCTGTCTTTCACTCCCAGGAGTACCTCTGCAGTTCAACCTATAGTTACCACTTTACCAGCACTTCCAGACAGACACAGAGCCTCAGGGAAAAGGACACTGCTCACTCTGGAATTAAATACATAAGCCAAAGGAGGGTGGACAAAAGTAATTATAGCTATTATTTGGGAATATAGATCTGTAGAGCAATTATACCAATAAGACTAGCAAGCTCTGAGTTTTGTTTGCTTGTTTTAACTAGAATGTATAGAATGGTCAAAGCAAAAAATCAAACCATCAGTGACCAAAAAGAAAAAAGGGCCAGTCATTCAAATTTATTACATGCAGAGTAAGTTTACAGGTAGGAATTTGTCAAAAAACTTACAGTCTTCTTTTGAGACCAAAAAGTCAGGGTACTACTCAAAAAACCAGTCTGTCAAATCATGAACTCAGCCAAGTACAAATGAAGCCATAGAAAATGTGGCAAAATACATAGGCCAAAATAATTTGTCAGAGGACACAAAAAGAAGAGTGGGCTATGCCACCTTGCAAGGCTTTGTCAGAGCTGGAAGAGATCACAGCAGAAACAAATCAGGTCCACAAGCACTGTCAGAGCAACTCATCACAGTATCAGATCAGAGAGCTGCAACAGAACTGGGTGAAAAATCAACGTAACAATATTTGGGACACAAACTGATTTGAAGAAGAATCCAGACAACGTATTAAAACAATTCTATTAACATTCAGGGAGTTACCGACAATACAGCATAAATAGGCAAAGCTAATAGGTCACTCCAGTAATGTTTTCTCCTTTGCAGGAAATTGATATGTAGACTGACAAGATGTATTGAATTGAAAATTGAATAAAATATTTCTTCATCCTATTACACACAACATTATCCAGTTGTGTCAAGGCCTTGATCACTTCAAGAGAATGAAGATATGTAACAGCAGAAAAGAACACAACAAAGGAAAAAAAAATCTAAAAATAGTTCCTGTGGTTGAAACTCTTTGTTGCTGCATAAATAAGGCTTTTGTCATTCCAAGCAGAGTGACCCAGGGTCTGCACCGACCTGCTTACCTTGCCCGGAGCTGGGCTGGGCTGGGCTGGTTTCAGCTCCTTCCTCGGGGTCACATATCTGTTGCCTCCCCTGCCTGAGCCAGATCTGTGCCAGTATCTCTGCAAAGGATCTGACAAACCCAGCAAACAAGAGCCTCTGGGAGCTGAGCCTGGGCAGTCTGCAGGGCTAGAGTTACATTCACTGAGAGCAGCCAAAAGGCAGCAGTCTGGGGCAAGGAAATGTGTGACAATATACACAAGCAGGTCCTGGATCTAAAGAGGAAGATACTTCCACCATAAATGTCACCCTTCTCCTAGCAAAGACCGCCAGACAATTAGAGCTCATTAAAAACACACCATTGTCTGCAATTTTTCTTGTCAAAACTGGAAGTCTCGGCCTAAAGACCTAAAAGGACACTGAAGGGACAAGTACAGGACCAGGGGAAAAGGTAACTACTAGGAAATTTTGGGGTGTTGGAGTAGGGATTTTTTTGTTATAAAAATTTACACCGGTAGGACTTCTCTGTGTTAGAGAATTTGGACTATTAGGCTGTTAAAACATTAAATGGATTAATATACATAAATCCTTACCCAATTCCAGGACTTCGAGTGTAACAAGAGTGCACAGACTAGAGATGAAAGAGACCAACTGCCTTAAAGCTTATGGCCATTAATAAGGTCTTCTCACTCCAAGATGAAAGAGAAACAGGATAAGTTCATTGTTAGTAGGAAGTTATAGTATGACTAAAAGAAATAACTACATGTAATCTTGTTGGCCACTGTAAAGGAAAAACGTGGATATCCTTGCTTATTAATTGACTCACCAAAAAATATATACATGTCTCTACAAAGAAATAGCTTTCCAGTCTAGGATGGGAAAAATTCTTGGAGTGACAGCCAATACCAAACACTTCTGTGTGGTGCACAGCTGGCATTTTTTATAACAGATAATACAGTATACAAAACTCAGGAAAATTACAATAACAGCAAGCCGTTCAAAACTCAGAAAGAGAAGTTTATGTATAATAGGTACTAACAAGCTGTAAGTACTAGCTGATTACCATATACGTTAGACAGACAATGAAGTTCTAGCCCTAGGTTGTTGGGATTTTATTTTTTGATATTTATATAAATTTTATAATTTATCAACATTATCAGAAAATGCCCATACAGCATTTATTGCCACTGACAGAAAATAACGCCACTGTTTGACAAACAAATGGCTGGAAGGTTAAATAAAAGCATGAGCTATTGTGGTTATGGTATACCATATCATGTATAACATACACACAAAGCACAACTGTAGTGGGACAAAATTCAGATATAGGAGTGTGTAGATGTCATGGAAATGACAGAATTATGAGCCAAGACCACAAGATTTACTGGTTCAGATCAAATGCACATTGGTTCATTCTTTTGTTTATGTGACAGACAAACATAAATAATTTCTCTTCTTGTGTTGAAGTCATTTGTTGATTGCTATTCTCTCTGCTTTGGGTAGAGAAAAAAAATATGGGAAATTTGTCTTTAAAGAATCTCAAGAGAGAACTGCCTGGATTGCTCTTTCCATATCCATGCCATATGAGAAGTCACTAGCAGCCAGAAAGCACAGCTCTGCCTGACTCACTGGATCCTGATTCTTTTAGATTTAACTTGATGCACTGGATCACCCAAGTAAGCCTCCTATTATCAGTCAAGTTAATTTTTGTAATAATTCTCAAAGTAGCGATCTCAGGAAGCTACAGAGGGCTCAATTCCTTGTTTGCCATTCCCTATCTCCCCCCTTCCTGGGGCAATGTCCAGTGAGGAGGAAAAGATTTTCTATGAGGTATAACTCCCGGACCAACACTGAAAAACTAAAACGGTAAAGAAAGAAAGTCTTTGAGAATGATTTGATGATTAATTAAAAGAAACTCACTTGTAGAGAGGAAAACAAAGGAGAATAAAGAAGACTTAGTCCCCAGCCTTACTGCAATTTTTACCCCATTTAGAGTTTATGAACATGCATCCTCATTCTCTCCTTGGTTTGTTTACACTTAATGCAGGTCAGGGGAGAATGAACATATGCTCAGACTCCGTTGTCAGCTCCTCAGATGAGTTAAAGTGGAAGAATATCGCATTCCTGACCAGAAAGGCTGAAGAATCTCTCTTGTGAGCTGAATACTAAACTGAACATCTTTGTTTGAAGCCTCCCTGAGTTTCTCTTAAATATTGGTCGGGTTATTCCATCAAACTGATGTACCAAAATTTTGTAACCAATATTTGTTTACTTAAAAGTCTCAGTGAAATAAATAGATGTTTTGTTTACAGTAGACATATTTGTTGACCACACTTTCTATTTTTCATTAATTTATTCAAAACATTTTAATTAGAATAGCCCAAAAAGGAAGTACAAAATACTTTTTATATAGGATCCAAAATATAGAATTTTTGCCAGTACCAAATTATCTTTTTCTTTCTATGAAAATAAGGCAAAGTGAAACAGATTCCATGAAAGACCAAGAGCAAAGTTTCTAATTAGACAGACTTCTATATGTATACACTTCTAGAGCTGAGAAATAAAAAAACATTTGCAACTCTTTTTTTAGAACAGGCTTTTCAATATAGTCCATATTATTCTTACATAAAGATGAGAAGGGAAATAACAAGAAGCATTTAAAACACAAAGCACAAACTGTCATTGATGAACAGTGACATAAGACAGAGAGAAGTCCCAGTCAACCGTAGAGACAAGCAGAAAGAAAAATGCCCCAGCCATCTTTAAAAGGGTATCCAAATCCATTTTCTCCACCTTCTGAAGCCAACAGATAGTCCTGCTAGTAACACGGTGTAGCTCAGAAAACCTGAGATTCAGTCACCACCCTTGAGAGTGCTGCTGTGCACTCATTAACAAGGCAACAATTAGTGAACTCCTTTGCCAGTGCATTAATTAAGGATCATGACACTTGCTTTCTTCCTCCCTTACCTATACAAGCACCTCGAACAGCTGACTCAGATCAGGCAAAATTGCCAGCAGGCTGTGAGAGCCTTGTGCCTCTCTCAAGAGATGCAAAATATCTCTTCAGATTTTCTTATCACACGTCCCAGCATCTCATTTGAGGAGCCTCCAGTCTCAACAGGGCATGGATTTGCGACAAAAATACAAAGATTAAATGCTCTATTTGCTGCTTTAGTAGTTTACAGCTTTCACAGATGGCAAACAAAATGTTATTGTTCATGCTAAGCAAGTAAGAAGTTACTCTAAAAGTATATGTAAGTGACCAGGGACATTTTTCTTTTACCCAGAAATGCATAACATTTCTGTTTCATTATATCCTGATATGTTATCAACAATTTAAAGAAAACTTCTGGCCAACACCACCCAGCTACATTGGCCGACCAATAGAAGGCACAAACACATCCTCAAATTGTGCCAAAAATACTCCCTCTTTCACCATGAATCCCTCAGTAACATGACTGTCTGAGGGCCAGCAGAAACAGCTAGGTTTATCTCCTTTGCTTGGGATGTTTTCCTTTGTGATGAGTACAAACACATCATCACCTGGAGAAGGCAGGAAATTTAAAAACTGTTGTAGGTATTTTAAGAGGAAAAATCTTTTTCCATAGATCTTCAATGTTTTATAGACAGTGATTTACTTCGAAATAGTTCTTGCAGTGAAATTTTACAGCCTCAGCTTAGGCAGTGTGTCTGGGGATAAATGGTTAAGAGCTATTTTTCCATAAATTAGTGAGAGAAAACGGGTAAAATTTGTCATCAGGCTTCAAAAGTGTGTTATTTTCAAACAGTACAAATTGTGACTGGCTCAGCACCATATGGTCTTTAATTTTCTCTAATGTATGCATGTGCACAAGTTGCATTTAGGTAACTAGGATGCTGTCAGTCTGAAGATAATTCTACATACACTCTAACAGGTAGAAAGGTCTCTGACTATATCTGAATAATTTCAAAATATGAACTTTTTATTCATCCGCCATTCAAGTAAACATGAAGACATGTTACGAACTGGGTTCTTGGGAGATTTTATTTCTGAACCATGGCTCAATGCAAAAAAGAAATGCTCAGAATAAATATATGTGGTTTTCGAAACCATTTTCCTGGATTTTTGTTATATACAGCCTTCATGGAAACCTGATGAGTTGCTTCCACTAAGAACAATGTCTATATTGTACCTTAACATAATAACATAACACAATGTAAAGTACTTTAGAAAAAATCTGTGAGATATTTTTTCTGTTTTATGTATGATTATTCTGTAAATATTTGCGCTATATTTCTTTCCTTTTGCTCTTTGAAAGTTTTGGGAATTAAAACACAGTAGCCAGATCTCAAGCTGGGCTATGTACGCTGCAGCACTGCCTTCTTTACAATTATACCCTCATGAATCACCTGAGAGTTGACTTGACACCATTTAAATATGGATATATGAACCATTGAAGCGTGCATGTAGGAACTGACTTCATGATTTCTATTTACTTTAAAAACCCCTTTTTGTTTACTTTATTCCTTAATAATGATTTGAGACCAGCCAGTTGAAAGTGCTCTATGAATAATGTTTTAGAACTAACAGTTTTTCTTTCAGATAATTTATATTAACCTAGATATCCAGAAGTTGTCAGTGTGATAAAATTACTTTGCTCCGGACTTGAGAGGGAGGATTGTGAATGACATGGAGCAATGTCAGCTGGCTTGTGATTGCCTCTTTCACCAACTCAACCCTGAGTCATTCAATAACAAAGCAAATGCCAGGAAAAGAATCAGAATTTGTTCAGGAAAAAAAAAAAATTAGACATGAATATTTGGCATGCAGTATAGTGATATAATGGAGAGGACACAAGAAGTGCAGGGGAAAAATCTTGCCAAATGTTTGATAAAGAGATGCTCTGCTTTGTACTTGAGACAGCTTGGAAGGAAGAGAAATTTGAAATGTAATGGCATTTGTATTAGAAACTGTAAGCCAGTGACAAATGGTCAAAATAAGAATGGTCAAAATAAAAATAATGTGCTCTGCTCTACCAGTTAGCCAAGAGCAGTCCTCCTCCTTTTAAGCTCTGAAAGAGATATGGTCTACAGATAGAAGGGGATTCTAATAAACTTTTGAGTGATCTGCAGGGATTAGCAGTTTGCCTTAAACATTTTATTTACATAGGCAGTTTTATAAACATGATTTGGAGAAGCAAGACCTTGGTTTCTTTAGAGCTGTGAACATGTAGGTGTCATTGCAGTGATTTAGAACAACTAATTCAACTGAAATATTATTTATATATGTGTGCTATAAATATATATTTATTAGATGTATGTATACATGAATACATGTATTATACATATATCTAAAACATATATTTATACACATATAAATATAATAACATATATTCAGATGGAAGTTAAAGTTATGTGGTTGAATATCAGTACCCTAGTTCTGCATACAAAATCAAAGGCAACAAAACCCTACACTAAGACAGGGTAAGTGGATTTCTCTGAGATGATCAGAGACAGTCCATAAATATATTGCATCTGAATTTACAAGTAAAAATGGGATCATAAACATGCAATCGTAAAAAATTCTTCACTTTTTAGCAGTAAGTAAAATTAAAGGTCTGAACATGAAAGATAGACTAAGTATGGGTCACAGAGAAACTTCTCAATAACTTTACTATATTGCTGATAGATGTCTGTAGAGAAAATGTTTGAAAACACTATTATTCCAGATGCTTCTCTGCAAGCTGTGAGGAAAAATTGCAGAGCTCCTGTTCTCTTTCCAGGCAAAGTCACTTCTGCTAGCTCATGCCATCTGATATGACAGTGGCAGATATGGCAGATTTTGCACTAAAATTAATGAGGGATACACACATGTCTTTCATAAGACCTGCTGTGGGCAGTCATGTCCAGCAGAAAGCTAATAACAAGTAGCCAGGGAGGAAGATTTAAAAGGTGGGAGACTCAGCACAACGGTTTGCAAAATGGATATACTTATAAATCCTCACAGACAAAAATTATAGCTATGAGCATTTGGGTTCAAGATAAATGATGAATGTGATATATTATCTTTCTCAGAAATTCTTAGAGGTTTCTTAAGTTAGAAATGCTTATGACTGAAATCTGAAAACAGTATAATATAATTTAAGCAGACATGATTATGATTTTGAGGTGTATTGAAATATAAAATAACATAAGTGTATACAAGAATTTTTTATTGGTTTTGTTTTTTCATGTGAATTTATTGCACATTTCATATTTGCTATGGATAAAATCCATACGAAATCTGATCTGGAATAATCTGATGACTTGAAACATCAGCATTTACTAAAAATAAGTAGATGCCATATGATTATAAAGAACATCCAAGACCAAAAAAATCAGCCAAGGTCGCATTAAGAAATAAACTCATATTATTGTGAGTAGGCAAACAAGAAAAAAAAATCTGAAGTCAGCTAACAAAACAAATCAAACTCATTTCATAACCTTCTTGCAGAGGGTAAAATAAGGATTCTGTTCTGATGTACACAGCACATGGAAATATAAAGGAGCACTCAGGACAAAATAATTTTGCAGAAGTTAAATATATTATTTTAACTTATGACCATTTTATGGTAAAGGTTTTCATCCAGAATCACTTGACGGGTTTGGGGATGGAGGGATTTATGGAGAGGCCATGCCTGAAATTGAACTGATGTGGTTATACACAGAGACAAAACAAATGTCACTCACTCACCAGAACAAGGTGGTATTCACCTAAGAGTTCAAATGAACTCAATGATGAAATACATAAACTACTAAATCTAGAAGGTAGTATCTCACTTAAAGCTCAATGCATCCAAGCTGATAGTATTTTTAGTTAACAAACCTATGTAGCAGTGGCCCTCGCCCAAATGGGCTCAAGTGACTGACCTCAGGGAGCAGCAGCCCCAGAGGAGGAGTCCTGGGTGTGAGGTTCAGGTTATGGTGAAAAAGTGGAACACACCCAGTACCCCTCGCGGCTGAAAATACTATCATGCGGCAGTCGAGCAGCCCATTGGCCCTGCTCATCTCTCCTCCCCTTCCCCATATTTGGTTGTTATTCTAGAATGTTTGCCTTTGCCTCAGCCGGGTTCCCCCATTGGCCTTTAAAACTTTGTACCCTCCCCTGTTGTATCCCCATTGCCCTGCATCTTTGTCAATCCTAGTTGCAATGTCCCCCTATTGGCTCCATGTACCAAACCCCTCCCCTTCAGCTGGCCCTTTTAACCCCGTGTCACTGTATGCTCGGGGCTCTCGAGCCTTGGATCCTGCCCCTCCTCCAACCTCTTCGTTCCTGCCTGTCTCTCCGCTCTCCGTCCCTTGCCTCTGGCCGTCAATAAATGCTCATGATCTCAGACCCGATAGCCTGCATTTCGTTCCTTCTGCCACGTTTCCTGTCAGCCTCCATCCCCTGGGGACTCAGCCCTCTGACCCTCGAGCTCCACTGCCGCAGCCAACCCAGCACGGACTCAGTGTCGCCCGGCCCTGCAGCTCGCCCTTTCATTGTGGCTTCGGGGTGCACTGCCCGAACCTGAGAGCGAGTGAAGCCACAAACCTATATTAAAGAAAATTTTTTCAAAAACCCTTTCATATGAAGCAAATCAGTTAAGAGTATAGGAAAGGATAAATTTACTGAATTTCTGCCCCCAAATTCAATAATCGCTGAGACAGAAATGATTAAATACATATAGTCTGTCTGGATTTCCAGAAGTCTTCACAATGATCTTTATTGAAAACTCTTACGGAAAAGAGTAAGTGCAGGGGGATTCTTTCATGGCCAAAGGTAATGAATAAATGGCTGAGACTACAGAAATGGAAACAGGAGTGAAATGTTAATTCCTGTGGTGTGGGGAGATCAGTAGTGGAGTTCTGTGCTATTCAACATTTTCATAAATAGCCCAGTAATGACATTGAAGAAGTACCTGTGCTTCTGATGATGCAAAGTAATTCAAGATACTAATGATGATGGCAGATTGTGAAGAATCTGCTGAGTAACTGGATATTCTAATAGCAGATGAAATACAGTGCAGGTGGGTGCAAAGTGATATACACAGGGGTGAGCAGTATTGGATTCATACACAAAATGAGAGGCTCTCAGCTGACCGAAGTCACTCAGAGGCAACTTTGGGTTATTGTAAGCCCTTCTGTGAAAACTATCAAGCTAAGTGCTGGATAACATTACATACATAAATAAATGAGTAAATAAATTATATATGCAATGTTCCTGTTATTCCAAATATCCTGTTAGGAAGGGGAGGTAGTTCTTCATCCAGTAGGTAAAACTATAGTCCTCCTGGCAAATGATTTTGTGAATGTAAATGATTTCTCTGAGTTAAAAGGTTGACCAGAGTTACTTGCAAGTGACATTTATAAGAGGCAACCAAGAAAAACTGCAGGAGTCTCAGGAATCCTGCACAGCTGAAAGTTTATTAGAGACCGTTACTGTATATGTTTGTTTTCCTCTTGCTCTTCCTCAGTGGTGTCTTCCTGTAGACTTACTTATCTCACTCAATCTTTGGTGTGACTTAGAGCACAATATTCATATATCACCTTTGTTTTATAACCCATTAAGAAAAAATTAGAATAGAAACATTGTAAAACAAAATCATGTCCACTCTATATAACACATTCAGGAAAAAAAGTCCTCAGATTTTCTCTACTAGTGACTACCTATGCGTTGAAGACCCGTTTCTGTTTTAGGTACAGCATGCAAAATAAATAATTTTTGAGGTCTCTGACACATTAACTTTTGTTAAGGAAGCTTGCAACAGCAGATCTGAGAACTTAAGGGATGAATGGGATTTTTTAAAGAGGCTCATGTGATAGACAACAATATATCTTCTCTTAAAAACACACCTAACTGAAAATTCAAATGAGAAATAAAATTATGCTCAGCAGAGACTGCAACAGGCTAAAAAATCTTGAGTAAATGATCCTTTGTTTGTTTTAAATGAAGTCTTGTTTTAAAAAATCATCTTTAAAGGAAGTGTGTCTTAAAGAAATCCTCCCACAAAACAGCCCTTCCAGTAAAAATTACATTGCGTCAACAAGAACACTGATTTATAGGAAATAAAACGTAAGATTCTCAAATGTCACTGTGCAGTAGACTAAGTAAAGCCTAAAGTACTCTGATGTGTACTGAAAAATATATAGTCAGCATTTTATTCTCTAAGGCTAATGTCAGAAAGAAGTATCAGATGATATAGATCAATATGAAAGCAACAACAGAGGTATTGCTTTTGTGAAATTATTTTCTCTTGACATCCCTCTTTTTTTTGTGACTGGTGCAAAAGAGAAAAATAAATGGAATATAACATATCCTAAATGCCATCCTTAAAAACAGAATCACAGGCTGCTTCATTTTCCAGATTTCAGAGATGTTGTCTTAGCTATCATTTGCCTCTTAGTTTTCCTTTCAGAATATTTTAAACCTACATAAATATAAGCAAAAATAACTAAACTTTCATAGTGTGTTCATAGATTTTTGTAAAATAGCTTACCATTGACAAAGTATAGTCTCTAACAATGTACTGTACCTATCAAAGACATAAACCGTACATACTCTAGAGTTTGTCACTAAAGGCATACACTGAGATTTTTAAAATATCATCTTGATAGTGAACACGAGTATTCTAATTATATTCCATAAAAAATGTCACAAACTTCATATTCACTGAAGGCAATTTTAGACAGGCCTCCTAGGTTTGAATTTAAGGGGCAACTCAGAATTACATAAATGACACCTCTTCCAATTCTGTTTAAAATTAATTACATCTAATTACCAAAGGGATCTTGGACTAAGTGCGTCGGATGAAGCTATTGTGCTTTGAGTTTAATAGAGTGAGCTCTACTTTAAATGTTATATCCTTGGTCACAATCTGGCTTCCTGATATATAAAGAGGACAGCACAACATGTTGTCAAAAGCAACCATAGCCCACACAAAACAAAGATTTGTTGTTTTGTTTGAAAACCTGTCAGTATATGAAAGTCAAGAGATAAATGAAGAGTATCTAGAAAATATTCTTATCTTTATCTCAGAGAAACGTTGAGGATTGAAAATAAAAAAGATTTCCAAATTCATTTGAATGCCTCGGAGGAAGATAAACATGA
This sequence comes from Grantiella picta, assembly GCA_013397955.1. Taxonomy (NCBI): domain Eukaryota; kingdom Metazoa; phylum Chordata; class Aves; order Passeriformes; family Meliphagidae; genus Grantiella; species Grantiella picta. The sequence goes on from VZRM01005064.1 coordinate 1,925,765, forward strand.
AGAGGACCTACAAGCATCTCTCTTATTGCACACAGTGGACAAGAAAGTCCTCAAAGTATTAACTCATTTTATTAGAAACCAACTGAAAATATTCTACTTAGAATGAAATCCTAATACTTGGGAACTGCTGTAGTCCAAGAAAAGTATTTGGTTTGACCAAAATCAGGTCCTTTTCTTATCGACACCTAGGAAAATAGCAGATAAGACATTTAAAAATCTGAAGGGGGAAAATAAGTGGCAGCTTCAAAAACACCAAGAATAGCATGTTTCTGTTTAGTGCTCCTGCTGAAAACAGCCTAACTTGAAAATAGTGAAGGAACTTCAATTACAATTCACACACCAAAAAAAAAAAAAAAAAAGGCGTTATAAAAACATCACTAGGTCAAACACATGGGTTAACAGTTTCATCAAAATTAGGAAGAAAAAATGGCAGATAAGAAAATCTGTATTAACAAGCATTCACAAGAGAATATCACATTTATCTTGAGATAGCATCATCCTATCTGCACAATTGTTAAAACACAGCACCAAGTTGATAAAAACATTTTCACTGAGAACAAGGACAGGTCCTGGCAAGCTAGATTACAGAATCAATCAGCTGAATTGAGCAATTTCAAACCTGGTACAGTAGCTGCAAAATTATACATTTACATCTTGCAATAAACAGATATTGGGGATGTTTTAATAAAAGAGCAAAAAAACCACTTGCAGATATTTTGAACAACATGTGAGGTGATAATGGCTGTACCAGCCCCAGATGCACAGCAACACTGAGGAAAAGGATGAGAAGGACACAAGGATGATATACTCCATTCCAAAAAGATGCCACCCATGAAAAAAGCATTCAAATACACAGGACATATATGTTCATGAAGCCATTTAAAGAGCATATTAAAGCTCTGGCTGACATGAAAACCCCCATAGAAGTGTGTATATCCTTGAGAATTTGTTGTACAGTACTGCACAAGAAAAACAGGTTCAACTGCTCATCTAAAGTAATTGTTTTGTGATATCGCACCCGTCATGAAAAAAACAAAGTTTGCAGAAAATAAAGGCAACACCCTGCCATGCTGTCAAAGTCTGAGCATTTGTTGCCAATAATAAATAATTTTAATGGAAATCACCAGAAAAGCTAATCTTGAGACAAGTAGATGTGCTGGTCCAGTGTGACTCAGCATATGGAACAATTTCTGCCTAAAATATTAATGGTTTCTTTCATCCAATTGCACAAAATAGCTCAAGGTTTCTTCTTCTTTTTTGTCTGGTTGGTTGACGTTTGTTTTTTCTTTTTTAGTTTTGTTTTTGCTTTGACATATAACACCCATTTAAGGATTTTTTTCCACTATCCAGAACATTAATCTCCTCCTGACATGCCAGTCCATTCAGCCACTACTAAACAGAGTGTTCTGTCTTCAACACATGGCATCCCAAAATAGGTATTTAGTGATCTCCTTTTGCAAGCAGAGAAATGCTTGTCTTATTATTTTAGAGCAAGAAAATCCAGCCCAATGAAACGACAGATAGACTGTTTGGATGGCACGACCAATGGTTTGCAATATAGCTGCATCAGAAAGGAGAAGTATTCTGGCTCGTTTAAAGCTGAAAAATTACAAAAGATGGGTAGGAACACTGTCCTGCATGGTCACTTGGTGACAGGAGACAGCTTTTGTCCTTCCTGTTAGGCCTGTGACCCACTGACTCCAAAGAGCTTATGATGGGTTAATGCACCTATAATAAAGACTGAAATGGTAATGTGGCCAGACAGCACAGCAACAATCTCTTTCATCCTGAAGATTAAATACAAGTGAAAATAACATACACAGGCGAAGGTTACAGCTGGAAGGTGAATGTTGTACATCGACAAACCGGCAGCTGAGACTGCGACAAATCAGAAGAGTAAGAAATACACCAGAAGCGCTTGTGTCTGAGGAATGAGACTCGCAAAGGAACATTAGAAGCATCTGAAGAGAGCTGAGAGTCAGTTTTGCTCACCAGGGTAAAGGGGAGAGTTGCTGGACATCTGCAGCTGTTTGGCTATGTTATCTACCTTTGACTGACACAAAGAGCTATTAATCATAATGTTGCCTTAATTAATATAATAAGCCACCCATGTCTCAGGCTAGATAAAGAAGATACTGGCATGCTGCTTAACAGGTGGTTTTTCAGGAACATAGAAAAGAAATCCAGTATATTGTCCTATATTTTCTTTAAACATATCTATGTGAAATCACCAGAATACTACTGTTGGTAGAAAAGTCTTACATGATTTAGGTGCTGAGTCTTCTGCACTGTGGTACTGTTAAAGTTATTACTCTCTGCCATATAATAGGAATCTATGGTCCAAACTTAAATAGCCTTGGTGTCACCACAAGATCTTCACACAGTGAAGGTATCATGTTTAGAAGCAGACATAGTCTCTCTTCCTTTTTCCTGTGTAACTGCTGGCAAGTCTGGGGCCACAGGGAGATACCACAATGTGCAGATATCATAATTTAAAAAATCCCAAACAACCAACCCTGTCTTCATCCTTCCTGAAGGACTACTAGTTTACATAGTAACAGCAGCACAGTTTAACAAAGCAAAGACCTGTGACTCCGGACACATGGTCTATGCCCCTTTCGTTTGAGCTAAGGGGATTTGTTTCCATCAGGGAACACAAGCCAGGTACTTTCAAAAGTGTTCTTTGCTGCCTTTTTCTCTATGGCATAATTTGGGATATTTTAAGGCCTTTAATTAATGAAAAAAATCTGTATTTTCAAATATTTTGTAAGGAAGTGAAAATAAAAAACTTTCCACAGCCAAAAAATGGTGCATATTTCTCTAGATGCATATATGGAGGTGGAGAAAGACAAGAGGATAGAAGATAAGAAAAAATAGATATCATCTGGGATGGGGGAGAGGAGGGAAGGGAGGGCAGGAATGGGATGGTGCTCCAGGTTCTGTGGCAAACAGTAAAGAAAAATATTTAGAGGTGTCAGAGAAGTAGAGGTGTCAGAGAATTAAAGGTGTCTCCAGTAACATAATCACTTGACTTTTAAGACAGAGTGTCTGTAGGCAGTTAGGTAAGGAGACATCAAGAAATAAAGTGTGAAAGAGTTAAGGATAAAAGAAATTGCTTAGGATAGATCTATCTGTGAATTTCACGAACACAATTTTGCTGCCATTTTAAGCACCAAGTGCTCCACTCACCCATATTTTGAGATCAAACTCCTGTAAGTATTTAAGTCTGCATGAGAGCATTATTTCACACTCACAGGAAGAACTCAAGCAATTCCTGCAAAGACAGGCAGCTCAATATTTGAGATATAGAGTGGTTCTGCAAGAAGATCTGTTTTCTTAGACTGAGAGACATGGAATACAAATGTGGGAATGAAGTTTCTTGTGACACCTATACCTGGAAATTTAAAGTAACCCTTAGGTGACGGCCCTGCTTCAAAATTCATGCATGATGTCAATGGAGAACTAGTGCATGGACTGGAGAAGCTGCTTACCCATGTTGTCCTTGGAGATTGAGCAGAGAGTGTGAAATCATTTTGGATGAGTGTTTCATGGGGCTTTCCATGTCTGTTCCTGTTGGGAAGGCAGATTGCCTCAGTGAGCTGAGCATCAAGTCATGAAGGTCACACAACAAAATAGAATGGAATAAACTATTTCAGTTTTAAGAGTCCTACAACATCCATACCATATAATCACAGAATCATAGAGCGGTTTGGGTTTGAAGTGGCTTTAAAGATTATCTAGTTCCAATCACCCTGGCCACGGGCAGGGACACCTTCCACTAGACCAGGTTACTCAAAGCCTTGTCCAGCCTGGTCTTGAACACTGCCATGGATGGGGCATCCACAACTTCTCTGAGAAAACTGCTGCAGTGCCTCACCATTCTCACATCAAAGAATTTCTGATATCTCATCTAAACTTACTCTAAGTACTACTCTCTCTTTTAAGTTTAAAGCCATTTCCTCTTGTCCTATCACTACATGTCCTTGTAAAAAGTCTCTCCAGCTTTCTTGGAGCCCCCCTTTAGGTACTGGAAGGTCTCTCCAGAGCCTTCTCCAGGCTTAACAACCCAAACTCTCTCAGCCTGTGTTTGTAGGAGAGGTGTTCCTGTCCTCTGATCATATCCATGGCCTCCTCTGGACTCACTCCAGCAGTCCCATGTCCTTAATTATTTCAAGTGCTTGAATCAATTCAGGGATGACCAAAAGGTAAAGAATGTTATTAAGCTCCAAGTACCTCTCAAACACTGACAGGCTTCAGGCTGTCAATCTCTCATCAATCTCCAAACCTCTCCAGGAAGCCTATTCCACTGTTTGACCCTTCTCTTGAGAAAAAAAAAAAAAATGCTTCCTGAACCTCATCTGGCTCAGTTTTAAACCATTCCCACACATCCTATCACTGGATACCAGGGAGAAGAGATCACCACCTCATTACTCACCTGCCCATCTCAGGTGTCTGTAGAGAGCAATGAGTTTGATGCTCAGCCTCATTTCTTCCAGCTGCTAGCACTGCTGGGTAATCACCCCTTGTGACCAATTAATTATGTTGTGTTTCATGCACCCCAGCGTGGGGTTTGCTGGGGGCACACTGCTGACTCCTATTGAGCCTGCTGTCAGCCAGCACCCCCAGATCCCTTTCTGCAGAGCTGCTCTCCAGCCACTTCTCTCCAAACCTAAACCTGTGTCCAGCTTTACTCAGTCCTACTCCATCCTAGAAAATATTCCTGGCAGCAGTGATATTCAAACCCATGTCCCTAAAGATGGAGCATTTAATCCAGAACCTTTTAGACCATTCTGCCACACTACCTTACTGGCAATTCCATCTCAATCTCCAGGGACAACATTCCCCAACCAAAATGCTTTAGAACAAATTATTCTTATCCATGACTTAAATATAGTATGAAAAAGGACCAGTAATGGCTCTTTCTACATGTACAGGTAGGCACTACAATACATATTTCAGATTTGATCATTAGATGTCAGGAACATCAGCTGGAAAGTTCAACAAATATCTGCTTGCCTATGAACCTCTGATCCCTTTCCAAGAAAAGATGATGGTTTACTTTTTGTAAGGAATGACTCTGTCTCGTGTTCAACTTTATATTTTGAAATGTAGTGACACTGGGGCATGAAACATCTGTCCCTTTATGCAAAGACATGAGATTGCATATACATCGTGACCTAGCAGAAAGTCAACTGCTGCAACAAGGAGATGCTGTCCCCCAGAGACAAGTATCATCTATAGAAAATCAAATGACATTTTTCTTTTATTGGATTTTTTTTTTAGTGTTAACCTATACAGTTCTGTATAATCAGCAGGCTGCTGATTGTGTCCTCACATGCTTCTACTAAAATTCCTTAGCCTATCTCAGCTTTTATTCATGCATCTACTTATCCAAATTAGAGTATACATATGAAAATATTTCCCAGCTTTGTTTATGCATTTATCACTGTCAATACATTGATTTGAACAGCAGAAGTATTTCAATAAATGAATGAAAACCGTAAGTATTATACAAGCCAAGGCAGAAAAGCAAATTAGAGGGAAAAGTTGTTTTTAAGCACACAGGTGATAAGGGCTACTCACGTAGATAAATTTTTAGTTCAAGTCCACAGGTTTAACCAAAGCCTGAAATTTTCCACAGAAGCATTCCGTTTGGCTTTGATGATATTGAGATATGAGGAATCTACTCTTTTCTTCATGTTTTGCTTTACTGGATATTCACTCCATGTTCCAAAAAAAAAAAAAGTCTGGTAAGTATTTTCTGCCTGAATTCTTACATCTTTTGTACCCCTGGTATTGTTTGCTGCTAGATTAAATACTTCTTTAATATCCTGTACTTTTACCCTGTGAAGGCAGTTAGAAATTATGATCCAATAACCATGCAGTCCTCTTTTTGTTGAGATAAGTACATTGATCTCTAAAAGGTTCTCAGTAAACATTAAATATTTTTTGTGTCTCTGAAGGTTTCTGACATTCTACAATTTTGCAACATTTCCTTCCATTGAAAAATACAGTATTAGAACTGTAATACTCTACCATTCATATCATATTCCCCTATAGGTCTGAAACTTTACCTGTAGGGAGACTGAAAAACATCTTCCTATTTGATACTCTAATTTTTAGTTCTTTCTAAGCATGTCTCTAGGCAGTCTTGCCAAACTTTGCTCAAAAGAGTCTCCCTAAATCAAATGCTGTAGTATGACCTTTTCCCCCTAAATGTTCCAGAATAATTTTACTTGTGTGAATCAGAAGACCCATCAAAAAGTATTGTAATTCTATTTTTAATGAAACTTTATTTTCTAGAAATACAATTTGTACACAAACATTTTCAGGAAAATATTTTTGTTTCTCTTTCATTCTTTTATAATACAGAGGTATTGAAGAAAGTGTAGTTGCTGATCCAAAGTTACAATGGCCTTAGAGGGATTTCTATTTAAAGACTAAAACAGGGGGGTAGGGGCAATGATCATTTTAGTTGCATGCTCCTGTAATTACTGATGCCTTGGGAAAGATATTTATTACAACAGTATGTCTTGAATGGTACAAAATATAGAGAAGTGTGTGCTCTCAAAATTTACTTTGATCATCTCAAGGTTTTTCTAACACTGTATTTATCTTGCATTGCCTTGACTGTCAATACATCATTGCTTTTGTGTTCTTAGAGAAGCAAAAATGAAGAAACTCAGAAATGGCACTAGAATTCCAATTGGGATTTCTTCCAGTGCTATTCAGCATAAGTAATTGAAAATGAATATTGTATTTTTATACACTCTGTAGCATTTCTTCCAAGGGGCAACTTTCTATTCACTTATTATTGTGTAGATTATAAATGGTACTGTGCATTTCTTCTATCAAAATGCTCAGCTAGTGATATTTAACTGTAAAGAAATATATCCTTGGGCAATGAATATAGTCAGAAATTACTAGGTGAATTTTACCAAGAAAAGAATGATCCCATATTGATATAGTGAATAAATTTTTGAGTGTGGGACAATGGCCCCCATTTATTAACATTTTATATCCACATTGAAATGCCTGACCTTGCTTCAGCAGTTTTATGACTAGCAAGATCTCAGGAAGTTCAATTTTTCCCTCTAGAAAAAGAAAGCAGCTATGTCAATGGGAATAAATACAACTCAGATGTAATTTTTCTGGTTTTCTTCAGATGTAGCAAAAACTTTAATACCTCCACAGCATAACAATTTGGATAATAAAAAGACCAACTGCCATAAAAGTAAGGAGAGTATATACTTTGAAATAGATACCCCGTTATGCACAAGTGAGGCACTAAAAGTAATTTTTTAGTTATGTGGATGCCTGAAGTATAGGCAAAGATTGCCTACTATTCATCCTTGAGATGAGTATCAGAACAGCTGTGCAGGCATGCAGCAAAACCTTTGGACAACCAGTGGTATGCAAATGAATCTTAAAAATCTAAGTTTAGGAAACAAATTCAAGAAAAGTAAGGTTCATATCCTTAAGATCTTGAAATGTTCAATATTTGAGGCAGTTATTTGTCATTATCAACTCTCAAAACCTTTCATCTATTTTAAATTTGATTTAAAAAGCAAATATCTATGAGAGCAAGAATAAAAATTCCCAAAAACCCACTCCCAGGGAGGTGCTGGGTACCTTGGGGCTGGAAGTGAGGCCATGCCTCTGCTGGACTGGCCCTTGGTCCTAGAGCAATGTAACCTCTGTTCTAGCGAGATATCTGAGCACTGCTGGAAGGAAAGTCTCAGTTGCTTTTTCCCAACTCAACTTTGCAAGCTGCATGTCAGAGCTTTTCTGCCCTGCATATGGTGTATCTAGAGCACCAATGCCTACTTTAGCACGCTATGAATTGCCCTCCCAGAAGTGGATGCCTGACTTAAGAAGCATCATCTGTCTTCCCACAGGTTTTGAAAACCACAAGGGAACCTTGGAAATAATAAAACAACATGAGCAAATCTAAACCAAATAAAAGGTAACAATGTAAAAAAAAACCCATAAAACAGTCCCAACATTACACAGTATGGAAAAGAACTTTGATATTTCATCTGAAAATCCAGAGCACCTACTGTTCACGAGTGAAGAGGAGTTCTACTTTTACGCAGAAAGTTAATTTAGCATCACCACCTGACAGATGGACTCCCCAGCAGGTACTTAGTCTTCTTTTTTCCCTCCTGTTTCACAGACCCACACAGTTTTAAAAGAAGTCCGAGACAGTGAGAGGTAAGTCTTTTTTCAGGAGGAAGCAGAGGGGCAGTTTCCAGGCAATCTAGTATAGAGGTAACTTTGTAAGTCAAGCCATGACAAAATACTCAATGGGTTGGGTTTTTTTTAAGTGGTGTCTGCTAAAAAATAGAGGAAGGGACAGGAATTTTTTTCTGCACATTGAAAATATGTCTGAAAGCATTAAGAATTATGAACTCCAAATATCACCACATTGTTACTTTGGACTTGATCCTTCCAATGACTGCTTTCTTTAAATAGAAACAAAGGTTGAAACTGTTTAAGGATCCTCAAAACAGCTGTTTGATACACAAATCTAAGACATTTATTAGTTCTGAGACCTCAGTGGGAGTCATAATCTGTTGACTGGAGATGGTTAGCCAGAAAAAAAAAAAACAGTCTACATGGTCATCAAAGCTTAGAATTTTAGAGCGTGAGACGTTGCTTACACAGCAGAAGCAGTGGGCCAGGATAAGTACATAAAAATGTCAGTGTGTAGGGAGAGGGAAGAAAAGACATGATTCACAAGAAGGACTGGAACTGCCTGAAAATGTCTTTTCCAGAAGCTACCATCTGGGAATTAGCATTTCACTGACCTGGTACGAACAATTCCGGACATAGCCATCACTGAAGGAAAAGCTAGATAAACTGGGCAAAATCTAGACAAATTCCTTAGCATGAAAATCAGGTGTGATAGATAAAAGTCTATACAATCATGAGTAGCTGCACTCAATAGGTGAACAGAGCACAAAGTTCCTATTTGAGAAAGAGAACAAATTAAACTAAGTGGTAGTTTCAAAATAAGCAAGAGGAGACACTTCTTCACATCATCATGATGATGAAGTAACAGAATTCTTTTCCACATGATGCTTGATTATGAAAAGATCACATGGCTTCAGAAATGCTTTTAGATACATTTTTAGAACAATAATTCAAGATTATTAAACCCAAAGATGTTATCTTTGATATATGTAACTTTGAATCACACAAAGTTGCACTTAAGAAAATGTCCATAAATACTTGTGTTCCTATATTCATAGAATCATAAAATCATTTGTGTTGGAAGGGAACTTTAAAGGTCATCTAATCCAACCACCCTGCAATAAGCAGAGCAATTTTCAACTAAATCAGGGTGCTCAGTGCCCTGTCCACTTTGGCCTTCAATCTTTCCAGGGGGGGTGCACGTTCGTCCTTCTGGGCAACGTGTTCCAGTGTATTACCACCCTCATATAAAAAAAAATCTTTAGTACATTTCGTCCATAAATATATATATGGTTTGAAACTATTATACCTTGTCCTAATAACAACAGGCCCTATTAAAAAGTTTGTCCCCATCTTTCTTATAAGTCTCCCTTAAGTACTGAAGGGTCACAATAAGGTTTTCCTGGGGCCTTCTCTTCTCCAGGCTGAACAATCACAACTCTCACAGCCTGTCCTTACAGGACATTGTCCTGGGGTGACATTATGATCCTACTTTATTCCTTACCTGCCTGCTTAATGCCCACAGCTAGTGTGCCTTTAAGATGGACCGGGGGGGGCAGAGCTGGGGTCTTTCAACGGCCAGCCCAACGGTCAGTTCAACCCAGCCCAGACCTGGGGTCAGTTAACAGCCAACCCAACGGTCAGTTCAACCCAGCCCACACCTGGGGTCATTCAAAGGCCTACGGACCCGGGGAGCAGGGCTGGAGCCCGGTCCGTTCAACCGAAGCGGCACCTGCAGGTCAGTTAAACAGCTCGGCCCAACGGCCCTGGCTATACAAGCAGCTCAGTCCAACGGTCAAGAGTTGATGGCTCCCAGAGAGACACGGAGCGGGAGAAGGCTCTCCACCGGGCTTGTGAGGTTGTGCGCTGGCCGCGGCACTTCTCTCTTCACAGCTCTACCAGCTAGCTTAGGAAA
>VZRM01005066.1:0-72851 GCA_013397955.1 Grantiella picta
GCCCCGGCGGGGAGCGCAGCGAGGTCCCGGGCCGGAGGATGCTCGGCGGCGGGTCCTGCCCCTCAGCCCCGCGGGCAGCGAGCGGCGGCGGGAGGCGGGGAGAGCAGGTCCGCCTCCGCCCCGGCCCCCTCCTCGCCCGCGCCCCGCGCCCGCCGCCCGGCACAGCGGCGTGACTGACACGGCCGGGGTGGAGCCGCTCCGCCATGGGGGGCCGCGGAGAGGGGCGACCCCGGACACGGGGCTCGGACCCGCCCGCCCTCCGGGCTGCCCTCCCGCCCGCGGAACCACCTGCGGGCCTCGGGCCGTGCTCCGGTGCCTTCAAACGAGCTGCGGGCTGGGTGACCGTGGCCACAGCTTCCTCCGCGGGAACAGAGCCCCACGGGCCACTTTCTTGCAGAGTGGACTCCACACCGAGACGGCTCTTTAATGGGCTTCTCCCAGGCGGGGTGCCCCTCGGAGCAGACCCGACGGAGTTAGCATCCACTGGGATCTGCCAGACACCCTCTGCCGATACCCTCTGGTCTGATTTATTGTGTTAGAAGGTTTCAAGGTCACATTGAGATTCTGGTGGAACTAAATTAAACCCATGACTCATTATATGCTTGGTCAAACATTCTTTTTCTGTCTTCTTGTAGCCCCTGTAACTAATAAGAAGAGATCAGTGAACTCTTGACAAATGATCTGAGAAAAAGGGTGAGGTATGAAAAGACATCATGTGGAGAAACAAATTACAACCTATTTCCCCTAGTTTGGGGCCAGGATGTTTGGGGAGTGCTGCTGGGAGGTCATACACCTCTCAGAAGATATATTCAGAAGACTGAAAATTGAACAGAACTTTCATTTCTTCCATTGTACCTGAGCTGGACAAAACACTAAAGGTACAGTGTATGGTGAAACCTTATCCTGGCGTAAGGAAAGGATAGATGACTTACTAAGGCTTTTGTACTTTGACTTCATGAGTAACCAAGGCTGTGTGTCAGTCAAATGCAACTTTATAACTCTTAATATTAAACAATGAAAAGAGAAAGTTCTGGAGCTAAGCATTTTGGAAACACTGCTCCATGCCTACTTCTGTGTCACTCTGCCACTCTGTCTTGCTGTGCACATGCAGTAATCCATGCTCCTAAGGAAAAACCATTGCTTAAAGCTCTTAGGCCCCAGTGTGATGCCTACTGCTGCAGGCTGATAGTTTTGGAAGAACAGCTGTAGGAAACAGGGATGGACAAACAGAGAAAGAAATGATAACTCTGAATCAGAAGTGTGATTGCAATTTGCACATGAAAGCAGAGAACCTGCCCTGTGCAAGCGCCAGTCCCACAGAGGGATATCCAGGCTCATGGAGGACAGAGTTAAGCACATGCGTGTGCTTCTAAACTGTGAGGCTGTAGTAATGTTGTTCCTTTAGGTGTTGTGCTGGCTTAGACAGTGCAGGCTCAGCCTGTGAGATAAATTCCATATGAATAACATAGACACCCAGATGTATGACTGAACTGACCCTGTTGCAAGTCTTTGTAAGTAGGAATGCACAGGTCTTTGTAGACAGGCTTAATAGTTTGGGTTTATAGCAGCTACATGACTTTGGATCTGGGCAGAGCTCAGTTTTACTACATTCTCCAGAACAACCCACCCAACACAGCCACCCACCTGTGTCAGTCTTCTCTAGACAGTGTTTATCCCATGTATTTCCTTCTCTGCGTTGATAAAAAGTCCAATGTGTGTAAAGACAACAGTAATTGTTGCAGTACGCTTTATGCCTAGTCAGTGTATTAGTAATGAGAAATGAAATATTTTCTATAGACTGTGTGACCTGAGCTCTTTTGCAGAGGAATTATTTGAAAATAAATTCCTTATTTGGCCTGAAAAGTGCTATGGGAAAGTTTTTATAGATGCCAGCACTTTCCACTGCATTTGATAACATTGTTTCAGAAGATGCTGCTGTCTGATGGTCTCTGGACATACTAATTCAGGTGCAAGACCTTTGCTGACCATAGAGATACACAAATTGGAGTTCTTTCCCACTCTGGCAGATTTAGGTTGTAAAGATTGGCTGAAAGAGCCTTTCTGTCATGTGAGGGCCTGGGACTCACTGAATTGGCAACTTGGTGGAAACCCAGACTTCCAAGGGCAGGCTGCCCTAGTCTGACTCCTAGTCCTGGACCTGCTGCTCAAGCTGTTCATCAGTTTCTGGGATGTCCCTGAGGGCTTTTGAGTGATGATGCAGTCTGGCATCTTTCTTGGTCAAGTACAATGCCTCCTTCTGTTTCTTGTCCTTCATCTTCCCATGGCACAGTGTTGCAGCAAGGGTTTTGGTTGTTAGGCCAAAGGATAATGTGGCATTGTGCATGAATGGAATGTTCACAGGTGGTCTCTTGGTGAGTGACCCTTGCTGAGCTGGCAGGGTTTACCAGTGCCCACAGATCCTGGTGTGCTGCACCTATGCCCGAGCTGTTCCTCTTCTCCCAGCTCTGCCCAAGTCTCACCAAGAAGTACGAGGACAAGCCACCACTCTTTGTATGTCACCACACAAGTTATGCTTTGCCTTGTCTCACAGCTAATACAGCCCCATGTTAGGGCTCTGTCTTACTCCCCTTAGACTATATCACTGCTGACTTAGCAAAACCCTTGCTTCATGCTCCTGCTCAGCAGCAGACTATTACTGCAACTGCTGAAGTTCAGGCTGCTCTACATGTGTGACACAGAGAGCTCTGGAGAAGCATCAGATCCACAGTTGTTACCCTCCATGCTGCCAAGCAGACCTCACTGCTTAATTATGCTCTGCATTCTGGTGTCCAGACAAGAAAGAATTGCTCCTAACAGTGAGCATTAAAGATTGAAGGATGCCCTAAGTTTATAAAACTTAGAGATTTGTCCACGTAATTCTCATTAAAGATAATGGAAATTAGGCAGATAACAATGTGACACTGACAGTAGAAATCCATCTCCCTGTGCTGTGCCTCACAGTGACTGAGCAGCATGTAGGTATCCTGCTATTATTTCTCAGTTCTTGTGAGGGGAAAAAAAACAGGATAAAAGATTCATGCCAATGCTAACATGTTTACACACCATGTGGAGTTTTCTTAATTGGAACAGGCATTGAGCTCTGAGAGATACTAGACACACGGCACAACTTCCCTATCTATTTTTTTTCTTCTGTTTATCTGCGGTCAAATTTTCACTCTAAAAATGTATGAAAGGAAGTTCTTAGCATAATGAATTCTTTTGGGTTTTGCAATCCTAAAAATTCAGCCAAGCCCTTTGGAAAATGTATCTTAAGATGCTAAACATTATTCCCAGGATTTTATAAAAATCTCTAAATTACTTTTTGTGGTTTGGATCAGCACCCCCCCCCCAGCTCTCATACTGGGAATACAATCTGGATGTTCACCAAGCAGTCTTCACATATATTGTTCAACAAAAAGGGCTTCAGATGTGCATGATTTTGTGATTATGGCATGGGATGGTCATGAGCATTCTCCACCCTCCTGCTCATTCTGTAGCACTGACTTCATCCACGGTGGGTTGTCAGACCTCTAGCACTAGAAACTGATTTATTTATTTGACAGTGAGAGAGATTGATGTAGTAAACCTGAGATTTCAATTCAGTTTGCTAAAGAACAAGAGCATTACATAAAATGGAGAATTGTAGCCCAATTCCTCATTACCTGGTTGTGAATATACTCACATGGGACTGAAGAGCGGCTGAAAATCTTTCATTGTTCTGTCAAAAGATGCAAATAAAAGATATGTCTTTAAATTTCACTTCCAAATACACAGGTGAGAAGAGACTCACAGGACCTGCCACAAGGAGAGAACCACCCAATTTTCTATTCCACCCTAGCATAAGTGACACTTTGCTAGGTAGGGTGTTGAGACTCCCAATGTGTAGGTGTAGAATAAATATATGCATTTAGAGGTGAGGCTCTCTGGAATTTTGAATGTGCTCAACATTTGCTCAATGTGCTCATCTGCAGATGTTTAAAATCTAATCTAATCTAATCACAGATATTTATAAAATACCTATTACCACCACAGTGTGTGTGCAGGTGTAATTATGATCCTGTAATTCTCTTTCATATCGGTAATGTCAAAGACTGCGAGACAATTTGTAGGAATGTAGATTTTTTTGTATATTCATGAGCTGCATGAATAGCAAGTTCAACTCTTCAGTCCAAACTTTCATCTGTCTTGTATGGGCAGTGTTTTGTGGGCAGGAAGTATAATTGGTGCTTCCAGCAAAGTGTAAATCCATATAACATGCAATAGCATCTCAGTGATTATTTTCAGCAATTGAAAAACAGTATCAAAGAATCTGTATAAGTGATTATTTCTGATTTCTGTGATCGGCTTCACCTTGTTTTTGTTTTTTCACTACCACACATTCTTGGAAACAGCAGAAGGTGGTATAGTTCACATAAAAACAACAGATATTCTTTCTTGCCATTGCAATTGTTGACTAGAATCATACTTGGTAAAAATTTTCAGGAGTTTAAAAGAATCCCAGTGGTTTGTTCTTACTCCTGCTATGCACAAGAAAAGCAAGAACAAATCTTACAGATTGATTGCACCATGATAAAGATCCACTTGCTGAGGCATTTCTTTACAGCTGGCATCCACCAGATAAACCCAGTCAGTCCTGTCTCCCAAGGCATGACAGAAGGAGTCAAGGCAGGCTGAATGAGGCTCCAATTGCAATTCAAATATACTTTTGCAAACCATGATTAGTGCTGCTAATCTCGCCTTGGTAAGCCAAAGACAATAACAACGATGTTACCGAACACCTCGGGTATTATGTAATACTTTTGCTTAGAAACTTGCTGGTGTGAGAGTGCTTTTGAAACCCATTAGTAAAACTGAACTTGCCAAATGAGCCTTCTCTAGGGAGAACAAAGTCAACTATGTGCCAGCATGGAGCCAGAGCCTGCCAGGGCCTGAGGACTCACAAATCCCATTGCTACCAGTGCGAGCTAAGGACACAAAGTCCTTCGTGTAACTGAGCTCAGTTGTACAATGAACTAATAGCTGTGGAGCTGTCTTCCCCGCTGATAGTAATATTGTGAACTTACTCATAACAGACCCTAATGCATTGACTTGCATTAAAGTGTGACACCAGCCTGCTTGATTCTGACTGCAGGCTTAGGAAAACCACACTGGCCTCTGCCTCAGTGTCCGATTGACCGAGAGGCAACTCACCAGCACTGAGTTGGGCCAGAAGGGAACACCACTCCTTTCTCTTGTCTAGTTCATAAAGCCAGTCTTGAACTTTGCTTCACCAGAAGACGGTGATCCTTTCACTTGAACAAAATTGTAGAGAGTAGGAAAAAATATCTGAGCTGTCAAAAAGTCACAATGAATTTTCAGCAGAGGATGGGAACAGTGGAAATGCCCAAGAGGATAATGGTGAAATTCGAAATGGCTCTTTGAGAATAACCAGCTACAGAAAAAAGTTTAAAGTGAGGAAAGGGGGGATTTCATTTCACCATTAAAAACATCAGTATAAAATACATGGAGAAAAACAAACAGTGAAGACACTGTTGCTAGTGGGCTGGCTTTTAAAGTATTAATGGAACGTCACAGAACAAGAGTTTCTTTTATTCTTTTTTATCCCAGCTCCCTGCTTTCAAGGTTCTTGTGTGAACATGCAGCAGTTTGCAAGGCTGTGAAATTATCAGACCTGGACCAGTGCCAGTACAAACCAATTTATTGGAGTCCAGCAATTAACTAAAACCTAGAAAGCTTGATTAATTGTGGCACTGCTCAGCAGGGAACATTGAGAAAAAAAAATCAGACTTAACTCCATGCAGTGTCTCTGCTCCATATACCAATTTACACTATATGTAAAGAAAAGTTTCTTCTCTCTAAATACCCTTACTATATTCTTTTGCATCATGTAGAAAGAATAATAACAATACCATATGAGAAAATGCTAGTTAAGGACTCTCTGGATAATAATTTCATAGTAGCTGTTATCCTGTTAAAATTTTTTTGCTAATGAATTAATATCTCATTGTAACCCCAACAATAGAATATATTATTTTAAAACATTGTTTCATTAAGCTTCTCTCTGGAGGGACATATTGGGAATCCAGCACTGTTCTTTCTCTTTCTATTTCCTCAAACACTGATATGCGCAAGAAAGATGAGCATTTGATAGTTGTTCAGAATTATTTAGGATAGAAAAGCAGCAAACTAATAGTTGAACTAAGAATCAATCTAGCAGGGCAGAGTATGCTGACTGAAATGAAAGCCTGTGGTCTGAGGAGACAGACATGAGAAGCAATTACAAAGTGAAATTTAGGTGTTAGCTGATTTTATGATGATACTATCAACAAATTGTGCCCACATTGGTTGTTTTATTGTAAGGCTTATCATAAAACTCTATGGATATGCCAGAACTTAAAAATCTCATTCCTAGATGTCGTAGTGGCACATGAATCACTTTTACTATAGATTACTGAGAAGAAAGTAAATATTCCAGCTCAGTGTAATGTACTGCTGGAGCAAATTATAATGGGTAGTACAAAACACTGGATCTGATTCCTCTTAGTTCCTCTTACATCAAAATAATTCAGTAGTTAGTATTGGGAAAAAAAAGCTGTTTAAAGATAAAAAAGAGTGGTAAAAGAATTGTCACCCCTCTCCAGTAACATGTAAAAGAAAGATACATGAAAATAGTTTTACCTTTTAAACATCATTTTGTATCCTACTCTGCATCCAACCGCGACACTGTCACATTCTCAGATTTAAAGAGTGCAATCTGCAGACAGGGCTAAATCACATTAGGCAGCGGTGATAATAGAGCCCGGGCATGCAGAACATCCAGGCAAGCATCTAGCTGGGGCTGTGGGGTGATTTGGGACATTCAATGAGGTAGGAAGGGCTGTCTCCTCCAATTTCACTGTATTTATTGGGGATTTAATGTATTTTTTTAAAGATATTTGCAGTGGAAATCAGTTTGTCGGAGGTCATCTAATTGAATCTACAGCCCTGGCAACACTTCACAAAGGCTGCCAGGAATGACCGAGTTGCTAATGCTTAACTGTGAATACCCATCAGGGGTCCTCCACAGGCCTGAATACAGTCAATTATGTTATTTTTCTAAATATTAGTGACTCAGCTGTCTCTGCTTGTGAAGAGTTGCCAGGGTCACAGATACAATCAGACAGATCCTCCCCCCCTTCACTTCTAAGAGATGGAGAGAATCTTTTAAATATCACACAGACCAATCCTGAAGTGGAGGGAAGGGTTCTCACAGGCTGTGCTGCTTCTCCAGGGTGGCTGTATAGGTTCTCCTTGGTTTGAGGGATCCCAGGGGCCAGGCAGGACACTGTGTCGGTGCCGGGGGGGAGCACTGCTGTGTGTGAGCAGCTTCCTAGGTCTGTGACATAAATTCAGATTTCACAGTTTAGCTCAACAGGCACTAGGGCTGGGACGTGACAAAAGACAGAGGTGGCAGTGGCTTGTCTCACCCCTTTACACTTTTTTATTCTTTATGTCTTCTCCTCTCCGTCCCACCTCTCCTCATGCTCCAAATATCTCTATGAAAGGAATGTTTCCATGTACTGTAACAATTCAGTTTTCCATTTTCCTCTGTAGACTCATCAGTAGGAGACACAAGTGTGGTGGCTAAGGAGAGCATTCATGGTCCGGAGGGTTTTTCCCTGAGACTTACAGATGCCTCAGCAGCTGCAATTCTTTGCCCTCTACACAGAGCTCTGCAAATATTTTAGGTTTTTGATTGTAACTTCCTTAGTTTTTGGCAAAAAGGCTCTTTTCTAAAGCCCAGCCTTCTCCATAAACAGCATCCCTATTCCTGTGGTCCATAGCCCAGCTCTTCTTATCTGATCAACAGTTTTTGGCAGAAGGGAAAAATCCTTCTAGAGCATTTGTGTGCCTGTGCATTGTTTCGGCCCAAGTTTGAGGTAGTGCTTTGGAGTTGGCAAAATTTAACTGTTGTTAAATTTTATCCAACTTTAGGAATATTATGTGGATGTGGCCAATTTCCAGCTATTCTGAATCCATTGCAAATACTTTGCCAGCATGTGTCCAAGAATAATCCAATTTTGATGTTTTTAATGCCAATACAATTTCCCTATAATTACCTTCAGGCCTGGCATCTGAACTGCAGTGAGCAGGGGTTCAGCTGCTTGGACCCCAAGTCCCAGGGGGTGAGACCTTTATTCCTTTGAGTCCCTGCCTCAGAGGTGGAAAGCCCTGACTGGCTCCCTAGTCACCACTGATGTTGCATCTTTGACTTGTAGAACATACCTTATTTCATGTATGCGTGAGTATCTAGGCATTTCCTTGGAACGAGCAGAGAATCAGGGTACTGGTGTTCCAGCTGTGTTATAAATACAGTCACTAGATAAAACTGCAGTGAAAGCAGAGCTGAAGTTTCAAATGTTTCAGTACTGCAGAAAACTTGACTTTGAAGAAGTGGACATTATTGAAAGGGTGTGTTTGTAGCTTGCTCTTGCTATAAAAACAGGGAGGAAACCAAGCCACCTCTGTTATAGAGTTTCTCCTGGCTGGAGCTCCCCTAGGGAGAAAGACAATAACCCTGCAAGAGAGATGAGGCTTGCTGTGTTTAGACAGCCTGTCCTGATCTGCATGTGCCTCTCAGGAGGAGGAGTGCCCTAGCAAGGTTTTGATGCCTGGCTAATTAGCAAGGCCACTGTCTCCCTCCTGTAGGAGGACATGGTTTGGGCAGCAGCTGGGGTACTCTAACTGAAGAAGAGATAGTTTCCTCAATGTTTTCATTTTTAATTCATTGCCTTCTCCCCAGATTGTTGTCATGATGGGCAGATACATAGTGTTAAATGCTGTCCTCAAGCAGTAATGAGGACTCCATTGCAGAAAACTGGATTCTGAATGTTATTAATGTTGCAAAGTTTTGTGTGACCTACTTTGGTCACAGAAACGATCAGGTCAACAGTATCCTGTCTTGTGCTCCGGCTCATCCAAGTATTCATCAGTGATGTAAATTGTGATGTCCATTGTTACAAGCAGCTGACAAATATACATCAAAAAGAGAAATGAATATATTTCTAACTTCTGTTTCAGCAAATACATCTTTTCTTTTCTTCTATTGACACTATCATCCATAACTGTTAACAAGACTTCCTGGGTTTCTGTTCATTATTCAGTAACATTCAGTAACTTATAGTCTTGTCAGAATTGTATCAATAACAAAAGTGACATATCAGTCGGTGTGTTCAGGCTTTGTGAGGGGAAAATTCCCTCCTAATTCTACCATTGAAGAGTTGCATTCTATTCTGTGCATTCAGAAATACAAATATTATACCACTGATTAGTCCTGAGATACTTTGCAGGCCAAATACATGGCTAGTGGAAGCAGGCAGAAAAGTGCTAGTTCAATTTACTTGATCTCATTAACATCAGCAATTACTTAATTTTTGGTTCTTCTGTGCCACAGTTTTTGACTAGCTGACAGAACTGGCTTAAGGAATGTGGGACAATATCTGATTTAAGTACAAGGAAATTAATAATACAAGGGGCAATGTTTCTACACTGACACAGAGCAGGTTTAGATTAGATCTTAGGAAGAAATTCTTCCTTTGAGGAGGGTGAGGCACTGGCACAGGTTGCCCAGAGAAGCTATGGATGCCCCATCCCTGGAATTGTTCAAGGTCAGGTTGGATGAGGCTCTGAACAACGTGGTTTAGTAAAAGGTGTCCCTTTCTATGGCGGGGGGCTAGAACAAGATGATCTTTAGGGTCCTTTCCAACCCAAACCATTCTATGATTCTACAAAAACGACCAAAATTATTGTCAGTGATGCAGTATAGAGCAGAATTGTTATTGTTATTGTTATTATTATTGTTATTGTTGCATCCTTAACAATCCTTACACCTGAATCCAGAGAGATGAAGAAAGAGAAGGGAGCAGGACTTCAGCAGCTCTGAGTTCTGTATTGCTCTGGCCAAATGTAGGTGCTTCATCCAATGACGGTAGACTCTGCTGAAAAGAGAGGTACCAGACCTTAGCTTATCTAGTGATTTCATGGCTGGCACTGCTATTATCCTGCACTTATCTGAAAGAAACTTTAAGAAGACTTTAAGAAACTTTAAGAAACTTTAGTTATCTTTTTTAGAAACAGAGAAACTGAGGCACAGTGAGAGGAAATGCTTTGTGTGGAGGTACCCATCAGCTCGGAGCAGAATTACAACAGACCTTATGTCCTGAGTTTTGGCTTACTGTTCAGGCTACCGAGTGATACTTATATTAAAAAAAATATACTCTTTAATGTATTTATGCATTGCTTTGGGTATTTCAGGTCTCAGGAGGATTCAAATCTCTCACTTCCTCAGTTAAGAAATGGGAGAACCACATACCAGGTGACAGCCTTATTTATTCTTCTACCATGACCCTTTGAAAGAGAAAGGAGAAGCAGCTAATACTGAAAAAAGTAGCATTTAAACAAAAGCCCCCAAAAGCTGGGTAAAAGTATTTTTAAAAGCCAAACTTCTGCATACTTTAACAGGCCACCTTCCAAACTTTCACTAGGCTAACTATATTACAAAGCATGGATTAACACAGAAAGTTCTCTAAAGCAGACCTGTTGGAGTTGTCTTTAGTATTAAAAGCAGAGTGTTTGTTTTCTTTAATATGGAGGGCAGCACCAATAAAAACACCAGGGAAAGGCCAGTATTACTAGATCCCATGTCTGCTTTTATCTCACAGCAGAGTTATAGCAGAATGATTTTTGCTTGGAGACTTGAAAGCTGGACTGCATCCTTTCATGCTGAAATCATATCTCCTGCAAGGATTATTGGAGGATATAATGTTTCCTTCAGCTTCTTATTTTCTCCACTCCTGAACTTGGACTCATGACCTCAACTTTTCTCTGGTTATGACCAAGCATTGGCCTTCAATTGAATAGCTGAGCTTTTTACAATCAGATCAGCTCCCACTCTTGTAATTTCAGACTCATTTTGTGACATTGATATTGTAGATCTTAATTAAAAGCAAAACATTTTATATCTTGGGTAATGACCATACAGGAACTGCCAGGTTTTGCTCCCACATGTGTAACCATCCAAAACACTCAATATGTGTGACTGGAGTCAGAGGAGTTGTGCTAGTTTTTCATGGGGGCCCCTGTTCCTCTTTGTGTCCCTTTTGCAGCACAGCTCTGCACCTGTGCTTTGCTCTGGGGTCACAAAGACTGGTCCATGAATGGCAGGTAATTCAGGGTTCATGGTAGCTGAGTCTGGACCCTCTCATTAATTGAACAGCTAATCAGGCTGAAATCTGTGGGGCTCTGCAGTTAATTACAGGGCATGGTTAGAGGGTGGGTGCTAAAAATATCTATTTCTTGGCTATGCCACTGTCGCCTGCTAGAACCAGTGGAGGCTAATTGCACTGAATTATCTGCACAGATAAGGTTAGATATACTATTCAGCAGAGTACAGAATCTGGGAAGCCTTCTGTTCATGGGACTCATGATTTTTTTAAATTGTTCTTTATTGATTGGATATGATGTGCCTTGTGCTTTCTCTCACTGAAGAGAAGTCAGAGAGATTGGATTTTGGATGTGCAGCTACACTATCAGCTTGAGTGTGCAGCTATTGATTTTGTACCCAAATTTGAATGTCTTCAAATGTTTAAGACACCAAAAATGCTTTGGAATATGGTCTTGAAATCATACAGCACTGGGCCTGGTACAGTCATTTGTTATCACTGTAACAATTACTTCATGGACATTTCTTATGTCTGTGAGTGTGAAAATAAGGATAACCAGGTACCTCTGCTATATTGTCCTGTAAAAACTTGGCCTTTTGTAAATGAGCCACAGCCTTACTGGATTTAAATTACTTTATGGTGAGAGTGGGACTATCAGAGTATTTTTCAGAAACACAGATTGAAGAAAGTTATTGAGCAGAGTCTTTCAAGCTATATCAAACTATTTTCCAGAACACAAAATATGCCTGGAGAAATGGGACCGCTAGTGAAGTTTTGCAGCTGAATATAGTAGACTTTATCTTCACTCTGAGTGAAGTCACTGGCAGAAGCGTCTCTGGTATAAGTGGAATAGGACACAGTACCAATTAAAGAGCATCATGTTGCAGATTATCCAATATTGCTAGAACAGATGAGGACAGTTTAGGAGCTTTTCACAGACACAAATTATGTATTTGGAAAAAAATAACATGAAAAAAGGGATGTATTTTGCAAAGCTGCTTATGCCTTTTGATTGACACCTGACTGTAAACCAGTTATTTTAGACTAGCCATCCTCTTAGGCTTAGGAGCTCATAGGAGGAATTACCTTCACTAATACACTTGTTTTATTTGTCAGTGCATCAATGGTAGTGAAAGTACAATAAATGGGCCTGTAATTCACTGCACTGGGAAGTACTAAGTTATTAAACAAACCTAATATAGAATGTAATACACTTCAAGCACTAAAAGGAGGCATTAACCATTGCTAATTAAAATTGAACTTGCAGATATGGCAGTCTTTTTAGTAGAAATGTAGGGAACACTGTCCCTTAGTGGTGGTGAGGAAGTATTGCTTAGGAAATAGCTGCACAACTACCTGTTTGTCTTACTGTGTACATTGTGGTGAATGTCTGTTGCTGGTAATTAATAGCAGTACAGGGTGTGCAAAGCCTTGGGTTCTGTCCTGACATTGTACATGAACAAATGGAGTCTGGAAAAAGAAGGCCAGCACTACTCAGAGGTTGTTTATTTTCAGAACAGAGTGAAAAGTACAGAAGTTGATCCTGACATAATTTGTACCCCAGTGAGTGCCTCACTTTTCCACCAGTGGTGCTGAACTCAGTGTGCGACACCCTTATGCTTTAAGAAAATAACACCTTTGCTTCCTAGTGCAGCTGAAAAAAAGCTGATGTGCATTTGGGCAGGTGTGTCACAGGCAGACGAAAACATAATTTTTCCTCTTGGCACCCAGGCTTCCTCACTGCCCTTGGGAAAAGGCATGCCTGGGCTTCAGGCACTGCTCTGGAGAAACTTGCTCCTTTTTTCCTGTGCAGCCATGGTCGATGGATAGTCTGAGGATTCAGTCTCCAGGGCTGTGTAGTTTGCCTGCAAGAAACTCATTATCACTTAAAAATGCGGACTTGTCATTTTCTGTATTTGTCTATTCAGCCTAACAGATATAATTACCTTGTGAGGATAGTAAGACTATTTACACACATATTTGCATGGCTTCTTTTAGATCTTTTAAAATCATTCTGTCAAAACACTATTTTTGCCAGCATTTTTTTTTATCTCAGCCCTGGTACGTGATAACTGATTGCCAAGATTATGAACGAAAGGGCATTTGGTGGGAGTGCTGCTAAAGTCTGGCAATGTAATGTGCCTTTTCTGTACCTGCTTCTGTAGAGTCCCAAGGCCTGACACTTCTCCACTTACTTTGACACAGCATGCAGAGACAGTGTAAGCCAAAGACCTGGAAGGCTTGCTGACGATTGTGTGGGTTGTATCTGCTTAGACAGTAGGCTTTTGGGGGATTTGTCTCTCAAATCCTGGATATAGAGGATTCCGTCTGTTGGGATATATTTGTGAAGCTGGGCTGGCTTCTAAGAATTTTTCCAGTATAGATAGGTCAACATGTGAGAAGGAACAGGCTCAGAATGTGTTACTGTAATAATAATGAATAATTTTCTTCTGCAGCTCTCTAAGGACAGAAAGGAAAGAAATGAATCCTGTGAGCAGTGAACTATCTGCTACCTCACCATTGCTTTTAGCCTCATTTCCTGCACTCCCAGCTTTCTTCAGTCACAGTGGCATATTCAGGGTGAAACTTGCACACTGAGCTTTTGATTGCCTTCAGCTGAAAACTTGTCCCAAATCCTCCACTGAAGCTTTTTAGGAGAGGAACCCAACTTATCCAAACAATCACATGGACGCTTTGTCTGGACTTTTCTGTTCCTTCAGTCTTCTCCCCTCATAAGTGCATCCTTACAAAGCTTTAGAGAGAGTTTTCCGTAGGAAATATTTGTGGGGATCTTCTCTGGAAACTCCTGAGTTACTAACCATTAACTTGTTCTGCTAAATTAACGAGCAGATGTTTGGCTGCAGCACTGGCCAAAGTAAAAAAATGTGGTAGTGAATAAAACCACCATTTTTCAATAATAGTATCAGTAGCATGATATAAAAATTGCCAAGTTTTGAGAAGAAACAGTCTTCATCATTTTTCTCTTGTAATTACTTGAAAATGCAGCAGAATGGATTTTTATCTGAAATTTGTGGGTTTTAAGACCATTCATTTTCCTTGGGAATTCATCTGTGTTTTATTAACAGCACTTTGGTTTTTTATATTGTAGCATTTATCAGTCGAAATATGTACTTTTTATAGACACAGGGAGTATTACTGATAATAACAGTGAGACATCAGTTATCAAGTTCTAGAAGAAAAGCTCAAAATCAGGAATGTAGAAGAGGATATTTCAAAGGTAACCCAAACATGATCTTGAGAAATGACCAGCTATGGCCAACTCTCTCTTTTGTTCTAACATTCATGATGCCCATAGACACAGGTAGACAAGAAATGAAGCTCAGGAGAGAAGTTTAGCATTTGCTTCTGACTGTATCCAGGTCTGGGTTATTTTTGTCTCTATGAGGTAAAGTAAGTTCCACAGTACAGAAATACTGCCTGGGAAATAGGAAACTCCCACAGTCTTTTCTTACCCCTTGGTCAATGGTGGCAGTGCCCCAGCAGGAGCTGGCTATGGAAGATTATGAAGGGCTTTAAATATCAGAAAAGAAGACCAAAGTCTGTCTTTAGTAAGAATCTAGGGTGAGCAAAGCACCGCACTGCTCTTTTTTGCTAAGCAGACACCTGCTGTATTTTACATTCACTGTGGTTTATTTCAAAGCAAAGAGAATTGCAGTAATTAAGCTGCAAGACACAATTTATGCACCAGTGTGTCCAAGCATGCACTCCTTAGGATGAGGTGCAATCTTCTGGCCAGTTCCCCCGGAAGAGGGCATTTCTGCTGACATCGTTGCTCAGCCATCCACTAGCAGTGTGGAGGACACAGACACCTTAAGGCTGTGAGACAGATGTAGCAGCTGACTAAGCAACTGTGCAGCTCTTGGGATGTGAAGAAAATGTTTAACACAAAACTGAGCACAGAGATGAATCTGCACAGTCCAGAATGGCAGGTCCTAAACAAGCCACCAGACCAAAGAGATATCAGCATCATTGACCATTTCCCTGCTCCCACAAGACAGAATTCTACAGAGTTTAAGTTCTACTGTGATGTTGAGAGCAGCTGGGTTCTGGAGACAAGAGAGATCTCTGTGAAGAGTATCTCAGTCATTTCTTGTGAACATGTGCATCATCTGATGTGAGTTACTCCTGTAGCAGAATTTAGAAGAGCCTTTTACAACCCATCTACCACCTGCACCCACATGCCAAGAAACAATTATCAGGAGTTTCAGTTGTTATGTTCAGGCCTGCCCATGCTAGCCTTAGCCTTTCTGGTCTGGGCAATCTGAGCTTCATAAACATGGTGGCATGGATCTTATCAAGCTTGCCAGGGGCTGTGGACATTTGTACGTTGATGCCACCAAGTCCTTATTACTAGTAGCATCCTGTAAGCTGGAATCCATTCAGCTCAGCTGTGCCTGCTGATTTCATGCTTTCCTCCAGTCTATGAACAGGCTGTGGTGTTTTCGTGCCCACTGTCTTTTCTCTTCCTTTCTGCCACAGGCCATCAGAGCATCCCACTGTGCTGTGTGACAGGGAAGGTGGATAGAAGAGTTTTCTAGAGTAGCTAAGGCTTAGGGAGGGACAGGGATTCACCACTTCATCTCTACTGTGCCTCTTGGCTAGGGTAGATGTTCTGCAAGTCTGATTCAACATGATGGCACATGCTGAATTAAGAAATTAAGATTTGCCTTAGTTAGATGGATGTTCATTTGGTGTCTCTCCCTCTACTCCTCAACCTAGGCACGAGGCCAGCGGCACAGTTCAGCTCGGAGCCCTCGCTGCTCTCTGGCGTTCTGTGGAAGATGCGACACGTTCAAAAGGCACAAATGTCCACAGTGCGCGAGAGCAGCGCAGCTCTGCAGCAGCCCACGGCAGAAGGCTGGTTTAAAACCAGCCCCTGGTGAGGACTGGGGTCCCTGCAGGAACCCCCCGGCGCTGCTCCGGCTGGGTGCGCTGCTGCTCCGGACGGAGCCCGCGGGCAGCGCGGACCCTGTAAAGCTCCGGGGGCCTGGGTAAGCCCCGGGCTCAGCCGGCCATCGGCAGTAGTGTCCCCGCACCACGGGATGTCACTACGGAGCCAGCGGACACCTTTGCATTTCGCCGCAATCTATAGCCTTTCCTCTGGTGCTGTGACCGCGCGTCACCGAGGACACCGCTGCCTTCAGCGGGCTCTGGGGCTGCCGAGCGCACAGGGCGCCGCCGCGCCCGCCCCGGCTCTGCGGACCCCGGGCAGCCCGCTCATCACTGGCTTGGAGAAAATTTTTGCCTCCCAAGTAATCTCTGCCTCTCGGGGACGGCACCGCCTCCCCACCCCGCCCGGGGACCAAGGGACCGGGACGCCGCTGCCGCCCGGGGGCTGCGGGCAGCCGGATCCCGGGAGCGGAGCCCGGGCTGCGGGGGCTGCCCGCATCCAGCCCCGGAGCATCGCGGAAGGAGGAGGGGGGCGAAAGCGGGTTCACTTCCGCCTGGCTGCAGGAACCACAAGCCCCCAGAATATATTAGAATAATAATAATNTGTGCCCTGGGCGGAGGGGCTGGGCGGGCTCCTGGCAGCCCGCGGTCTCCTGCAGCCACCCCGCCGCGGCAACAAAGCCCAGCCGGCGGTCCGTGCGGGGCTGCGGCTTGCGGGGGGCTGGGGAGAGCCCCGAGCTCTTTGTCAGCACCCGGCTCTCTTTCTTACTTCCCAAATCTGCGCCTTCTAACCGCCTCAACCCTCTCTTCCGGCGGGGGGTTCTGGTTAGTTTGAGGCTCCGTGGAGAAGGCTCTGGCATGTGCCTGGCGGTGCTGGTTGGGCCCGGGTGCTGCGGGAGCGGGGTGCCGCGCTGCCGGCAGGCACAGGGAGCCTGCGGGAGCAGCAGGGGAGGCCAAGGGCTCTGCAGGCTCCTCGTGTGAGCCACCGGCGAGCCAGGCTGCCTACCCGCTGCACCAAGTTGAGGGCCAGAGATGCACCTTCCCATGCCAGATCCGCCTTCAGTGACTTGCCATTCAAATATCTTAAGATTAATTGTTTTTCACATATTAAACATTTCCCAACTTTTGTCTTGTTATTTTTAATCTGGAGGCCCAGCAGGATGGTCTTGAGTGTTTTTACATGAGTCACTTCCAGACTCACAGGAAGATGGTAATTGGAATGGGCTGCCTTTGGAAGTCAGTCACAGCCTAAAACTCCTCATCTCGCCAGTGACATAATCCATCTGCCTGTCTAGCCATTCCCAGTTTGGATCTGATGCCCTAGTTTAAGGAATCACCATCAGCTGGCTGAGCAGTTGAAGAAAATGGTAGTGGTAAATACAGTATTAGAAGTGGAGATGAGTACTGTGGACTAAAACAAGACAGAAGGTTAAATTAGCCACCCTCCCCTTGGGTCAGCTACAGAGCTCTCCTCTGTCCTGTTACTGTCACTTCAGTGCAGCATTCCTGTTGTCTCTCTTGGCCGACTAGGCATACTCTGTCCAGCAGTGATAGTGAGCACTGAGGTCCTGTAAAAATTTGTTGCAGTGAAGTCTCTAACACTGAGAGCAGTCCCAGCAGGGATGACTTACCGAGCAGGGATGACTTACTGGCTGCTGGAATATTCTTTTTCCATTCTTTTTTAAAAAGTAATTGCTCTAATGAACGATTGCACCCCCACATGGAAATAGTTTTCTTCACAAAGGTGAAACCTGTGGTCTGTAGGCCTTCAAGTCATTCTTATCAGAGTGAGAATTGTCAGGATCATGCAAAGATTCTGGTTAGGATAAGCATGTATTAACTGAGAAAATAAGTGTATTGACTGCTGTGATCTCTTGTATACTTTTAAATGGTAGAGGGGCTGACAAGCTGAATGGGCAAGGCTATTCTAATAGCTCTGATGTTGAAGTTAGCCTCCTAACTAAAAATCGTAAATGTGCTGATTTTGTTTATATTTGTCTTCATTCTTTTTGAATTTGTGTTTGATGTCTAAGAGAGCTGAACACCTTGAGTTCAAGAGTGCTTTGATGCCTCAAATCTGTATACTGGTAGCTGAATATAGTACTTTGGAAATCCTGCCAGAAGCCTGCACAGTTTATTATTACTTTAATGTATGGCAACATAAAAGGGAAGTGATTTGCTGAAGACTAGTGAAAGACTGGGGAAAAAACCCTGGCCTCTCACTGCCTTGTGCATGCACTTCCAATTCCATTCCTCTTGCCCGTTTTTGTTCAGCCAGAAGTATGACAGCTAGAATTGTTTAGGAACTACTTGCCCTCCTTTCTGAACCTTTTACAGCAACTACAGTCACAAAGAGGAAGAGAAAGCACGAGTGTTCAGTCTAGAGAGATATCCAGAAATGATGGTATGGCACAGAAGGAATGAGAAGCTAATGCAGTCTGAGAACTGTTTCATGGAAAAAATAAAAACTGGTCCATCTGTCACCTTGCTCATTTCCTTTTCTGAAGTCTGAAGGTGTGTTGAAAACAGTGTAAAGTTCAAGTTCTGGAGCATGTGAATTAAGCTGTGAGAAAATGGAGTGACTTCTCAGTGGTCCTGCAGTCACAGCCTCACATAGCATCCTGCTGGGATGCGAGTGTCTCCTGGTGTGAATAGTTGCAAAGACTTTTAACAGTGGGCTGTAGAACACAGTTACTGTTTTGCTTGTGAATCTTCAGAGGAAGGGAAATAATTTTCTTTGATTCTGCTTCCCTTTGAATAACTTCTTCTGAGGTCCCTTCAGCCTGTGATGTGACTTGAATTTCTGGTGGGGACAGGATACAACTTCTGGCTTTTTGCTTGGCTAGAGAGGAAAGCCGTTCCTGGTTAGGTGGTATGTAGATCTGCTGCTGTAACATGGTTGACAGCTACAATAGCATGGTTAGGTCTAACTCAACTGTTACCTTTCATGTATCTTTCATGTAAACTGAGTCTTGTGAAGGTAATCTTCACAGTCAGTTACACTCAGCTGTGGGCTTATAAAAATCTAAGCAAATATATATATATAAATATAAACATTTTCCTTAGCACAGAGACAAGTGAGTAGGAGTAAAAGGAGTAAAATATTAACCTTGGATTATATTTTTCATTACAAAGATGTCAAAATAAGGGACAGGTGCTTTACCTGCTAACAAAGGACAGTTCTGAAGGGTGGAAGTACAGCATAGTGCTGAACAATGTGGTACAGGTAGAGCTATCCCTCTGCCATCAGCAGTAGTGATCCAGAGCATGAATATTTCTGCATCTGTTGTCTGGTGTAGACATTTAAATTGCCGAGATTTCATCTTGGTCAGTAAAAACTAGGGTAACGTCCCCCAAAAGCCTTACAAGCAGTTGCAATGTTATTTGAATGCTGTTGTGTGGATTTCTGTTTTAGACTGGGCTTACTCTCAGAAGCCAGGGAAATCTGAATATTTATCTGCATTAGCAGAATGGTATTAAATACAAAATCCTTAGCTGCCATGAATATTTATTCTTATCTTAGCTGGCTTCAAACTGTGTCTCTGGCTGATTGCCATCCCTGAAGGTTATTTTCACAGGGGTTTTGGAGTGGACGCTCACACACTGATACACCTCCATTTTTCATGTTCCCTGATATTTCTAAACAGATTGTCAGTAGTTGGCAAACAACGACATGAAAACAGTCAGTCAGTGAAGAAAGTATGGTCCCAAAAATACCTTTGGGCATCAATAGATATCACTTTAAATCATCAGACCTTGACTATTTCAGTATATGTAAATACTCCCAGTCTCTCACAGTGCTCTCTTAAGATAAAGTGAGTGTCTTGAAATTGTCCTCCTAGTTGAAGACTTATACCTTCATATACCATAAGATACATTTTGAGATCCTATAGGATTTTTTCTTTTGAAAAGTCCCCAGTAATCTTTCTTTCAGTGCATCACATTCTAGAAGGTTTTACTATGGAACCAATGGTCTGTAGTCACTGGTCTGTTGAGCACATCAGAGTATGTATAGAATCTGCCTGGACACACTGAGACCAGGGTGGATGATGAAGTGCACTGGGGGAGGTTCCTGAGTGTAGAGCTCTCCAGGGTGGGTGCTGGCCCTTGTGCAGGTATTTTCTAGGCAACAGTGTGATTACTGGGATTGTCCTGGGCAGGGTCAGGAGTTGGACTTGATGATCCTTGTAGGTTCCTTTCAGCTCAGGATATTCTGTGGTTCTGTGATTCTATGAATACGTATCAGCCAAAGCAAAATGGAAATTAAACTGTGTAGGAGATAAAACCACCTTTGCAGGTGAAATAATGGATAATGTCCTCTCCTAAGTACACCATTTGTGAGTTCTGAAGTTGAGGAATTCCTATTTAACTTTTGCTGTCCCTTTCATATCCTGGAATGCTACTCCTTTCTCTGATGTTGTTGTTAGGTTGTATGGAGTTTGTTAATAAAATCTTTTCCAATGGACTCAAGCAGGTTAATGCACTTTGATATACACATGGTGGTATATTAAAAATCAGTGAAACACTGATTGAATTTTCAGTAACAATTTCTGTTCTAGTCCTTAATGGCTGATTTATGCAGAGGTTAGCAGAGAGCAATAATCAAACAACGTCTCTTACATAATAAGACAGAGGATCAGCTGGAAAACCTGACCTGCTGTCTGGCAGTTGGTGTGAATGTTTTATTTTTGTGGTAGCATAAGGACTGCAATATTAGAGTAGGTCTGAAGGTCACCTGCTTTGCTGTTCTATCCTGATATGACTTGTGCTGGGTGGCCCAGGTGACAGTGTAAAGACCACACCATAGAAACTTGATGGCCAGTCCATTCCCCCACATTGTAGCTCATTTTCTTGCCTTCATTGATCAGATCAGTATGTTTTTCAGAAGTTTGTCCTTATACATTTAAGGGTGCTTTCCAGCAGCAGTGATACTGAATTCTAGAACAGGCTGCCTAGGGAAGATGCAGGAAGATGCTGAAAAGTTCGGGGAGTAAGAAAGCAGATATTGCTAAGGACATGATTATTCAAGTGGGGGATTCAGGTCTGCACCATCAGTTAAACATTGCTGAGAGCTTCTATTTCACACACATGTGGTCACTCCTGAGTGCCTGCAGGACAGCCTCTCTTCCTTGCCCACCTCCCAGCTCTTGCCAGTGAAAACATCCCTTTCATCCCACCTGGGGATGCATCTACAGCACAGGGCTGACCAGGCAGGGCAGAGGCTGCCACACTGCAGCTTTTCTGCTGGGTTAACTAGTTCACTATATGTAGGGTATGGAGCTAAGCAAAACATGGGAGAGGTTACCATTTCCCTCTTTCAGGATGCTGGATAGTTACACAAACACATACAAATACGGGACAGAGCAGTGGGAAAAGATTGGTGTAGAAATACCAATCATAATTCCATTGAACTCAATAGGAGTTAATGCCCTGATCTTCGGTTTTGCTCTACAACTAACCTTCAATGTATCTCATCAGTCTTCCCATTGCTCAAGGGCCTCATCAAAGTTTGATTAGCCCTTTTAAGGAAAACGGTTTACTGCTGAGTAATGATGAATCAAATCCTTGAGATTAAATTAAAAGTCAGGAAGAGCCCCAAACCAAACAAGGCAGTCAAATCGCTGACCTCTGGAAGAAGCCCTGCAAAGGCTGTCACTGAAGGAACCTTCTCTGCTCTTCCACACAAGCTCCTGCAGCAGGACTCCCAGACCAGTGATACTCTTTGGAGTACACCTTGGCAGGACAAACTTATATGAGAAGGAGGCTGTAAGTACAGGAAGATCCCCATTTAATGCTGAAGTCACAGGACTATTATCAGCTGATTTGGATTCTGTCCCTGATTCTCCACTTTCCCTGCTGGGAGAGACTGGATTGTTCAGTTAACCTCCCTGCATTTTTCATCTTCCAGACAGAAAACTATTTTTATTTATCTCTTTGAGATCTCTATAAAAAGGACGCTATGTATCATCCTCACTCTTTACAGACAGCTAGAGGCAAATCATATGAAAGCTCTGTAAGTGCAGCACATTTTGGCCTGACAGGTCTTTAACAACCGTTTCAGTGGAACTCCTTAATAGTTGCAAGAACTGAAATGGAATATCCTCCTCTTTCATATTCAAAAAGACACTTCAGACATGTGTCTGCCCAGGCCACTGTCTAGCACAGAGTGCACTGGGAGACCACATGCCCACCTGAGGTTTCATCAGAGTGTGGGATTTCATTTCTGCCATACCACCTGCAAATCGTGGTGGCCATGTGACAACTGGAACAGGAGTCTTTTGCCTGTTTTCTGGGGCTTTCCCATAGGATCAAAGAAACTGTCCATTTTCATTTTCAGGTTATTGCTTATTTTATTAATTAATGAAGAGGGGAGATAAAGAGGTCTGTTGGCTTTGCCCCTCTTTAATGTTTGCCAGGGGAAAAATTATACCCTGAAGAACTGTTTATTATAAGATTTTTTCCTCTGCTAACAGCTAACAATGTTTACCACTGATCTCCCTAGCGGTGGCTGGAGTATCTTTGGCTCTGAGCCTGCACAGGAAGAATAAGGGAATAATAAGCTGACGGGTTGTTTTTAGGGGATTTTTGCCTGTCATTTGTTTTCTTCATTATGTGTTCGGTGCTTGTCTCCATGAGAAAACTCTAGGTAACCACGGAACTGAGGAAATTCTAGTATCTTGGGAACTGAGGAGTGAAAGATGAGAAATACGATGGAGAGCAGATTTGCAGGCAAGAAACTGTGTTTTTACAGAACATTCAGCACTTGCCTGCAGTGCTTTAGCTGCAGTATGTGTTTTTTTCTGTAAACCACCCCAACAGAATCTGATAAGAATAAATTAGATATTAGAGATTGTTTAAAAATAATACTTTTGCAGTCGCATCCCAACTCTGGCTATAAATATCCATCACAAAAGCAGTGTAATATCTTTATGTAGTGTTTTACTGTAATGTTTATGTTTGTCTTCCTTACTTCATTCATTCTCCCTCTGTGACAAGTGTGAGAAGTTTTAGCACTGACAGGAGGAGATGACACTTCCCCTCCAGCAAGAGTTACCACCTCTCTTCTTCTGCTCTCCTTCTGGAACCACTTAGGAGACACCTGCAACAATGGAAAGTTCTTCCCCCAAAGGTAGAGTCAAGAAATGCTGCTAGATTTATGTTTTCTCTCTGTTAAATGATGCTGAGTATGAAGCAAAGGGTCTTCTCAGCAGGCCATGTTTCAGTGGCAAGGCTGTAAATTCTCATTTGGTATAATTTTTAGAAATTCCATCCCCAGAAGTATCTGATTGGAAGGAAGTTCAAAGAAAATTGAAATTCTTGAAGCCAAACAGTTCAAAAAAATAAGCCCTAAGCAGCTCTTCTCAAGATTACATAGGAACCAGCTTTTAGTCCCTCCCCTTGGTGTTTTTTCACATTTCACCTGTCAACTACAAAATCCTCAGCTGCCTTCTGAACACCTCATCCAGGAAAGGACCCTCATAATTCAGTGGAGTCCAGTGATCCTGTGACCCAGAAGATCCTCCAGTTTATTGAAAAGTTTTCCTTGGTTCCATAATGTTTCTAGAGAATTCATCATTTTCAGGCAGTTCACAGAGAAAGAAATGTGCCGATCAAGATACAGAAATAGTTATTTGCTTTCACTGCCCAGGGATGGCTTCTTGAATTTTCCAGTCAAGCTCCAGAACTACTGGTATTCATTCAAGTAAGATTATGAGATGACTTATTTTCAGTTGGCAATTAGTACATTGGCTTTAGGGAATGAAAACTGTTACACGAGAAACAAGAACAGCAACATCAACAGAAGATTTTCATCTGTTCCTTGTGCCAGTCTGTGTTGTGTGTAAATCTGTAATTCTCAGCTGCCTTGCCATCAACCATGTCTGGAATCTGGGGTGTGCCTGTGGTGTGGAGTGACTTGCCTTTGCTAGCTCCTCGTTGGGCTTGTTTCAGAGAACAGCTTGGGGAGCTGAAGGCTTGCTGAGCGTGCCAAGATCTGTTCTGGGGAATCCATGGCACTGTCACCACTGGAGCTTTGCACTTTTGACTTGGAATGAGGTTAACCATCTATTGGACACCATGCAGATTTTTAATACCAGTCTTTGCTTCAGAAGTTCCTATCATGGGGATCTGATTGGGGATCCAAGCAGGTGAAGCCATGATTGCAATTTTGTAGAGTAAGTGCAGTGATAAGGAAGAGGTATGTGGGCACACAATATCTGTGTGGATTGTTTTAATTCCTCTTTAATCCTTTAGGTTTGGGAGTGGAAATAACACCACCTTTTTTTGCTTCCTGTTTCTTGGATGGAGGAAAAAGAAAAGAAATTATCTCTGCCCTTCTGTATCTTTCTTGCAGAGAGCTTGTGAGGTAGTAGGGAATCGCTCAATGTGCTTCCTGTTTTTTCATAAATGGGATTCTTCCTATAGGTTTTTCCAGATTTGATTTGACTGATGCGGATGATGAGTGGAGTTGAAGCATTCTCTTCATGGTTAATAAACAGCCAGGAAATAAAATCAGATTAGCATCCCTGTCCAAGGGACACAAAATCTGAAGTATTAGAGGACTGCAGAGTCATATTTTCAGAAATCAGAAATTAATCATTAATTTATTATTTCAGAAATCTGAATTAACTCAGCCAAGAAGACCTATATCTAAACACAAAGGCTTTGTTCATTAGATACCAAACACACATTCAGTGAGACTTTATTTAAAGTGGAACTTATCTGTTTTTCCTAAAAAGGACAAAATATCTCATGAAAGTTTGCGTATGATATCCTGAGTCTCGCTCTGAACTTCTCTCTGAGAGTCCAGCCCTCGGCTGCTTTTTACTTAGCTCTGAGGCTTAAATTAGGAAAGGGGTGAAGTTTCACCTCTTTTGAGATCAGGACAGTCTTAATTTTAAATCCAGATATGCATGTAGATTTCACACTTTTTTTAAAGAATTCGAAGCACAGTTTCCAATTTTCTGTTTGGGATTCGTTCTGATTCTCAATCAGAGAGTCAAGTTGGAAATCAATGTATATGCCATTTGTGCTTACAAGAAATTACAGCTGTAATTGCACATAAAATTAGAAGCAATTTTAGGAAAAAGAGAGTCTAATTTTAGGAGCTCTTAAGTAATTTGTCCGAAGTGTTGTAACACATATGAACAAGGACTGTTCATTTCCTTTCGTTGCATGTGCAAAGTTTGAATAAGTTGCTTAAGGAGTGCAAGTTGTTACAAAGGAGATAGATCTCTTTATTGCTTTACTTGCTTTTGAAACACATTTTATGTAATGAAGCACCGATTACCTAAATTAAAAATCCCAGACAATGCTATTGTCTCATTTGGTAGGAAGCAGAGACTGTGTGGACAACTGAAAGCTTGCTTAAAGGCAATCTGTGACCCACTCCCTACTATTCTTATGCTAATGTGAGAATGGGTATCCTGGGCACCATCTGCTGTCCCTGAGGTCTCGGCCTTGGGCATTCAAAATTGGTTTGCTTTATTAATGCTAGGCCATCCAGAACAGCCGTGGTGCATTTGTTATAGTCTATGGAATCAGAAGTTCCAATTGTAAGCATACAGAGATAACTGTCACTTTTAATAATACACTCAAACATGATAGCCACCACTTTTTCCAACCTCTCAGGCAGAGATGCCATCTTTCTAGCTGGAGTTACCTTCAGTGAATCCAACAAAGGCCTCTCTGGCTTTTCAGGGTGATGGGGTTTTACTTCCTTGGAAGGTCATTTCATTAGATACTGGATGGATTTATTGGCTGGCTCTACATTTTAACTTTTGTAAATGCCCCCTAGAGAAACAGAGGAGTGTCTTGATATAAATCGAAATTAATAAATAGGACATACAATGGGATTATTTTTAGAGGGGCTGAAGGGGCTATTATCGAATATCCTCAACTAGTCTAATTAAACCAGTTGAGATTTAAAGGACACCATACATCAGTTTTGCCTAAGCTTGTTTGTCAGGACAAATGGCTACACTCTCAGTTGTAAGTACCTAATAAAGTCTCATCTAATGATGATTCTGTATGTGCTTATTAGCTATATGGTTTTTCCTTTAGTGTGCATGGCTAATTAGAAAACGATTCTTGTGAGCACTTACGTTGCTCATTGTTGAGTGCCCCAGGTACGAGCTGAGATAGTTCAACTGGTAGCCAACAAGCCAGGTCCTCCTGCCCTGCTGCTTGGGCCTGTAGTCTCAAAAGAGGCAGAGCACAAAGCTCAGAACCTGCACATCTCCTGCTTCATTCCTGTCAGGGGTGCAGGCCAGCTCCTGAGTTGACACCCAGTCGGCAGCCTTCTGTAGGAAACAGAATCTTGGCTTCCTTGCATTTTCCAGGTGAGGGAAGTGAGGCATGGCTAGTGCTGTGCCCTGTGTCCCCAGGCCTGCACCAGCACTGGGAGCATTGGGGCTGTGCTAGATTCAGCCCCAGACTGCCCACAGTGTGGGGTACAGGGGGAGCTGGAGGTGTTTGGGGTGTGGGGAGGCAGTGTGACAGACTGGTCTCAGCTGATGTCAGGCTTTTTGTGGTGTCCCAGTGAAAG
Organism: Grantiella picta; assembly: GCA_013397955.1. Classification (NCBI taxonomy): domain Eukaryota; kingdom Metazoa; phylum Chordata; class Aves; order Passeriformes; family Meliphagidae; genus Grantiella; species Grantiella picta. Next base: position 26,659 of record VZRM01005066.1, read on the forward strand.
AATGTTTTATGGCAGAATGGGAATATTGGGTGATCCAGTGAGAATGTAATTTTGAGGGTTAGAGTCTGACTCCCCTGATTGCTCCATCTCAACTTGCTCTATATAAAGAATTTATTTATTATGACCTCTGTGATGAAAAAAATTAGCCAGCTATCTAAGTAAGCAATACAGCCAACAGGGAGAGCAACTTTCGGCAGCTGCTTTTGTCCCCTCCCTTGCCTCCAGAGCTTTCTGTTGTTTTTTTCAGTTATGGGTGAAGGAGACAAGCACTCCAGGGCCAGGGAAAATGAGAGTTAATTGCACTGTGGAAGGGGATTGTTGCACAGTGCTAATTCTTTCCCATCCCTGTCTCAGGTGCTTGAGAGTACAGCAGAGCCAGCAATGGTGTTCTTTAGTACTATCCTTTGCTTATTTTGGAATCATTGGAAATACAAAGCTGGACCTCTTTCCTCTAAATTAGGACAATGAGGAGAAGGCTCCTTTTTGGTGTCAGCATTCGTGTAAATTGTGCCAAAATGAAGTGAAATTCAGCAGAGGTGGATCTAATATTATGTATATATTTTAGAAAGGAAAGCAATATTTTGACAGTGTGTGTTTGCACTCCATAAATACAGATTCACTCTGGGTGAATCTGTATTTCAGTAGTTTTTGGCGTAAAAACTAGAAGGAAGTTCCTGAGACGTGCAGAGAGGAAAAAATATTTGTATCTGGAGGACTAAGTTAAACATTGGGATATGAAAGGTTGTTCTAGACATCATTCTGAGTAATAGAATCACAGACTCCATCTTCCTTACTTTCTGAGTTCGTATTTAAGAGACTGTCTTAGTGGAGTGCTGGTGTAAAACAGAGGTGAAGAAAGGGGAGATGTGGCGTTTCACAGAATAATGAGGGGAAAGCTTTGGCTCTTCTCAGCTGGGGCACTGAACTTGGACAGAGATCTGAGTACATAAGACATGCTTACAGGTGGCTGGTTACTCTTCAATTTCTCAGTAATTGAGGATGATCAAATCCTTGTGAAAGAGAGCCCTTGCTGACCAGAGGAGCATTGCCAGGCTGTTACAGGGGCTGCTGCTCTGCTGCTCTGCCAGCTGCACACATGGAAGTTGTTCAGCACGTAGGTGTATCTCCTTATGAATGTGGCCCTATAGACACTCATGCAGAGCTAGTGCAAGCACTGAAGCAGGTATGAGAGGTTCAAAGTCCCTCATCTGTCAGGACAATTTCATCTCACACCAGGGACAAGTGCTTGAATCTGTCACATCTCAGCTTAGTACAATAATCACTGGGTTTGCATGTCCTGATTGGAAAGACTCCCATTTAAAAGTGGAATGATTCTGCTGCATTAAAGTACCAGAATAGGTTTGTTTTCAACTCGTTGTATGACTGAAACTTCAGGAAGTGCCATGAAACAAAATAGTTGTCTTCTTATCAGGTCTTGTATGTAATATCTTCACACAAACTGGGACTGAAGAGTAAATACACAGGAGAGAGGACTTGAAAAAATGTTTATCATCTGGGATGCCAGTCTCTTTTAGTGGTTTGCCAAAAAATTCTGCTCTGTTTGTACCTTGCCTGTACACTCTGATAATTATAGCAGTACATGGTGTGAAAGAGTAAACCTTTCAAGGTAAGTTCTGGTGTTCCTACTTGATTCTTCTCTTGACAGATGATACTGACAGGGTAGACTGAACACTTTTGAGATACATTTTTAGTTTCTTCCCTAGAAATAACATGTGCCACTCCATGGGAAGACAATTGACAGCAACAACTAGGTTCTGAATGAGTGAGGAAAATCAGAAGTGGCCAGAAGCAACTACTGTTAGAAATTAAGAGTTGGTGACTGCACATGTCAATGTAGTGTTCCTTATGTTTTCATTGTTGACTGGGTAGGAAAAATAGTTCTGTTATCACACTGATGCTTACATGAGGTGTAGGGATATCTGTCAAAATCTGCTGGGATGCTTTGTAAAGTTGTGAAATAACATTTCTGCAAATGACACATAAGCTCTTGGTGAGACTGCAGCAGTGCTAGACAACCTTCCGAGCCTTTATTACAGCCTGGAGGTCTCCATCTTCAAGAAGGCCCTGTTTGTACTTGGACACAAACAGCAGCAAGGGAAAGTTTGTGTCCAAAGAAGTTAAAAATAAGCTGTGAAGAGAGATATACTCAGAGATGACAGGACTGCAATAAGCAAGTCTTGGTTCTTCTGTACAAGCCTCTGGAGTGACAACTTTAGTTAGGGGCAGTGTAATTATTTGCTTTTGGAATGCCTAATATTGTTTCCTTCAAGCTGAGTTAAGTTACTGCCACAGTATATTCCATTTGTTCCCTTGTCAGCAGCTACTGGTTGTCTTCTGTTCCCCTTGTTATAGGAAGGACAGTTGGGGAGGCCAGAGGACAGGGATGGCTCTCAGAGACACTGAATGCTGACAGTGGCTCAGCTTTGCTTACAATTATTTTTGTATCTCTGACTTGATCTAAGCTGAACAAGGTACTTGGTTCATAGGTAGATGTTTTAAGAGGCTGAGATATCGGTGTTACACAAATATTTTGGAAAACTGACCTCCTCTTCTCCCTAAACATGGTGATGCTGCTGCTTGGTGCAGTGTCCCAGCTGGGAATCAAAGCCTCATGGTTAACCAGGCACTGACACTAGGAAATTGGATCTTGCTCTTGCCCCCTTTTTCAGACATCACATTGAGCTAGATACAGTGGGTGGGCTCTGGAAGCTACTAATTATAACAGCAGGAGCAGTGCCTTCCTCCCACCTTGCAAAACCAGTGCTTCCAATAGAGCACCTGACCTGAGCCTACCTGGCCATGGTGGACTGTTGGCTGGAAAATGAGAGCTAGACTATGTGCTCCCAACCACCAGCTTCTGCTTTCCCAGAATTCTCATGAGTACTCACCTTATACCTGCAGACTGAAACCTTAAGAAACACCTTGTGACGTGATTCATAACCTTGCATTTGTGCAGTCATGGTTCCTTTCCGAGCAGAAAAGGTCCTAGCAGAATACAGGCAAGGAAGAAAGCTGAATAAAACAGTAACAGCAAAGGAGCTGGGAAGAGCAGGAGTGCTGTTTACCTCCTGCTGGTTCTGTTCATCTCCTGGTGCTGCTGGGACACCTTCCGCTGACAGGTCCGTACTGCATGTGCTCAGCAAGGGCTCTTCCTCCCTCTGTGTGGATGAGGCAGTTCATTTGCAAGGCCTCGTTTAAACTGGTAGATCAAAACGCTTGCAGCTCTGCATATGCTTCCTCAGGAGAAAGGAATGTTTTCTCATTCCTGTCCTACTTCATATTTCACAGCTGCAGCTTGTCTTGTTTTCTCCCTGCCTAAGGCCCAGCAAGTACTGCAATGCACAAGGGTTTAAAGGATTATTTATTTTAGGGCATTGATGCCTTCTTTGACAAGCTGTATGTGTTTAGCTTGTTTTACTAGGGACTCTCATTAGAACAGCATGGGGATTTGGCAGGGAGGAAAGGGAGGCAGTGAGTGTGTATATCTCTTCCCAAACCAGGTTACATAAAGGTAGGCCTCTCAAATTGTCTTAAGCAGGATGGACTGTGATGATCTTTGCTCCTGCATTTATTTTTCTTTCAGAGTGGCTGTACATCCTATTTTCTCCACCTTTGTATAACTCCATCACTGATTACACTAAAGGAGCTGAATATCCTTAAGTTCTCCAGGACAGGTGAAAATGGTAGGGAAATTATCTTCCATTAACTTCAGTAGGAACATGATTCGTCCTTTGCTACACCATCGCCAGCCACAACTTACTCTGGCTATAGTGTTGGAGGTGAAGCATCAATTAAGAGGTGCCAAGTCCTGCTGCCTGGCCTGTAGGCCTCTGCATCATCATGGTAATTATGTTACTGCTCTACTTCTTAGAAAACTTCGTGGAAAAGGAGGTGGACTTCTGTCTTGGAAAAATGACTTGGAAACAGCCATGATGGCTCCTGAAAGCTTTCAGGCTAGTAACCTGGTGAGTGCTCATTCCAGGGTGATGTAGCAGCACCAAATCTTGCCATTTGGCTAGGCTACTGCTGAGCTACGCAGAGGTGTCACTTCTGAAGATGAGGGAGGAGATGGAAGTGGAACCTTCATGCCAGTGTAAGATCCTGAGAGTGTGGATGGAGTCTTGCCTCATGCCAAGCCTCTATCTGATTATTTACACCAATAGGTCACCTTGCCATCGCCCTTCCTCCAGAAAAGAATTCAACAACGGGACTCAAAGAATGTGGCAAGTCTGAAATATGTAAATGTATGTTTAAAACTCCCTCTCTCTCTAGAGTCATTTGCATTTTTTAATTCAAAAGGGAACTTGCGAGTCCATCCATGCTGTGCCGCTGATCAGCCTCTCTGATGTCTGGTAGGCTTTTATCAGCTTAGGGCTAGTTTGTCCTGTTTTGTATGGGGGTGCTGGAGGACCAGGTTGGTTTAGACATGCTGAGGGATTGGGAACAGTACAATTAACGTTCTGCTCCCTCACCTCACACCCTCAAAATGAGTGAGATACAAAGCTAAATCTTGCTTTAGACCTTCCCCAGAGCTTTGGAAATTTTTGGATCAAGGCCTCACAAACAGCCAGACTTCAGGCTACTCGATGATCATTGTGTCCCAAACTTGGGAAGATGTGGATTTGGCAGAGCCTTGACGTCTCTCTCACACAGCCAAAGGGCACAGATATCCTCTAATATCTCAGGCTACATGAAGTGAGTGTGACTATTCTGATGGTGTAAGAGGTTTCCTCTGAAATACATTTTGTGTAGATCTGTAAGTCCAAATGCAAATATGCCTCTTTATTGAATGTGGGTGTCCCCTTTGTGATAACTGGGAGAGACTGGGTAACAGTATCCACAAGGGAAGAAGACAATTCCGGTACCTTTTTTACCTGGAAGAAACCTGTACATGAAAACATGCTTCTAAAGGGAAATGTACTGCTATGAGTCATCAATCTGATGAGGTTGTATATTTTTCCTAAAACCCTAGCTCCAGAAGTCAGGTGAATCATGGGAAGATTCTCTGTTTTCATATAAAAGACAGTTTCTAATTCTCCTTGCTGGGAAAAAAAAAAAAAAAAAGAAGGAAAAGAAGGCAGCTTGACTATGCAAAAGGCAGAAACACCATAAGGCAAATAAAACCTCTAATATCTAAACCCATCTTTATTGCTAAGCCAATCTCATTATTTTTTAAGATCTGAGTAATGATTTTTGAATGCCCAGGTTGGCTTTGGAGCCAAGAGACCTGATTTTCACAAGTGCTAAGTATTTTACTCCAGCTGTCACACCTATAAAAATCAGCCATTAAAATCATGCCTGGGGTCCACTAGTCAGACATCCACAGCTGGGGGTGGAGAGAAGAAATGCAGATACATGGCACATGCAGAGCTGTACCATACCTGCCCTATAGCATGGTAAGTGTGCATTATGTTAAACAACATTGTCCTCTCTTAGGCAGAATCAAGAAATAACAGTAGAGGCTTCTTCATACAGTCTTTTATAATGTAAAACATTTAATGTAAAAGTGTTATGAACTGGTTATGAAATCAGCATAGCTGAGATTTACATCTAAAGAACAAATTAGGTTAAAGGGAGGGGTAAGCAGAGAAAAACACATGATAGCAAAGGGAAGCCCGAAAGGATCTTTCTATGGGGAATATTCTGATGTAAAACTGAGGAAATTGGGAATTTTGTGTTTGTTTGAAAAGGGGATGTGTGGATACTGGTGCAAAATCTTAATTTTGCATCTTGAAGTATTATTTTATTACACATACTGCTGTTTTGGGGGTTTTCCTTAAGGCCTCGGCTCTTGGATTCAGGGGAGTCTCTCAGCATCCCTTAAGGAAGTAATTTCCTGTGCTCCCCATCCTTTCAAGGGTAAGTGGAAATTTGAGCCAAAGAGGAGAAACCTTCCTCTGTCTCCAACCCCAAGACTGCTGTTTGTGTATATTTATTTTGGACCCTGACTCTTGATTTTCAAGTGGCCGGGGTTAGTGATACTCCAGCTTTTACCCCGAGGTCACTGGTTGACCCTTGTACTCTTCCCAGTGGAGTTTACCTCACTGAGCACACTCAAGGCTGGGATGGCAGTGCTGCATCTCTGCTACACTTCAATCTAAGAATAGCAGTTTGCTGTAATTACACTTTTTGGTCTTTTTGCAGTGAAGGTGGACTTTTTTGGAAGTTCAGGTTCAAGGCCAGCAAAAGACCAGAGTGAATGGAAATACTCAAAGCTTTGAATATTCTGTGGTTTTAAAATAACCTAAACTTGTAAAACAGAAGTAGAAGGGGAGAAATTTCCCAACATAAAATTTTGGGAATCCATATATTTTATTTCTTTGTGTTTTTTTTTTACAGGTCAGTCTGTCTTGAAATGTGGATCCATATTTGCATTTTTGGCAACAAATTAGAAAGTCACATGCTTGTGTTGCTTTGAGATACTTTTTATGTTTAAAAGATACTATAATAGAAACATTTTTTCCAGCAGTTTCTCTAGGCTTTTCAGGTCTTTTGATGGGTAAAAAAGATGGCTTAGTTTTTGAGTGAAGACAATAGAAATGTGTGTGTAAATAGCAGTAAAGAGAGTCCTTACTGTGGGTGCATGCTCTGTATTCTACCTGCTCGTTTTTCCAATAAATGTATATATACACCAAACCCAAAAGGCCCTCTGTGAACAGTGCCAAGCCAGAACCTTGTTAACAGAGCGCTCTGACTAAGTGCCTTTCCTTCCACAATCGTACTCATGCTTTTCAGTGAAATAAACTGGTATTCCACCTACATGTTCTCCTGTTGTAGGAGGCCTTCCTCTGTTTGCTGGGGATCTTCCTAAATGTGGAGGGTACACAAACCCCCTCTCCCTGCAAGTGAAAGAAGAGAGCTGTTCTGTGCAAGGTCGTGGTAGCAGGCAGATGAAACTCTGTGTCCACAGAAAGAGAAAAGTATTCTTTTTTCTGCATAAAGGGGCTTAAAGTGGGTTAATTAACACTGACCCCATTTAAAGGCATGGCTTATGTGCCTGCTTGAGGGAGAAGTTTGAGTCTCACATGTGTTGGTTGAAATCTCTTTCAGTGTATTTGCAGCCTGGTGCTGGGCTGGACAGGCAATGAAGCCTGACAAATCAAGCAGCTGTTTGACCCACAATGAGCCAGCTGGTTGGAAATCCAGGCTGTGTCCCCCAGCCGCCTGCCCATTCAAAACCAGGGCGTATTTGCTCCTTTAATTAGCGTTCCCCCGGTCCTTGGAATATGGGTTTGTGACAGAGGACTTGTTCACAGAAGATCAAGAAAGATTTCCTGCTTTCCCAGCCCCTCCAAGGGGTGGGCAGGACAGCTGGGACTGCTCCCTGCATGGGAGGGTTTCTGTGCGGCTCAGGCAAGGTTCAGCTGTGGCAGAGGGGTGGAGGGAATATGTTCCTGCTCGTTGCAGACAGGGTTTGTGTCAAACCACTGCTGTGCATTTTGCATTGTTTAAACTCGAGGGAGTGTTCTGGGAGAGAAGGAGCCTTACGGACTTTAAACTTTTCTTTGGGTTCATCTCACCAGATGCATGGAGAAGGCTACAAAATACATCTGTCTGTACTGTGAGGGTCCAGCAGAGATCCTACACAGATGTGATCTCCACCAGCTCCAGGAGGGAGAGGAGAACCTCCGATGTGACTAATGTAGTGCAGCTAACTGGGCTTCTGTTAAATGACTTAGCTTAATTCTGATGATTCAGTTGTTTTTTGCCCCTGCTGGTCCAGACTCTTTCCCGACAAGGTAACACAGTCCTCATAGCCTTGCTGATAAGCCCTGGGCACTTAAGATCACAATGAAGGAATTTACCTGATGCTCCCAATCTCCACGGGGGATATTGCCTCTGGTGTCCTTTATCAGTGACTTCTTCTGGTGATACAATCAGGGAGCTGCTTGTATTGAAGTATTGTTAGTAACACTGAGAGCTGTCAGGTCACTTTGGGTGGATTTGCTCTCTCCTCTCTCACTCTGGGTAGGAGAGTGAAGGCAAACCCTGCATTTCCAGGGAAACAAAAGGAACTGCACTTCCAATAAAGCTTCTTTTTGAAATGAACAATGATAAATTAGCAAACTGCTGAGTAGGATTGTTTGTGCTGTGGAAGCAAAGCATTGATCCCCCCCAAGACTGACCATTTTTTTTGCACATTTCAGCAATATAATTGGGAATGGATTAAATGGTGACTCAGTTTAACCCTTTGTAGCAATATGTTATGAGAAATCCAAATGAGGAGAAAATGGAAATTGCTATTTAGAGTCTCAGAAAAGTGTGGCAAATTAACAGCAGTTTGCTAATTTTTCATATTTTTATTGCCTGCTTTTAAAGCTCACAGAGAAATAGAGAAGGAGGTCTGAAGAATCTCTTTAGAAAACCTGATCAGTCCTTTTCTTCTCTATTTCATCTTGTGAAAGAAAGGGGAAATTCAAACTGAAAAGTGTGCCATGAGTAACAATGGACAGATCTTATTGCATACAAGGTGCTGGACTGTAAGAATTGTCTGCCAAGAGGCATTTTCAAGGAAAACCATATAGTGGGATTTGAGCACATAGTAAAATTTTACCAGTACTAACAGCTTTGGCAGCTCTGAAGCAAAGATCATGTGGAGGGCAGTCAGTTGTGAGGCTGTAGGCTGCAGCATCTACTATTTGAGAGGATCTCTTTTTGCACAGAATCCTTCTGCTTGATGATAAGAGGTGTAGCAGGGAGGCAGATGGGGCTCTTTGTCTGCCCAGAGACTTCAGAGCTTCTTGGAAGTGGCACTGAAGTATCCAAGAGCATGGCAGATCATCTTCCTCTGTGCTACATTAGCTGTTGAAAGAAATTGTACATGTTGTTTAATTAATTAGGTTTCCAAGCTGTATAATAGCATGTTTGCGGGAGAGAAACTTTAATGGCACCACAAAGCGTCCTTGAGCAAATTAAAAACATATTACTTTGAAAGGTAACTGCTCTGAGCCACACAGGGACTTCTGGGAAATGCCTGGGATGTCTCAAGCAGAAAGACATGTGTTTGTTACCAGGAGGATAGTCCATGCTCCTGGGCATCCACCAGGAAAGATCTACCATTCCCAGGAGAATCTTATAATGTGGCTTCTGGTGGGAAATTCTGCCTGCAGCCCTCCAGCGGGGAAATGGGTGAAGTTCTGAGATCTGACAGCAATCCTGCCCACACCCTCAGGGAAACCCATCTATGAGCTGCCTTGTGAACCTGAAGCCTGCAAACCCAGTGAGAGGATTCCCACTGCTTTTGGTAGCTTTGGAGTGGGCCATAAATGTTTTGTTGCCGTATTGAGTGGTTTTGGGAACAGCAGACTGAGATGGAGACTGTAAAATGTCAGTCATGCATTCCACGTCTCCCTTCTTCCCATCCTTCTATGTTTTATTCTCATTTGATTTTCATTTTCCTTTGTCCAGGTCCTTGTTTTCTGGCCACTTGACCTCTTGCAAACTCTGTCTGATCAGTGGGGTGAAGGGAAGTTCTCAGACCAGCTCCTCAGGATTGTGGACTTCTCACTTTGGGCATCAGGAGAGCTGCCGAGGCAGCCTGGGCCCAAAGAGCTCCTCTCACAGCTGGATGCCACACCAGCACAGGTGTGGGGGCTGACTTTGGCTGTTCATTTGGATCTGAATTTGCCTGTGTAGAAAAGCACTTGGATCAGGTGTGGATCAGTTCAAAGCTCCCTGAGGATGAAGCTGTAGGCTGCTCCCAGAGCCAAGAGGGGTTTGGCTGAGGCATTGGATATTTGGATCAGCCCAGGGGGTGGAGTGTGAAGCTCCAGGAGATGCCAGCAGTGGGTGCTGGGGCAAACTAAAGCTCATTTCTTTCTGGAAGCTGTTGTGCTGTAGCAGAGGCAGGGAAAGCAGGGATGTCTTCACCCTTCAGTCAATCCCCTTCCAGGAAAGAGGGGCCTGGTGAGAGGTAAGGTGTGTGAGCAGGGGGAGCAGTGAGGGGATGAGGGTTGTCTTGGGCTTGCTACATTACGAACAAATGCTCACTGGAAACTTGGTGTTTGGTTTCCGTTTCCAGCTCTCCCTGTTGGACGCTTCCCTTGGCAAAGCTTTGGACTTCGTACCTTGTCCTCTGTGAGTGCAGGGAGGCTTCCCACACGAAGCTGTTTTGCTTGGAAGTGTCTGGGATGTGACCATGTGTGGGGCCGGCCCTGCCCTGCCCCTTGCTGCTGGGGGCTGAGTGTGTGCCCTGGTTACGACATGAATCCCAGGATGTCTCCATACCGAGTTTTGTTTCGCTGCTGTGTTTTGTGCACTCTGCCAGGTGAATTCCCATTCCTGGGTGTCCTTCAGCAGGCGTGGTTCTGCCCTCCTGAGGCCTGATGCAGGGGTCATCACAGGACCTGTACCTCCCGGGGAATGCACATTTATTGCTGAAGTGTTTAGGGTTCTGGAAATTACTCTCTGATTCTGCAGCTGACAAACTCCCCTAGTGCCAACACCTCTCCCCCTCCTTTCCTGGCCGCTGAATTTTCCTTTGATGAAAGCAAGCAGCACGTGTGTTCAGAGTGTTGGTAAAAGGGAATTTCCTAACTCAAGGTGAACTGTTAGGGCATGTGTGGGCTCCTTTAGGAAAGTGAGTATGTTTGTAATAAAATTCTTCCTGTGTAGAACAGGACTTTTTGATCTAAAAGTTCAAGCTGCTTTTTGGCTTCCATAATGGCTCCCTGGATTGTTTGAAAATCTTGACTCGGTTACAAAGTCTGATACAACCTGTGTGCAAGAGCAGAGCAGAATTTACTGGTTATTTAACAGGAGTTCAGGGACTGGGGGGAAGGCTGTTAATGCACTTGCAGTGTTTTCACTGCCTGTGGTGATCTCACTGATCAGTTCTGCATGCCCAAGAAGGGCAGGGATGTTTGCAGTTCGTTAGTCCCATGATTTTCACTGGACACAGGAAAACTGGAGGCACTCTCTAGACAGGAGAGCACTGGACAGACATTCAACGTGTAACACAGTAGACAGCCATGGCAATAGCATAACCAGGCATCTTTTTCATGAGGCATGTCAAGCAGCTGTGCTTTAAAAAAGTAGAATGAAAATCACTTTTTATTATCCCCCCAAAGGTTTTGGTAGAAAATTATGCATAATTAAAATAAAATACTTTCCTATTTGATAGAGAGGTGGAAAGCAATCAAAACTCTAGTTTTATTTCAAAAGAAAGCATTTCTTTTGTGTTTGACTTTTTTTTCCTTCTTTGGGTTTTCTTAAATGCTCCTTTCTGCCACCCCCAGCATTTCTGAACTCCTAATACAATGGCATGAATAAAGCTTAGGATCATTTTAGGGATATTTTCTTTTGCATTTTACTTTCCCCAATCTTCGGGGGGGGGAGAAAAAAACCCAAACCCAAAAAAAACCATTCTATGTAGAATTTCTAAAGTGAAACCAAGGAAAAGAAGACAGCAGTGTAATTTTGTCACTCTGTAACTTTGCCAAAATTAGAGAGGCTTGTAAAGGTAGAAAATAAAAAGGGGAGGGGGCAATAAAAAGCAAGAATATCAACCTCCTGACTGCTATTTTTTTTGTATCTAGGAATAGAAAGGAAAAGAATCTTTGGAAAATTTTCATTATAGCAATGTTGTCTTCCACTCCCCTCCCTCCTGGCTACCCATGTGCTTTTCATATGTTTTATATTCTGGATGCTTTCAGGGAGGAAGGCTGGAAGACAAGAGCAGGGTGTGAGTTTCAGCAAGCTCTAATGAGAAGCACCTTGGGTGTTTTTGTCTCCTGGGAGAGCAGCTTGCTATGTGTTCCTGCCTTGGCTCCTCCAGCAGCGCCCAGGGGAAGCAGAGCATCCAGGCTGGTGACACTGCAGGGATTTGATGCTACTGCTGGACCCAACTGACAAACAGTGGTTAACCAGAGCTACAGAGAGCATTGCAGGCATAGCTGAGTTGAAGGGGAAACAATGTGAACCTAATTTGACTGGGTTGCTAATTACAAGGCTTATTTTTCAGACTCTTTCTGTATCATTACAGGGTGGAGGGGTGTAAAAGCTGGGTGAAGAGTTTCTATAGGAAGACAAGTCTCTGCTGCTTAGGGCTGTTTGTTCACTGTTGCAAGGAGATGTGGGACAGGTTCAAGATGCAACTGGATTGCTTGGTGCTAAAGAGATATTCAACTAAATGTTCAAACTTTGCAAGAGATCAGTGCAAATGAATTTCTGTTTCTTAATGCTGTGGTTAGGCAACCACCATTTGGAGTCACAACACTTCTTTTGCAAGGTCTTGCTATATTTTGTGATATGATCTACACCCCATACACCCCAGATTGTGAAGCATTTCCTTATAATGCACAGGTTAGCAAGAAGTGATTTGTCATCTCTTTTGGGGCTCTCCTAGGCCTTTACAAATTGCAGCAGAAAAAGCACTAGCAGGAATGGGGGCTCCCTGCTGAGCTTCCTGGTCAGTGTTTTTCAATTTAGTATACTTTTTACTCTCAATAGGCAGAACAAGAGTGGCTGATCTAGGTTCTGTCCTTTGCTTATCAGCAAGATTTGCCTGACATGTACTAAGCTGTGACTGGAGCAAGTGAGCAGGCGGAACATCTCTTGTGGATCTCTTATTTAAGAAATGAGTTCTTCGTTCTTTATGTTTGTTTGTTTTTCCTGCTTCTGTAGAGTGATTTTCCACAATTTTATTTTATTTTGGAAGTGTGGTAGAGCTATACCTTGTGAAAAATTCTTAAAGATTTGTAATCTGAACAGAATTGCATCCAGCAAAACCCTTTTTTTCCAAGCAGGTATAGTTTCATGATCTGCTTGCTGTATCTGTCCAGTTGGTTTTCTGCTGTGTAATTTGGATAGTAACAGTTGCCATCATGCGTGGTTTTGATTAATGAGAGACTATTTCTTGTTTGATCCCACTGATTTCAAGGAAAAGAACTCATGTTGCCAGCTTCTGGTACTGAAAGCTGTGGAAACAAGGTCCAAATAGATTGGCTAAGCAGATTCCCATGGCCTAGCAACAGTTTGTTTCACCTTGTTAATTGGATGAAAATGGCTTCTGGAATTAGTTCTGCAGGGAAATGCTCATCTTTGCAGATGCAACACTTACTCTCTGATTGTCTTACAATCTGGTTTCAGCAAACATTCTACTCTTCTGGTTTCAGCAGACTGGGTTTTTTTGGTGAGGAATATAATTTGCCAGGAAACATAAGCAAGGAGAAGGTGAAAGGAACATGAGCACAGCCCAGGTGAGGTCTCACAGGTGTGTGAGACATCTGTGTGCCAGGTGTGGACATCTGTGTGCCATGTTTTCTTCTGGTGTGGATTCTGAAACCAGGCTCTGGATTCAGCATTGTTCTCATGATACCAGTTCTGTGTCTGCTTTGGTTTGGGGTGATTTTCTGTGTGGTGCATTTGTAAGCAGGATATGCCAAAATTAGAACCATTTATCTGCCTGCCTTTTCCTTCCCTCAAATGTACCACTTTCAGCAACAGGGCCTTGATCAAAACCAGTTCTGGCTTTTGTCCTTTTCTGGTAAGAAGGGCAGAACAGGGATATTTGTTGTTTTCAGTCCTTTATCTCTCTTTGGGTGTTTTTCTGGGATGGCTTTGTTTTGCAGGTTGGAATTCAAAAGGCAGAATTGACTTTTGTGTCCCAGGAACTGGCATATGAGTCCCAGGGAGCTGCAGAAAGCTGTTCTATTGTGACAGAGCTGAGTTGTGTGCATGGCCAGCCCATGCAGGCTCAGGGGGTGTGGGTATTGAAGAAAAGAGGTGGACTTTGTCCTTTTGAACAAAACCCCAAAAGCAGGAGCAGACAAAGCAGGGGCACTTTTACCAGAGAGAGGTGAGGTTGTGGTAAGTTGTCATCCTCTTCAGTTGAACTGCACGTGACTGCACCATGGAAATCAACCTTGTCAGGGACTAAATGTGCGCCTCACTAACTTACAGTATATTCAGACTGACAGGGTTTTCCCAGTTTATTAGGCTCATTTGAAGGGGAAGCTGGATGCATTTTGCTAGCACAGCATTTTGGGCACCTCTGTGATCTTCAGCCACACTCTTAAACCTTAAAGTAAATTCCCATTTAATATAGGGCTTACTCTTCCTTTCCCAAGTAAGTACAGTACAGTACCCAGCTATCTTGGACTCTGAGGCTGCCTTGTCATTTCCCACAGATGTAAGGGTTGCACAAGGTGCCCTTCGCTCAAGCCCCAACAGCAGCTGCTCACTTCTCCTGACCTCCTGTGCCATAAGGAGCTTCCTGGGTGGACCTGTGAGCCACCCACCCAGTTCCCCTGTGGACCTGTGAGCCACCAGCCCAGCCAGTCCATCAGGAGAGAAGGTGCTGTGACCTGGGGATGAGATCTAACAGAGCTGTGTGTTCACTTGAACCCCACTAGAAGGCAGCCCTGCCCCAACAGCTCCCAGCAAGGGGCAAAGGTGGTCAGCTCCTCAGGGAAGGCTTTTTAACTGCATGTAGAAGAACAGGATACGGGGTCAAATCTGTGCTCCTGAACACTGCTGCTGGACAGAGGGTGAAATGTTCTGGTTTGCTTCTTGCACATAGGGGACAGTGAGATAAATCGCTGCTGCTTTGGAGGGGTGTGATAGGGAGCGATGGAGTGGAGGAAAAGGCTTCTCTGCCTTTACCCATCTAAAGTCTGCATGACAGCAACAATAATTTCACCCTAAATTGGGGAGTAAAGTCCCCAAAGACTCAAGGTGGGTTATTTTGGGCTGCCTACTTGCTCTGTCTGCAGAGGAGGTTATCTGAATAGATCTGTCCAGACATTTCTAGAGTTTCTCTTTCCCTGGCTATGCCATGCAAAGTACTCAGCTTGGCTGTTCACAGCTGACTAAATCCTTTTAAGAATGAGTCACTCCTAAATGAGAGGTGACAATGGATATGCAGACAGCGAGAAGTCGAGAGTGAGATAATGAATATTAGAGAAAGGCTAAACTAAATGGGGAATGAGGAGTATAAACTTGCAGCTCTTATAAATAGCACTGCACTGAAAGGATGGGTTTTATTTAGAAATTTAGTTCTCAGGGAAAATTCAAATTTCCTGACCCATAAGTTTGCATCTGTGAACTTGTCCTTCCTTCCCAGCTGTTAAAAGAGAGACAGGTTGGCACAGGTTAATACTCACCAGGGAGATTCCAGAGACAACATCCCCTTTGATATTCATTAATGTGGTGGCATTAGTGCCTGATGAAATGATGCTCTTCCCTGTCAGTCAGCCTTGCCAGCCTCTGGAGCAGAGGAAAACGGATGGGATGCCACTCCTTGTCCCAGGCTCTCAGTGTTACATCTTGTGTGGTGAAATCCCCCATTGGCTCATGGCTGAACAGAGAACTCCTGCTGTGTGTTCTGGCCACAGTGGCTGCCTTCATTCTGGAGGTGACTGTACCTCAGCAGAGACATAAGTCACCCCGGAGTTTGTTTTACACATTGGTTTGGGGTGGACATTGGCACAAGGTCATTGCCCAAGGCAGAGATTTGCAAAGAGCTGAAGGGAGTTAATTGTCCAAATCCCATTAAAATGCAATATAATTATCAAATCTCATTAAAATGCCATATAATTATATAGCTTTTTTTAATTTTAGTTATTTATATTTTGTGCAATGCACTGTGATTTTTGTGCATGCATCTCTGTTAGAAGCATTCAGCAAGATAAATATCCCTGCTGGTGCTGAAAATTAACCAGTTACTTTTTCTAATTTAACAGTATAAAAAGGAATTGTTTGATTATTTAAGAAACCTGGTGTCTCAAAACTTAATTTATCTCTACTTACATTAAAAACCTCTGACTTGACTAAAAAGACACATTATTGCTTTTGTCTTGAAATAAACAAATCAGATTTAAGGCAGCCAGAATCCTAAAGTAAAATGAGAAAAGGACCTTATTGATGAAATTGTGGCAGAGAAGTGGAAGATTATCTAGTGGAGTTGTCATATTGACTTACTGTGGCTTTCAGTCATAATTGAATTAAATGTAATGTAGCTGTACATAGATAACACAAGCAGAAGGGTGTCTGAACATTGTCTGGTAGCTATGGGAAAAGCAGTGAAGAAACTGAGAGAATTTTGTCCATTAATAAATAAAATGGCTTGTGGGGACTGGGTTTTTTAATTTCTTCTTTATGGAAATCTGAAGCCAGAAGCAGAAGGGTGATGGGAGGGAAAGAGGTTACTGTGTGTGTAAAAGCCATTGGGACCTCAAATGATAATTTGGGCTAAAGGTTATCCTGGGGCATTTTTTTGATCTTTGGTGAAATGTTATTTTCAAATTGGTCCCAGATAGGACTTCATAACACTGTGAAATATCAGCTTTGCAGAACATCTTCCCTTTGGGAGTGATTCATTGTGGCAGCTGGGATTTTCTGTTTAAGTTTGTTTGGTTGTTTTTTCTTTTTGGTAGTGGTATTTTTACCTCTAATTTCACTGAGTTTAGGAAAAGGTGTGCTGCTGTTACAGAAGATGCAGGGAGGAAGTACTAATCTGATGAAGAGAGGATGTTTGCCCCCTTTAAAAAAAACAGTGGTTTGAGGCATAAAGATTTATTCGTTTAGGAAAATATGTGGTATTAAAAGGAGGTAGCAGAGCTCAATTTCCTCACATGCACTGCTCTCACTGACCTCAAAGTAAATGGCTTTAATTTTCTTTGCTAATAACGGTGTTTTATCTCAGTGAAGATAGAGCTTTGGAGTTACCTGAATCATTGATATTGGCTTAAACTAAATTATGATCTGTGCTTGGATTATCTTCTGATGTTTTTTTAGTTTGATGTTGTCTCAAGTGCATCCAGAGTATATGGAGAGGCTGCTGCTGGCTTGTTTGGTTTGGTTTGGTTTGGTTTGGTTTGGTTTGGTTTGGTTTGGTTTGGTTTGGTTTGCTGGGGTATTTTTTAAGGTGAGGTACAAGTGAAGTTCTCCCATCCAGGTCCCCTCCATCTTCTCTCTCAGCTCCCTGTATCATCCTTCCCAGAGAGTAATGAAAGTTGTCAAATCTCATTTTACCTCACTTCTCTTAGTACTGCAGACGTCACCTCTCCAGACTGATGGCTGCATTTCCTCCTCTTTGAAGATCTCTCCACTGTCCTTCACCTTCTCAGTCCTGTCAGACACAAACTGCTCATCTTCCTTTCTCTGATTCCTACCTGTGCACTCTCCTGAAGCTGCTTCCAGCCACCCTGCCCAACACCAGGCAGTAGCTCATCCACTCTGGAAGGTAGTGGCAGCTGGGAGGGAGTGAGGAGCCACTTAACTCCCATTATCTGACTTGAACTAATCATAAAGGCTGTTTAGCCTGTTGGGAGGTCTTTGACCACTGACCGTTGGACTTTGACTCTCATAGGGGAAGTTGTTCATCCAAGATCCCCAGCAGAATTTAGTTTTCTTTCTTCTTACCCTGCCTCAAAACTCTGTCTTCCACAGCAGCATTGATTAAAGAGTATTCTTTAGCTTCTGAAAGAGAGAGAGAAGACTGTTCCCATGTTTGACCCAAATCCTCCTGTTATCTCCTTATGGATCCTTAGCTGTACTCACATGTTCTTCATGCTTTCTGGGGAAGGCTGCTTGTTCTCATTTGGTCCTCAGTCCTGGCCTTGAAAAGTGGGTCTTGCAGGCCCCACTGCAATACTGATGATAAGGTTTATTTTAGAGTTGGCTGACAAAGGCAGTGAACTCTTCAGTTATTAAGGACACTCAGCTAAATGCCGGTTCCTTCTGTGCTGCAGCATCTCATCTCTTTTGGAATAGGCACTTGCTGCTGTTGGATCACACTCACATGTTCTGCACTGTTAATTTCCCCCTGCTACAATCAATCTCTTTAATATTAAGAGACATTAATATGTCTCTATAAAATTTCAGATCACCTCTGTAAAATTACTGAGCAAATGTGAGCCACAAGGTAGATCTTGAAATGGTACAAATAGGCAGAAGTGCCCTGCATCCCTTTAGAATCATTTGACATTGGGACTGGAGGACAGCTCATGGGACATCTCAGAGGCAAAAGTGACCTGAGAGATGGAGGCAGAGGGAACTTCTTACTGTGTGGAACATGCACCACTAGTGCTGTTGTCCTTCACAGGTCTTGCTGAATCATGAAACAAGGAAACATGGGGCAGGGGAGAAGAGGTGGATCCCCATTAAGGCAAAGCAGGGTTTCTATTAATTTCTGTAAATATTAGTGCCACCTGCTTCTGCTGTGTGTTTCAGTTCCTTCAGGAGAGGGGCAGCTGCACTGGGGAGAGGACAGAGAGGCTTCTGTAGGACCATATTAACCTTTTCACTCTCTTTTTTCCCATTTTGTACCTAAGGAGTTAGACATGTAATACATGTGGTGGAGTCAGGTGATTGTGTGGTGTCACTGTGCATAGGAGTCTTTATTTTTACCTGATTGAAGCAGTCCCTCAAGCAAACCAAAAAGCCACCCACATTTCATTTATTGCTGTAGAATATTCTTAACACAGCCACCAGTACCCATTGTATCCAAGGTTGCAGTTCATCTGCTGAGCAAGAGCAACACAATCCCAATCTTGGCAGCATTCAATCCATCAACTCTGTGAGTCTTGAGCCAACTGCTGACATAAGAGGCTTTCCACTCCTTTCATTGCCCTCTGTAAAATGTTCTTGAACTTCTTCAGAAACTTGATAAAATAATCTTCTGCTTTGTGGCTGGAAGGTCCTTGGAGCTGGGCTGTTTTGACCAGGAGTGAGCCATGAACACGTGGGTTGATGACTTGGAATATGTTTGCATCCTCTCTGAACTGAGCAGATATAAAAAGGGTGATCTGTGTGTATGCTACAGACACTGGGCTATATGTAAAATTAGGGTAGTTCAAAGCCCAGACTCACAGGGGACCTGGGCTCTGCACTGGAAAGCAGGAACATTCTCAGAGTCTGCCCAGCCTACAGACCTTTTCCTTATGTATAATAAGATTGAGCCAACATGAACAGTTCCATTGGCCACAGTGGCACTGATAATGCAGGGACATAAATATCCACCATGTGAACCCTTACATCTTCTTCCCACTTCTTCATTGCTCATCTTCAAAATTTTATTAGTATTAGGCAGAAACCTATGATAGGTTGTTGAAAATAATTACTTATGCACCCCTTAATCTAGATTTGCACATTTTTCTTTGTGCTTATGGGATTGGGAATTGAGATTTTGGGACATTTCTGCTTAGCAGCCAATATTGTATCTAAGTCCTGTTTAATCTCCCCCACACGGTGAAGAGCAAAAGGCCAGAGCTGTGCTGCTCAGTGACATAGGAAAGGTCCTGTCCTGCTTGGAAGTGATTAGGGAGTCCTGCTGTTGTCAGCATTTGAAGTGAAGTGTTGCCAGGTTACTTGACCAGTCAATAGTGAATGCTCATTAATCTATTTTCTGCTTCTTGTTGACAGCTGTCTGATAGCCTGATCAATTTATGATTGCCATTTGTGAGATGGCCTCCTGCTGCTTTACTCTGTCCTTTTGTTTTAAGAAAGAGGAGAGCAAAAATCTAGAGCTTGTGTTTTCCTGAGCTTCGGGGATGAGGTGGAAATGCCAGATTTTTAAAAAAATTTGCATCAGTTTTCAAGATCAAAATCTCTTGCAGTGTTTTCTGTGACAACACTGAAAGTATAAATATAGAAATCACAGACAGTTCCCTGGAGACTGAAGGCCTAATATGTGAATAATCTCACCTCCTACTTCATAACAATATCATAGGGAAAAAAAAGGTGTATTATGCATATCTGTAGCTCTGCTTCCACAGTGTCTTGTCTGGAGTGTGAAGTGTGTGTGTAAATATTTGAAGGGTAGATCTCAAGTCCCCAGTGTGGGAGAGAGACTACACAAATAAGGTGCTATAACTTTGTGGTAGCACTTGATAAGGTTTTGCATCTGCCCTGTAGCCAGGAGCCAAAGCACACTTGTTCTGGGCTTGCAGCTTGTGCAGTTAATGCAAGGCACGGGTCTCACCAGAGCTCAGCAGCACTGAGGTGTTTCATGTGCTGACAGTCATGCAGTCCACTAAGAAGCACAAGTTAGCTAATCAACTGTATTTAAAATGGCACTGTAGTTCTGCTTTGTCCTCAGCAAGCATCTCTAGATTGTGAAAGCATTCTGAAAGCGGCAAAATCCAGCTAGATTGCCAAATTGTTAAAATAGTTATGGAATTGAATGGGGTTGTTCCAGACTACAGCGGCTGAGGCTTTGGGAATAAGGAAAGGAACAACCAGACACTCTGGATTTGGAAAAGTCTCTGACTAAAGCGCTTGACCATGAGCTCTTTCAGTTCATACTATTGTGTTCATTATCTATCTATCTATTTATCTATCTATCTATCTATCTATCTATCTATCTATCTCTGTATGTGTGTGTATATACACATAGATATATGAGCACATCCGTACATGTGCACACATATGTATATATAAATGTGTATTTGTGTGTGTGTTTATATAAATTGTACAACAGTCAGAGCACTGTTGAGTGGCAGTTGTATTTCTCCCAGTCTGGCAGGGTGAGGAAGGGAACAGGGATGCTTTTGTGAGGGCAGCAGAGGGGATGGTTGTTCCCCTGTCACTGCCGGGAGTGTGCCATGAGCTCGGGGTCTCTCTGGCACAGAGGGATGCATCCGGCTCGGCTGCAGGATGCAGCTGTGTCCAGGCCTGGGAAAAGCCTGTTGTTGTCTGTTCTGTGGTGGCTGGGGCATTCCCCTCTCTGGAGCATTCCCTCTGGCATCTCCTGCTAGCACAAACCTCTCCGCTGTGTGCTTAAGATGAAGAGAAAACAAACCCAACCAAATGCCTTTCAGAGGCGGTCCTAATTTTCTGGTGCTGCTTGTCCATCTAGTACAGACAGGGCTTTGCAAGTGGCTTCCTGAACAGCACTGGGTGTGTTGCTGTGTACAGGAATTTTATAATAACTATTTGCATCAGTGTAACAGCATTTCAGAAAGTATCTCCTTTAGATCAATTCAAATGCTGCTGAAATAAATGGATGCACAGGTCAGACAGTGATTCATGGACAGTGCTAATCAACTCCATGTCTGCTGAGCTGCAGATTACTCCAGTATTGCTTTCTCAGCGCCACACTCCCACAGGAAAGCTGAAACAGAATGTTGGTCAAACAGGACAGGAATTCTTCCTGTGAAAAGCAGTAGCTACCAAGGCCTAACTGTTGGGAAAGGATTTATTTTTTTGTAGGTGGAAACCTCGTGAGGCACACCTGGCTCTTGTATTTCGGATTCTGACTAACTTGGAATGCTTTCCTGATGGAGAAGTTATCAGCTTTGCACAAGAAATCAAACTTCTTGGTTTATGGGAGGAGGAAATTGAGAATTTATTAAGTCTGTGAGATGTAATACAGAGACAGCTTAAGTGCTTTAGATTTGAGGCTTAAACCATCTGTAGATGCTGGAAGACTGAACAACCACTGAGATCAGAAGTCATGCCTGAAGAGCAAACCACTCCTCTAGAGCATTTGTCATCATTTTATCTCAAAGTGCTTCTTAAAGGAGGCCACTTTTCTAATTTCCCATTCACAGTTGAGCAAACAGGCATGGAGAATGGCATGGGGAACAGGCTGACCAGGGTGGAGCCAGGACCTGAAGTTGTTCATCCTGAGGTGCAGGAGGAAAGTTGTCCTTGGAGTCTCCCTGCCCTCGAGGTCCTCATTCTGGAGCTATGGAAATGGTCCAGTAAACCTGCTGGAGGGGTTGTGGTGTGTACCTGTCAGCATCTCTGCTGTGCAGTCCTCCAAAATTGTACCAATACATCAAAGGCCGAATGGTTTTCTGATTCTCTTTCCAGCAGCTCTTTAGAATAGAGTAGAATAAAATTGAATCAAATGTCGCCTTGAAGGAGACCTCAGCTCCTTCTTGTAACTCTGTGGTGGCCAGCATCCCTGACTGCCTTGCAGTGTAGGTGCAAGTAGTGTTTAACACCCTGTGCTCTTCTGAAGGTATTTTTCCTCATGATCCAACCCTCAGGAGGACATGCTCTCATTTCACTTTTTTGCGTGGAAGCATGGGACTGAGGAATTGTGGAACAAGACAGGAGAGCAGATCTCATGCAAAGTTTGGGTTTCAGTTTGTGTAGGGAGTCCCAGAGCAGGGCACTGAGCCCATTTGCCCAGCCTAACCAAATCATAACTCCACACTGTAAGCCTGCTTGGTTGTGCCTCCAAGACTTGATTCATGGCCCTGCCCCTCTGAGTCTGGGATTTAGTGATGTAATTCCCAAAAGTTTTGATTGATAGAAAACGAGAAAGTGATTAGAAGATCTTGCAACGTGTTAACAAATCACTCACAGACAAATGTTGATTTATCTGCAGTATAAATTACCCTAAATGAAATGCTCTGATTTATCCAACTTTCTTGTAGCAGGAGGGACTGATTTAGTGATGCTGAGCCCAGCCATTAATGTCCCATGTTCATAAATTGCAGAGGGCATGTGTTAAACTGGGATTTATAAACCCAGTCAGGCTTTGTGACTTGACCCTGTAGCTTTGATGTTGGGCACCTTGAAAGTTGTGTCAGCTGTGAGAAGTATTGCCAGGCAGAGGACACTGTTGACATGACCTTACTAGGGATTTCCTCTTTTGGAGCCTGGGGACGCTCTGCACTTTTGAATTTGGAGATCAGATCAATAATCTTTTGCTTTCCCTTTCTCACTCCCAAGTCAGCAGAAAGAAGAGACATGGGAGAGTCCTTTCTGATGGGCACACAGGGGAAGGTGGGGCTTTATGCATCCGTCTGTGGTAATTGCTGGTTCGTTTATTGCCTGCTGCTTTATGTTTAGTGGAGTCCTGGGAGATCAGTGTGGGGAAGAGGGAGACAGGATTTAAAGTGAGAAGGAATTGCTACCGTCCTTCAAGCTGACTTCCTGAATTATTCAAGATGTGGTGTTTCGCCTTGTAATTCTCACACCAAGGGTAATAGCTTTGTAACTGAAACTGGCAACTGTGCAGAGATCCAAGCATCCTCCCCTAACCTCACCCCAAAAATTTACTTTCAAGTCTGTGCTGCACAGAGTAGGTTTTGTGAGGTATGAAATACAGCTGTGGTTTTGCCCTGCAAAGCTATGAGCTTTCCATCTTTGTAAATTTTTATTTTATAGCAGTACTGGGCTATAGGGAGTCATAATTGGCCAGCTCTTTGTTAAAGATATATAATTCATGTTTTTCCACCAGGACATCCAAGGTGCAGTAGTTTCTGGTATGTAGCAGTTGCTTTTAAATGAAATTACTTATTTCATAATTGCAGGTAAGCATTGCTACGCTTTTATAACGGAAGGTGGCTTTGGCTGCTGGAACAAAAGAGAATTTTAATTAGATTGGGAATTCAAGCAAGCTACCCCCCACCACACTCTTCCCCAATGCTAAGTAATGCCAGATGAGGCTTGATTATAATTATGGTGTCATGAGTGTTAAAGCTTTCTAATGCACATAATGATGCTTTAAAAATGACCTCCTGCACACTGAGATTTATCAAGTTATTATCATTGCTGTATGTCAAGATTAATCGATAGTAAATAGAGCTTCAGGGGGATTGAAGAAACTCTCTGAATTGAATGTTCTCCTGAGACCCAAACCTGGACAGATTGACTGAGTTTCTGTGGCTTAACGATGCAGTTGTTCCCTTGCCTGCGCTGGGTGTGTGATGCACAGCAGGAGGGGTGGCTGTGCAGCCCCTCGCTGACAGTGAATACAGATGAACTTTCCGTTCCCCTCAAGTGGAGTGTTCTTGCCAAAAGGATCACAAACTACTTGCCTGTTCTTGGACTTGGTGCTTGCTCCCTCACCAGCCAGGCACGGCAGCCCTGCCATGGAGGAGGTTTGCTGGGCTCTCTGAAGCAGCAGGTTTTGATAGACCAAAGACCTTTCCCAGGTCTCAGGGTTAATGTTCAGGCTCTCTGCTGCACTGTGACCACCTGAGCAGCTTCCAGATTGCAGAGGGCCAGTGCAAACCCAGACAGAAATTTTGTAAACGAAAGGCTGTAGAGGTTATAAACTGTGATGGTGAGAAAGACTTCTGTGACCAGTGGCCTGTGCCTGTCATTGAACACTGTTGCAATTTCTAGCATTTACTAGGAACACCCAGAGAAATATTAATTCTCCTTTTTCTCCCTCCAATTGTTATCACTGCAAGTAGCACTGTTTACAGTTCTGCTTTTGTCTTTGTAACTGATAGCTCTCTTGTTTAACAACTGTAGGGAAATCTGGGGCAGTCCTATTTTTGCTTAGTGACACTCAGAGCACTAAACGTTGCAATGAAGTCCCAGTTCTCCTGAAATCAATAGCAACATTTTTGCTGACATCAGAAGAGGGAATGTGCGTCTGTGGATGCTTTCAGGTTTTTCCTGGAAAAGCCAAACTTAAGGCTAATCTGATCTCAACTGATGTAATTTAAACTGAATAATTATTATAGACTGGTTATGAGATCCCAGAGCAGATAAGATCATCATGTAAAGAAAGGGCTGCACCAGGCAGTATCAGACTCTGCTCCACAGATGTTACGGTTCTGGCCCCAAGTCAGGAGATGCTTCATGCGTGTTTAACTTCTGAGCTCGCGAATAGCTCCTGCAACTTCAGGGAGAGGACTCACATGCCTAACCTTCAGGAAGTGCTGAAATTCTCAAACCATGCCTAAATTAAGATCTAATACACAGACAGCCTTTCTTGAATTTTAGGTTTCTCTGCCTGGCAGCCCTGACCTTCTGCAAGCTTGTGGAGGGCTGATAACTGTGTTTTTGTAGATAGTCCCAGCCAGTTCAGTTAATCTAGCAATGATGATGGCTTCAAAATTCAAAATACAGAAGATACTTAAACTGCATGGACTGTGCTTCCCTACTTCTGCGAATTTAAAGAGGGAGAATGCTGTTAAGAGGAGCAGTATGTGTGACTGTAAAATGTAACTACAGCACAATAAACCTTGGTCGCTTATTAACATATCTAGCAATACCAGAGCAGAATGGAGGATCTGGTAGAGCCTTCTAAAAGTGCCCAAGGCACA
Source organism: Grantiella picta (assembly GCA_013397955.1). Lineage (NCBI taxonomy): Eukaryota > Metazoa > Chordata > Aves > Passeriformes > Meliphagidae > Grantiella > Grantiella picta. Next base: position 51,642 of record VZRM01005066.1, read on the forward strand.
TTGGGGTGTGTGGGGCTGTTCTCTGCATTGTGCCTTGCCAGGTCTCAGGAGTCACCTGCTTGTGTCTGGGGAGGCAGAGGCAAAGCAGTGTGTGGAGAGAAGATGGATGCTCTCTGCCAGAGAGCTTTTTTCATTTTTTTTTCTTTGATTTCTTCTTGTTTTGTTGCTTAGATCAGTGTTGAGATCAAAGGCATTCCAGTGGGACTGATAAACAACTTTTTTTTTTCTGTGGGAAAGAAGAAAGAGATATTCAGTAAGTTATTTTGCACAACTTTCTACTGTACCAGCCATGTTAATTGAGTTTGCTCCTGTGATTAAACTAAAATAGATATTGATCGTATCTTTGAACAGGCTTTTGGCTTCTGCCCTGTGAAAACTGCCTCCTTCAAGTAGGGCTCTTCATCAGGCAGCATCTCCTAAGCAGTCTCACCTCTGACCAGATCAAGATGCTTACCATTATTTTTGCTCTGTCAGTCCCTAGAGACCCACTTGCTGATTCTCTGGTCACCTCTGAAAATCTCACCAGATGTGAGGTAACCACCATGCTAGTTTTTCTTTGATATTCCTTGAAGCCCCTCTCTGCTGGGAAGTGGATGTGTTGTGCTTGCCTGGCATCAGGCAGACAGGAACTGAGGTTCCATCACTGTGCTCTCATTGCTTCAGCTCTCTGTCCTTTCACCTCCTTTACTGGTGAGCTGCCAGGAACAGGTTGTAAGTGGTGTAGGACAGGGGAAGGCATCCTCCCTGCTTGTCCATGCAGAATGGTGCTGTGATTCCTCACAGCCAGTGCCTGGAAACTAATATATTGAGTCTTTCCTTCTTGGGGTAGTAATAGGAATGAGCTACAGATCCTTCAGATGATCTGTTCCATTCCTGACCAGTGAGCTTTGAACAGTGGGTTCCTTCCAGCTGTGTCTCTCCCCACATGTGTTTTATCCATTTTCTTGATTTTCTTCTCTCCCTTCATTTTCCTTTTGATATTTCTACCTCATGAGGCAAGTAAGGAGATCATCACAAGCTCCATGCCAGCAAGGAGACAAGGATGAGTTCACTAGTGTTTTGGTCATGATAAATAGTCATTCGGTGGTACTGCCAGGCGTTCAGAGGAAAAGAGATCTACAGGCAGAGTTTACCATTTCCTTAATGAGAATGTCTGCATAAACCATCACCCAATCCAGCATATAATCCTTCACCTTTCCCTCTCTAACAGTTTGTTTCACTGCAGAAGAGCGCTTTTGGGTAGTTTTTCCAATAGCATTTACAGAGTGTCCTCATGCCTCCCTGTAGACATGCTGTGGGAAAATCCCAACTGGCAATTCATGCTGGAGAGCAAGCGTGGGGCAAGTGTCTGTGATGGTGAAGCACGAATTCTTAGGGAGCCTAAATTCACCAAGATGCCATTTTTCTCCTCTGGGCATTGCTCCTTGCACAGCTTGCTGCATTTGTGGCCTAGTTTTAATGAGAGATTTTTGACTATAGTTGTGAATGTTGACATTTTCCTCTATTTTATTTTTTTCCTTCTTTGGGTTTGAGCTGAGCACACACTGGATCGAGGAAGCTCAAGGGTGCCAGATTCAGTTCTAGTGACAGCAGGTATCATGTCCTAGAGTCTGCTTTATAAATGCCCAAAGATGGTTAAACATTTATTTCCCCCATTATTTCTATTGAAAAGTAGCTTCTGCCTCATCCTTCTGGTCATAGAAACATTATAATTTCCAGTTCAAATTTGCTCGTGGCCTTTTTATTCTTCTTTGGTTATTTCTAGTCACTGATCTTGACTAGCTATTTTTTTTTCCTTGGTGTTTGCCTTTGAGTTATTTCTGGATTGCAGTGATGACCCTTCTCAGCCTCTGTTTGGTTAAGCTAAAAAAAGCTGGCTACTCTGGTCTCCCTGAGAGGAATGTGCCTTACTCTGATTATCCTACCAGTCTTAGTCAGCCTCTAGCTTTTTTTTACAACACACACATACTGAAGATCAGTATGTGTCTGCTGAAGAGGGACCCACACAGCACCCTCTGTGTCCTGGCTGGTTCCCCCAGGTTCTGGACTGTTTAAAATTGTTTTGCTCATCACAAGAGTCACATGTGATTTTCAGTAAATACATGTTTTTGTTTTTTAAACTGAAACTCCAACCACCATTCACTGAATGCAAAAGCAAGTTCTTGTCTGTGCTGAGAAAGGAATGGTGTGTAATTCTTTGGAGAGTTAAAGGATGGAATATTTGCCGGGACAGTCCAGGTGCTGAAAGTATTTAAATAGTTTGATTCCCTTGCTCTGTGAGAGCAGGACAGTTATTGCCATCAGTCCTTTACCACCTGTCTGCTCTACTTTAAGTTTTAGTCTCTGCTTCTCTAGGCAGGAGCCTGTTGTGTAATAACAAATGGGACATTTAAATACAGTAGCTGTGAGTTGTGTCTGAACTCTCTGATTATTTGGAAATCACAGAAAAAGCTTCCAAACCCATTGCAATAAAGTCCATATCAGAATAAAGTTTGCCAGGCAGCCCAGGTGCTGCACGGGGTGACCACTGTGAGCCTGATGCATTAAGGTCTGAGAAATTCTGTCCCTGGTCTGCAAAAATTAGTGAGTGGAGTTATTGTGCCATTTGAAGGTATGGGAGGTGCAGGTAGGAAGTAACAGCTTCAATGCAGTTGGAAGCCATAGGTCAAAATTTCAGTCAGGGTAACAGAGGAATTGATGGCACTGTGTGGCTTTCTGCCAGCTGAAGAGTGGGCCTAATATTTGTTATCCCAAGGAAAAAGGTCCAGTCAATCAGACAGCTTGTCTGGAGAACAAAGGAGCAAAATAGATTTTAATTGCCCAGTAGGCATTTCTTCAGCACAAATCTGTGTTTATATGCCAGAATAATTTGCGTTTGTGTCTGACATAGATTGGACTTGTGGAGGGACTTCAGTCTGGGCTGTTATTCTTGGAGGATTGTGGAAATGAAGGCATATCCTCCCTGCCTTAGAGTCTGCACCTGAAGACACCTTTCAGGTAGGAGTTGTTTTCTGTTGGTGGCCAGAGAGGTAAATGATGTGCAAGCTCTCTTTAAAGTAATGTGAGAGGAGAAGAAAGAGAGAGAGAGAGAAAGAGAGAGAGAAGGGACAGAAAGGTCCTGAAGGGTTTTCTTCAGCCTGCCTTAATTTGGAGGTGACACTTCATATGTCAATTTAAATTAAGCCATTTTAAATAGCACCCACCCCAGAGCCTCTTTTGCACCTTAAGGCAGCAAGTGTGGGGCGCATTGGGTGACTGACACAGTTGAGGACAGAGAGGGAGGGAGCAGCAGGAGCTGAGATGAAGTGTTTCATGGCAGGGCTGCTTTGTCCCCTGCCATGTGTGATCACATGTAATTACCAGGCTGTAGTTCACCCCTGTTCTCTTTAACACATGTTTGGGCCTAGTGTTCTGGTGTGTTAAATCCAGGTATCTCGTACTTTTGTCATGGTTTTCTTCAACCCTTCTGATCTGAGTAAGGTTTAAATAAGAGTCTTGTCTGGGTGTTGAACAGTTAATGTTCTAGGGAGCTAACACCTGCATCTGCAGCCTTGTCCCCTCCTATGCAGCTGAATAGCATTTCATGATGGCAGGGAAATAATTCAGTACAACCAGGCCCTGCTCTGCGGGCGATGAATAAGCTCAAGTAAAGTAGAGGTCACTCATGTTAATCTGAAGCAAATAGGATTGTGGGACTGGGGGAAGAGGGTGAACCCCCTTTTTTGTACAAATTCTATAGCTCAGAGGCTTAGGAAACACTTAATAGTAAACATTTGCAAAAAATCCATGCCATTAACCTTTTCCAAGGGGAGAGACAAATGGTTTTCCTGCTTCATTTTGTGCAGGTCTCACATTTTGGTACGTATGCAAATTGTGCTGGGTGGCAGTGTCTCATACAAATCAGCTTGAGATGCAGAGGCAGCCATGCAAGCAAAATGGCTTGTCTTTCCCTGCAGCTGCAATGAGACTTCTAGCACAGGAGAACCAGACAGGGAGAGAGCCTGATTTGTAAGGAAGCATCAGAAGGAGAGAAGAAAATCAGAAATCCTCCTAAAATGCTGTCCCAGTAGCAGAAAGCTTCATGTCCATGCCCTATGTTTTTGATTACCTGAAGAGCATCCAGCAGTGTTTTATTTTCTTTTGGGTTTTGGAGTGTCCTTATCCTGACTTCTCAAGGCAAGGATATATATGATCAACTCATGGCTGTGCAGAACTGAGGACGTTTTGTTTAGGAAGAAGAGATGAACTTTTTTGAGATCAGGACTGAAATGGGCATGGAAGATAACAGATATGAAACACAAGCAGGCAGCTTTGCAGGAGTATTGACTGCCTGTTGTAAGGACATTGTGCAAGAGCTGGGCATTACATTGTGCTGCTGCTGTTCTCTGGCCGAGATCCTTTGTGGACCTCTGAATCAGGTTTTTTCACACTGTTTGACAGTAGTTACTTATATGCCTGCATAGAATCATCCTAATTATAAATCTAATGTGTCTCCAACCCCTTTGCAATATTTCTTTTATGAGTTGGGTAGGCATCAGGCATTTACATTTCCAGGAATGAGTCCTCTGTTCTCTCGCTCTTACACGGTGCTTTTCCATCAAGTGTACCAGGAGCAAGTATCCAGCCGAGTGGACTGAGTTTGACTTTCTGAGTCTACAATGTCTCTTGGTTAACATGGCAACAAGGCCAAATGTTATTTAATTTTAATGATAGGTGACAGCAAAACAGATGAGAAGAGAGACTGGAAGCTGATGAAAGTTCATAAAAACGTTCTTGGCTTTTTTTTGCAGGTTTTTTTTGGTTTGGTTTGGTTTTTTTTTTTTTTTTTTTTGGAACCAGGCCTTTCTGGAGTTCTGGCTCTTTTGACCCTGCTGTGATGGAGTGAGCCAGCAGTGCTGCCGGGCTGGATTGCAGGCGGCTCTGAGCAAGGGTGTGCAGAGCACTCCAGCAGGCAGGGAAAGGAGCTGCTTGGCACTGCCAGCTTCTTCTCTGTGTAGCTGCAAACACTCCTTGCTTTCAGGGAGGTGAGCTGTGAGAGAGAAAGAACAGAGATGCGGCTGCAGCTTCTCATCGTGCCTCGCTGGATTGGTTCCTGCTTGCTCTTTGATCTTTTTTCACACTGAGTAACAGGCAGCATGACTGCAATGTGATGCTCTGGCTGCAGACTACATTGTCTTGTTGAAAAATGAATTGCTTCAGAGCCTTCAGTCTATCCCCTGAGCTATTTCCTGTTACAACTAGGAAAGCTGGGATTTCCACGTGATTTTGAAGCTCAGAGTTCTGATGTACAGTGAAATCCTGTCTCTGTGTTCATTCTTTGCTGCTTCTGATCCCTTGTTTTCTCTTCCATTATCTCAAATGCTTTTGGAAACTGCATTTTCAATACACTGTATCGTCTCACTTGATTTCCCTTCTGTAAGCATCATGGTTCAGTAGGAGATGCAATGCTGGTTTGAAATGTTTGCAAACAAGATAGGGAAAAATACATCTGTGACTTATTAGGGGCAACAGTAATGTCTTTTACCTTTGGAGCTTACAGATGTTTTTTGCCTTTTCATCTGCCAAATACTTGCGCTTTCCAGTACTGTCTGCATCCGGAGGGTGTGTCTTGGCAGGGAATGATGTTGGACATGCAGCCTGGGTGAAGAATCTGCCTTGGGCATCGCCTGAGCTCTCAGGCTCTGTGTGTCAGCCCTTCCGCGCGTTTGTATCGGTTTTAGCATTTCACCTCCGGTCACTCATGAACTGATTCTGTAGTGGGAGACTTTGGTATTTTATTTTGTAACAGTTCATACTCACATGAACTGCAGGTTTCCGTAAGAACCTGGGCTGCCTTCTTGCCTTGGTACCTGAACACCTCCTTTCCCCAGCAGTGACAGCCTGTGCTTGTGACACATCTGCCTCTGCACAATGGTGGCAACAGCTGGGTTTTTCCACTGAGTTCCTGATCAGACCTTTAAAACTCACTGGAGATTAAGCAAGTTAAATCCAGCTTTTTCATTGACCAGACCACTTCCCTCCGAAAACGATCTTCAGACAAAATGCACTTTTTAAATTGTGGTAGAGTTGTCCCATTTGTGAGGTGTGGTGTGTGGAGGTCAAATCTTTGATTAATGTTTCATTTCTGTGATCTTTTATGAATTGTGTTCATTCCATTCTTACCGTGTTCCTGGCAGAAAGGGAGGAGTTCCACTACACAAGTAATGCCCTCATTTCTTCCTCTTCCCTGTGACACACAGATATGGGATTGCCACTTGTTTTTGCAGTTTTTGGCAGATGTAGTCTTTAACTCCAGCCATTAAAAGCATATTGGGCTCGTATTCTTTATAATTGCTAAGGTGCAGAGGTTGCTTTCTAGAGGTGCCAAACACCTGGGAACGTCACTTGAAATGGCAAGTGTTTGGTGCTTCTAAAACCAAGCTTACTGTGGGAGGGAGCACTAGGAGGAGGAGCCATTTGTATTTTCACTCCTCTCCTTTGCAGGCATCTATATCCAGTGGTGCTTTCCATGAGCACAGTTGGTGCCGTATTGCAGTCGCTGGGTTTGCAGCCCCATCACAGAGCTGCTCCACTCTCTCCAAGGTTAGAAGGTGTTTCCTAGCTTGCAGCTTAAATTTACGGACAACCCATACCTGCTGCCAGCATCATCAAGGAAGAAAGGCAGAATGCAAAGGCTGTATTTTAATTAGGCCACAATCTAATTAACTCACCTGTGAACACAGGCAGACTGCACACTGTGATTTTCTTGCTCATTCCCACCTCTTTGGGGTTTTGTTACCAATCTTTCTCTCTCTGTGGGAAGAACCTGGAAGCCAGGAGTTTTGAGCTCAGTTTCCGGCAGTGCTATTGATTCACTTGTGACTTTGTGCAAGTACCTTTGGGTTTTGCTTCTGGGGCTTTACAAACATAGGAGGGAGATGAACACACTTCATTTCTCAGCATTGATTGTGAGCCCTAATTAACACTTAGAAAGCAAGGGACTTTAGACTACAGGAGGCTGCAGATGTATATTGCTATGGGAATATAGTTAATAAATAATAGCACATATGGTACAGGAGTTCCCACACTGCATATTCCAATGGTTTATTTTCATTATTTGTTTATTGCATGCAGTCTATATCAGTCATATGTAGTATCTCCTTCATTTTTCATTACTACTTGAGGAAAACCTGGGTAGGAAATACTAATATTTTCCCTCCTAAAGTACTGACTTAATTGTGCTGTGATCCCAGGTAATGGGCCAGGCAGTCTTTTGAGGAAGAAGCCAGTACATGTATATGTTGGATGGATATTTTTTGTGTTGATGTCTTGTTATCTAGATAGTGGAAGCATCACTAAGAATCTCTTGAGATCTCAAGTGTTTCCTTAACTCTTATCCTTACCCTACCAGGAAAACATGTTCATTTTACTTAAACAATTTGTCTATCAGATTATAGAATGGATCTACCTGATTTATCTCCAGCAGCTGATGAGACCAGAGAGCTTGGGATATTAGAGAAGGCACAGAATTTTTCCCCTGCTAGGAAGGGGACAGGAGCCAATGGCACCCATGTGCTCTGGATCCGGAGAGCTCCGCACCCCACAAAGTGCCTTTGGAAAGGTTAATGAAGGGAGAAGGTGCCAGCAGATGGCACTCATGAATACACAACATTGTCTCCGGGTTCTGAAGGGCCGCAATCACTTCTGGCATGTGTAGCAAAAAGTGCAGAATTGTGCAGAATTCACCTGCTGAATTCAGACTCTGTAGGGCAGGTGGCCAGTGCTGCAGTAAGCAGAGAGCTTTGGGTTAGTGAGACCCTGTTTCCATTCAGAACAGCTCATCTTCCCAGGCCTGGTGGGTACAAGGACCCTGGAGGGATGTAGTGATGCAGCCCTGCTAATTCAGTGATGATGGGTATCACCACCAAAATTTGGCGGTTTTTGAGAACAGGATGGCCTACACAGCGCCAGGCATGCTGGCATCAGATGGGGTGGCACCTGCCTGCCCAGTGCCCCTCTCATGGGACAGACTGTCCAACTGCTGTCTGGTGCAACAAGTGGCCAGAACTGGGGCTTCATGCTGCTGGCATTCATTTCTGGTGGGCTGAGCAGTGATGTTCAGCTTTTATTAGAAGACAAAAATGGCATCAGAGGACATCTGAGGGCACATTTTCAGCAGTCAGTGAAGGCAAAGTACAGGCTCTATTTCTGAGCCAGAAGAGCAGTCTGTTCCTGGTCCATGGGATTGTCAGCCCAGCAAAGATTAGTGAGGCAAAAGCAAAGGCTGTAAAGCTCCTCCTCCCCAACACTGGTGAGAGAAGGTGATAAGGGATTCATTGTGCAACCAGGAGATAATTGGCAGCAGTGGTATGAAGCAATGCCAGTCTTTTTGCCATAGCAATTGTCCAGACATTTTGTTCACAGCTGTGATTCACCTTGCTGTGCAGTCAATCTCTTCTGGACCATGCAGTGTTTCAAAAAGAGCATGGATGCCACATAAAATCATTTTGGATTGCCCAAGACTGCGCAGGACTGAGTGTGAAAATCCATTTTGCTGGTGCAGGGCTTGGGGGAGGCAGGCAATAAAGGGACTGGACCTCCAAAAGGCAAATCAGCCTCCTCTTCCCTCACTGCAGACACCCGTAAATGTAGCTAAGGTTATAGTCACTTATCTCCTTGGAGGAGGAGGAGCTGGGCTTCACGTGCCTCAGCCTGAGCTGACAGATCAAATCTCTTATGGGAGGTAGAGCCCATGTCTCATGTGATGACAAGCTTGAAGGAGCAGGGGTGTGTCTCTGTGGTGATGTCTATGTGGAAGAGTGAACAGAGAGATTTAGATTTCACTGAAATGCATAGTGCTTGTCTTACCTTTCTTCTGTGTCTCATACTGTAGGACAGGCTTGATGTTCTGCTCTGTGCACAGGGAGAGTGGGATGAGGCTGTTTGTGGTAGCCCTGACTGCAGCTTGACCTGCAGGTGTCAGCTCCAAGGAGACAGTGTGGTCAGGGTGACTCTTCTTGGCTAAGGTGCCTCCTTGGGAGCTGCAGTCCAAGTCAACGGGAGCTGAAATGTTGGTGATGGGTGAGCCCATCCTGCTCAGCAACGGAAGTCTCTACTGGCCAGCTTTGAGTCTGGGGCCATGTGTCACTTTGTCCTGTAAAGAGTGAGTGTGCCCTGGAGCTGCCCAGCCCTGTATCAGTTCCAGAGCCTGGCCCCAAGGAGCTGCTCTCTCCAGAAGTCACTCCTTACCTGCATCTGCAGGGCTGTGCGCAGCCCTCTGAGATGTGACAAAGACAGCATATGCCAGAAGGATGGTGTTTCTCTTCCTCTAGTGATGAGGAATTTATTTGGCACTTCCTCCCCTGCCTTGCTGAGACTTTCTGAACTTCTGGGATTTCCTCCCCTCACCATGGTACAGCAGTTGTTCCCGCTGGGGCAAGCACCCCTCTCCTTCTGGAGCAGTGGCTCTCCCCTGGGCTGTGCAAGATAATTGGGCTGTTCCCCTGATGTGGAACCAACGGCTGTGCAAGGCCACTAACGAGAAGGAGCCAGGGTAGCAACAGGATTAAAAATATGTATGAGCAAATATCTTGTTTCAATTGCAAGGATGCACTGAAGCGTGAGAGTCTGGGTCCCACAGAAAGCCAGAGGCAGAGGGGATTGGCATTCAGACTGGCAGCTGCTCAGTAAAGTCACACTGATAGCACAGCGAAGGGAGGGCAGTAACCCAGTCTTATTTACACTGGTAGAGGCTGGAGTAATATCATAGAATCACCTACTGCATTTGGCTGCATCCTGTTGGCTGGAGTCCAGTGTGGATACGTGGCATCAGGAGAGCAGGTGGGATACCACCAAATCCAGTACTGGCCTCTGGCTCTGTTCCTCTCTGACAGTGGCTTCCATATGGGATGGGATCTTTCATTGTGAAGATTGTCTGTATAGAATCATCACCTGCTCCATACAATATTGGGAGGTGAATACTGAGTGTGATGCCCCATCCTGGTGGGCTCCGTGGGGCACTGGCAGAAGCTAAGTGTGACTGTCAGTGGAGGTGTCAGAGTGATACAGAGGTGGAGTGGGTGCTCCAGTGGAACATGCTGCTTTTTCCTTCATGAAAAAATAAAGATAGTTAATTTTAATTTCTTTTCTTTTAAGGGTGATTGTTCTTGGCTGGGTTGAGTCCCTGTAAAACTTCACAAAGTCATTTCAGATAGTTGAAAGTTGTCAATGCACCCCAGTCATTTTCCTCTCATTCAGTGAAGGTTTTTTTTGGGAGGAAGGTTTATGACATATCTTTACATTGAAGAGCTCGGGCTGGCAGGGAGACTTACCAGCTGACTGCAAAGGCACTTCCATGACAAGGAAGGTTGTCTTGGTACCTTGGCTGAAGAGATGAAGGCCTAGTGTGAGATCTCTTACAAGACAAATTAACTTGCTCATGGTTTCTCTGTTTATATGCTGGGTTTACCAGGGATCATAAATCCCTGTGCTCTGAATTTTATGGGTACCAAAAGTAGGAAATATCTCATGCAACATGGAGGTCATCAGACTAGTTGGGCAGCCATGCAGGTTTGCAGCCTTCATGATGCATGAGAGCACCCAGACACCGTTGCTGGGACAGGGATGGACAGGGATTCTCTGACCCCATGGGAGCTTACTGGATTCCCATATCCCAGCAGGCCCAGGGTGGAAGGAGTGTCTGACCTGACACTGCAGAGCAGAACAGGTCCAAAGTTTCAATCAGTCTCTGTCTCCAGTGGCATTGATGGCACATGTTAATCTTGGAAATCAGGCCCTCCAGCCCCATCTTATATATTAGCAATTCCAATAGAAATAGTAATTGGACTCAATCCATTGCATTTAACATTTTAACGTCAGCTGGGGATTTCTTCCTGATCCCAGCTCTTGATTAGGTGACATCTTTGTGTGCCAGATTAATAAGCCTGACTATTCTCTGAACACCTGACTTTCACAGTCAGAGGTGAGGGCTGAAATGTACTGTCATACTTTATACAGTTGACTCAAGCTGGCCAAAACGTCATACTTAAAATTCTAAATATTCTTATTACATTTGGTTTTGATTGGTATTGGATGGAAAACAAAACTTCCATAGATTTTCCATGAGTTGTGTTCTCTCACCCTGTGGATGCATGCTGAAATTGGTGCTTCCTTGAGCTTTTTGAAAGAAGCTGGTTACTGAGAGTGTTTTGAAAAGGTGTCCAACAGGTCTTACCCTCCTCCTATGGACTGTCATGTGGTTAGGGTCTCATGAACATGGCTTTCCTTAATCTTAGGGTTCAAAATTCTTCTACTGTTCAGGTAAGACTTGTCAAGCCTGGGTTGTTTTGTGCACTGAAATACATAATTCAAGAATCATGAGAAGAAAAAACACACTGTTTTGTTGGAAAACTCATGCTGCACTGCTTTCTGGGCTCTGAAATTATGATAAAAGGATTATTTCTGGGATAGTGGCCTTCTGTCTTCAAACTAATCTTTGGTTCCATCTATGCTATGTCAAAGCAGACTGTAGCTGTCCCAATGATATGGAAGATAAATTGATGGAATTAACTTCTCCTTGGTGTTTGCACCTGCATACATGCTTAGCCTTCACTATTTCTTACAGAGTTCTCTTTGTGGCCAAACAAAACCAAGGGTTTAGAGACAAACAATAGAAATACTGCTTGGCACAAAATCTTGTACATTTTACTGGCTGTGTCCTGACATATAGTGAGCTGCAAGTGTGTGCAGGGGAGAAAGGGAAGGATGGTGCTGGAAGATTCACAGTGAAAAGAATGAGGGAATATTCTCCTCTAAAGAAGTAAGTGCACTGAGGTGGTCTGTACATGTAAGTTTGGTTTTTGGCACATTCTCCATTTATTATCATGATGTGGTCAGTCTCACAAAGTTAATAATCCTTTCTCTGGACCAGCTTCCTGAAATCTTGTTTGAAGTGTCTCAATCATGTTCAGAGGAGTCAGCTGTTACAAATCGTTTGTATCACAAGGACAGTCTCAGTCCTGCTGGTGTAGCTGGTATTGGGCACCCTGAAGAAAAGAGGGGCACTTCAGGCAGGGCAGTTGGTGCCTGTGTGCTACAGCAGAGAGCCTTGAGTCTTTAATCCAGTATCAACCACTTTGCCTAATCAGCAGCTAGAGGGTTTCTTGCATTTTAAGTTTCCAGGTCACAACCCCAGTAAGCTTGGGAAGGGTATTCTCTAAGTCAAGACACACATTCATGCTTTTTCTAATTGTGAGGCTTCAGTCTTGCAGGCTGGTGTGGAAGTGCACAGACAACCCTTGTCTCTGGTCTTCTAATGCTGGGAGGGCAACTGCCCTGAGCTGGCCTGGGTAGTAAACTCTAACTGTCACGGGATATTCTCCAGGCAATGAAGCCTTCATTTGTGGACAGGGAACCACATAAAGACCTTTTTCTTCTCCAGGCCCTGTGGGCTGATGTTATCCTGATGCCTATGGTACCTTTGCATTGCAGCATACTGGGAACCCACATTCTGCAGCCCTCACAAGCCATCGTGCAGAGCCATCCACAGCACTTTTGTTCATATTCACCCCTGACACCAGTGGAGCTGTGAAATCAGAGTTCATACTGATCTAGTATGAGGCTAATTCTTAGATTCACAACATTTGTTGTGGGAAAAGTGGATTTTCATGGGAGAGCTGAATGAGCAGGACGAGACACATGGACCTAAGGATCCACTTTCATTTGTGGAAGGGGAAGGAACCACTAAAGATGAAAGCAGCCTCAGCGGTCTCATCTGCTTTGAAGGATTAACTCAGACCCTCCCCTGTGATGCCATAGCTGAAGGTCTAGGGTCTCTGAAGGGTGCAAACCTAGTTGGGTTTGTCTGTGCTACAGACCAACCAGAGGTAAGTCAACCTAGGCTTGGAGTCTGTCTTGACCGGGTTATCATGGGGCGATGAACAGAAAGTAAGGTAGAGTCTTTCCCCTTCAGCTTGCCTGTTTCGGGATTTGCGTCTGTCTCTCCACCCTGTTTTGTAGTGCATTGCTGCACCCTTCACAGGTTGGCTCCCTTCCTGCTCCCATGGAGCCTGTCTCAGGGCTCATAGGGAAATCATGGACTCCAGTGGCATCAGACTTTACTGCTTTCACCAGGATACCCTGAAGGCAGCAGGAGATGAGGTATGGCAAAGTTGCCCTGGCAGCTGCTTGACACTGCTTCCCTTCCACAGCAAACAGCACTCCAGTATCTTCAGTCCTGAATCATCCCCATGTGAAATCTTCTGGTGATGGAGTGCAAAACAAGAGGTCTGAATCCCTGCCTAAGCTCTTTCTGCTCCTGAAGCACAGCTACCTTCAGTGAAAAACAGACAGAGAGGAAGATTTTTTTATTGCAAGCATGTCTGGCCGAGAAACAGGCATTAAAAAGATTCACTAGTGGTCCCAGTATAAAAGCTGTTAATTCCATTTTGTTTCCTAACAGCCTTATTGGCTTGAATCAGTTCATTTTCATACCTTCCCTTTGGATGTTTCCTTCATGTGGTTTTGGTCTGGGATGTTGAGATGCTCTGGACAGTCACAGATTAAATACTAGCCTCCATATTCAGCATTTCTAAAACCTTAGAATATCGGGTTCCACCAATGGTTTACCCCTTTCAAGTCTGTACATCAAGGTGGGAGCTCAGCAGGTCACCCATTGACAGAGCTGAGCTCATGTGTCAAGAGCTGAGGGCTATGCAGGCAGGGCTGCTTCACGCTTACTCCACCTCAGTGCTTCAGTAATTAGTCTTAATGATTACATCGAGGTGAATGTAAATTAAAACCTCAGATCCAGGCACTGCTACAGTGTGGCTAAGCCTGAACGCAGCCTGTAAAATGGTGACATTGCACCTCTTGAACCACTCTATTTTGATGTCTCCTGGCAGACACAAGAATTGGTATCACTCCTGCTCACAAGTAGTTGGGGAGAAATTGGAGAATGACTTGTATAAAAATCTAGTGTGTTGGCAAATGCTTTTCTTATAAAAACAAAGATAAACAGCCTGGAGAAGGGTTTTTATATGTCTCATCCACTCATAGACATTTTGCAAGCTGAAAGCAGAGGCACAGTGACGTGTGGCTGTTCCAATGAAGAACCATTGTTGCATGACAACTCTTTTTGGACAAGATAAATTTGCTGCACTTGCCCATCTTGCTGTGGTGGTTTTAGTGTCAGATTGTACCTTTAAAGCGAGCTGCACCACAGTCATGCATAGCTGTTCTTACAAGGGGAGGTATCTCCCACCTCTGCTGAGACTCTGTAGTGCAGGGAGTTCGGCATGGTCATGTATCAGTAAATCTGGTGCTTGTGCTGGGCTGTGATGACTTGGCCACACTTCTCTGGGTCTGGGTTACTGTGCTGCCTTTCAGAATCTTACTCCCTGGTGCCAGGAAGGGCTGGAAACTGTTCTGTGCTGTTTGGATAGATAGGGTGAATCTTGGCTTTCTCCATCCTGAGAGCAGATTGAATTCACTATCTTGAGCAGATAAATTCAGCAGGCAGGTGGGTCATCTTTGCTTGTGTTCAGTCGAATGAGATGTTCCCCATGAAGGAGCATGGTTGATATTTAAATGCCAAACAGACAGGACTGGACTTTACAGGGATTCTCCTGAAAAATTCTGGATCCCGTTGGTGTTTCTGCAGGAAGCTGTGATGTGCTCTGTTTACAAGCTGTGTTAAGGTAGGGCTTGATACATTCAAGCTGTTAGTCCTGCTACTCCTGTTGGAAGGTGATTTAAATTGCAATTTACAAAAAAATAGGGGCCTTAGAGTGACAATGGGGATTTGTGGGAGGCAAAGCTACTGGAGGTTACTGTGCAGCTGTCACTGAGCTGCTGCCCAGCCTGAGCTGCTCTTTGCCTCAGTTTCTCCTCTGCCAAAACTGGAGGACCAATGCTGTTGGGCTGTAGAGTTTCTCGTGGGGAAGAATCACTAAAGACAGCTCAGGTAGGATTGCAGAGCACAGGTATGAACAGTGTGGGCTCGTATTGTTTCCTTCTTGCAAAACCTTCTTCCAGGATAGGGATCTCCTTGCAGACATTCCTGTCCTTTCTGAGAGAGGCAGGATTTGTGAACCTGACGCCCACTATTAATCTGAGATTATTTGTTACATGTAATTAACTGTATCTTTGTTACCTTTGAATTTTACATCACACACACCTCCCCAGAGTAGGAGAGCACTACATTTAGTTGTACTGGTTCCTGGAGGTGGATTATATCTCACTTGATTGTTTACAACAGTTGTGAAGATTCAACACCATTTTAATGAGGTATAGCAGTAGTATATTAAGAAATGTATTTATTAAATGCAGTCTTTTGTAGTTGATTGGTATTTACATTTACATATTGACATGTGTTAATAGTCCTATTGCATCCACAGCTGAAGCACTAATTTTGAGTAGGGAAATCATGGTTTGAGGTAAAAATATGTACTAAAAGTACAGCAGCTTTTAATATAAACCCTTTATTAATAAATGAAGTGTTAAGTGTATTAATAAAGTCTTATACTGACTTTAGTAAGTGTTTACAGTAGATATTTTTAAAATAAATGAAAATGAGATAAAAGACACATTCTGTCCATCACTGCTGTAAGATTCATAAGGACTTATCTATGGAGGTAATTTCTGTCTCCTCTTAGGAAAGATTCAGACCTCACTGTTTTACAGGAAAGTATGTTATTTAATATAAACGTGGGCATTCTTCTCCAGGGACTTGGTCCTGGGGATCAGAAGTTTGGCAACCGAGCTTCTCCAAGCTGTGGTGTTATTGCCATCCATGAAGGTTTCAGACTGCAGCACCCCTATCCATTGTTACTGTTGCCACAGGGAGGTACCTCGTGGGTCTCTCAAGTACAGGGTGAGTGAAACCCTTGTTTCACAAGGACCAGGTGAAGGACAAAGAGTTTCCTGGGGTGAGAAGACAGTGCGTGTGTAGATGCCAGGAGAAGATACGGTGTTTGATGCCTTGCATGATCCCACAGGTTCAGTCTTCAGAGGACATCTCTGTCCTGTCTTGCACCTGAGCTGAGAGGGTCCTCAGAACAGCAGAGTCATGTATGAATTCTCTTCGAATGAGCTGCATTGCTGCAAGTCTATGCCCTGCCCTGAGCAAGATTTGCAGGACAGGAGTGGAAAGTATTCTAAGCATTCACAGAAGTTCCCTGCAAATAGGGTAAAGTAAGGCACAGAGTGCCTTCCTGCCTTCCTGTCCAAGAGGCAGCACGTGAGAGCAGCAGCACAAGAGGTGGGAAGGCCTCTGTGTGCCAGCCTCACTGTGCCACTTGTCCCAGGCTGTGTTACTGTCCCATGCCCACACGAGCCCTGGGCACCTTCGCTGCTCAGCAACTTGAATCATTCCCAGGCAGCACTGCTGTGTCCTTGCTGCATCTTTGTGTGCATCTCAGCGTATCCCAGATCCCACAGCTGAGCAGTTGGGACCCCTGGCTGCTGGCAGGCAGCCTGCCTGTTCCCATCGTTACGTGTCGGTAGGTGGTTCCTGTCTAATGAAGCTCCTTTCCAAGGGAGGCTGTTGACGTGCTCCAGCATCGCCAGATGGTCCCCTTACCTCTTCTTCTCTCACGCTCCCTCGGAAACATTAATGATCCCTAAACCTCTCTGATGGAGGGGCTCCTTTTTGTGACAACCTCATTACGTGGTTATCAGAAGCTGCCACTATCCAGGTTGTCAGGACAACCAGCCTGATTCAGAGCCGCTGGGAAAGGTCTGAACCTCAGGCAAATAACCAACCCCAGCTCCTAGCAGATGCTCACCCACAGCCAATCGCCAGGGCGCTGGGAAGCCATGACATCATGGGCCAAGCAGGCCCCCAAATTTAATTGTCAGCTTTCAGCGTCCCTGCGTGTCCCCTCCCCCAGTGCTCCCCACATAAGCCCCTGGCACAGTTAATCAAGCACTGCTGTGGTGCCATTTCAGACCCCCCTGGAGCTGCCTGGGCTCAGCAGGGCTGTCAGAGGGGCCCCCAGAGCCCCCCATGTAATGCAGCCTTGGGGAGGAGTGGGACTGTGGGGGCGAGTGCTGGTGCCTCAGCAGCCTGGCACAGGGGAAAACTGCAGGGACTGTAATACCCACAGCTCTTAGGGACAGAATAGGTTGATTCTTATTGGGGTTTTGTTAATGGGGATGGATTGATGGCCAGAATTAATTTTATCTGTAGGACAAGCTCTCTGGCAGCTACCACTGAGGGTGGGAGATTATTTGAATACTTAATGGGATACCCTCTTCCCATAAAAACCTACTGACACCCCATCAGCAGTCAGGTTGTATTGTTCAGATTGTGTCATGTTTGCCAGCAAGGTGTGATAAATGTGGCAGAACCAGGTCTGGTGTGGATGGAGACTATGTTCACCTTCCTGCCCTGCTGAAGCAGAGGGGTTTACTCCGTGCCCTTGTGCCTTCACTAGGGCATATCTGAGCCATCTCTGGAGCAACATATTCCATTAGGCTTACATCTTACATAGCACTGACCAAGGCATCCTGCAGATATGTATCTGCAGAGCTTTCCTGAATTTCTGCCCTGCTTGAGCACGTTCCCCATGAAAGTAGGATCAGGCAGCTTTTTGAAAGGATTCCTCTTTTTGCTCAAGAAAGACTTTTAACTCACTGGCCATCCCACCTAAGTGTGCGTTTGATTTCTGAAAATGCTGGTGCTTGGTCTCTGCTGAGACATTCAGCCTTGCACACCCCTCTGGCACAGGGAAAGATGCTGGTTAGGCAGTGCAAGTCTGCAGCTCTGCAGTCAGTTTGGGAGGTTCTATCTGATTAAATTTAAGAGGTGAGGTTACCTGACGTTGGGCTTTTGCAGTCCTCAGGCATGTTTTGGAGAAGGCTATTTATTGCTCAGAGCTAAAATTTCTTTCTCTTGCTTTGCTAGGTGTTGGCTACCTGGCCCTGAATTTCTGTGGGGTTGCATCTTCAGGGAGGAGTTGCCTCTGGGCCACTACTGGCTGAGAATGCCTCAAGGAGGGGCTGGGAAGCTTGAGCACAGCCCAACACAGAGACACTCCAGCATAGATGGTTGTGATACAGCTGTCCTGCCTATTTTAGTACACAAGAAAGGAGCTGTTTGGGTTGTTGATGCATCTGGTCCAGCCAGGTCTTTCCTCCTGCTTCTCAGACACCTAAAGCATTGGGCATTGGGGCTCAAATTAGGGCAGCTTCTGAAGTTATTTTTGCAGGATGAGATCCTTGCTCAGAGACCAGATGGCTCCTGAAAAAAACAGGGTTTGGGCAGGCCCTGAGGGTCTTGGAGGCTGGACCTCGTGGGTGTGCAAACTCTCGAAGCATTTCCAGCTTGCTGGGACACCTACGTGACAGTCACAAGGAACTGACATCTAGCAGGGACTGGCCTGCTTTCCTATGCCCTGTGGGGACAAAGCCATCACCATGTCCATGTCTGGGCCAGGCCAGGCCCAGCCACACTCTTCAGGTCTGGCTCAGCCCAGCCCATCCCAGGTGGACCCATGGAGCAAGTTCAGCTTGCGCTGCTGAGCCCGGCACCCCGGGACTGTGTAGGTGCCTTGACCACACAGTCACTTGTTCTTTCCCTCTCCATGCAATGTGCTTGAGCAATGTGCCCATTGTTAGGACATCCAGCTGCCCACAATGTGCAGCAGAGCCCTCCAGCCCCAACAGGGTCAGCCTCATTACAGCTGGGATGAGGAGCAAAGGAGCTCTGTGGTTTGGGCAATTTTCCCCTTTGCTTTTGCATCTTGTCTTTGTCTCCTTTGCCAGGAAGACATGGGACAGGCAGGCAAAATCAGCTTCCTGTCAGGTATGGGACAGTTGGCTTCAATCCAGCAGCTTAAAGATAGCTGGAGAACCCAGGAAGGCTGAAATGCACAGGTTCAAGGGCTCTGTGGTCTCCAAAGGCCAACCTGAAAGGCACAGACATTTAATGATGCTCTGTGATTTTCAGGCAAAACTCCACTGTGCACAGTCAATGCCTGCAAAGTTTCTTTGGCTCCCAGGAGAGTTGTAGCTTTGGACAGGGCTGAGAGTAAGGGGTCCAATCTGCTTTTTCACTGTGTGCAGTCACGGAGTCAAGTTTCTGTCTTTCACAGGGGAAAGGAAACTGAAACTCTCCCTTCATCTGCTCTTGCCCAGCTTTTGGCAAAGTCAGATGGGAGCTGAACTGGGCTTGGTGCCTCAGAGAGCCTGCAAAACTTTTTTATGGTGCTCATAAGAGCAGTTTTGCTAAAGTTCATGCTTAAACTAGATTTAGTTGGACTTTTTAAAAGGAATGGAAGTGATTCACCCACAGATTCAGTCCTAACATCTGTAACTGCCTGATTTCATGCTTCATCTGCAGCTTTACCTTGAGCTGCCTCCCTTCTTTGGAAGCCTGTGAGTAGGGCACACACACTTCCCATGGCGTGTGGTGCTCCAGCATGTGGGGCTAGTAAATGACCCACCGGTCTGTTTCCAAAGCCATCAGGAATGATTTCTACCCTGATGGTGGCTCAGTACTGCTAGTCCCCCGCCTGCTCAGTCCTTTCCAGCTCTGGGCTGCTTTAAACAGCAGTTTGCAGGAGCCAGTGTGGTTTGCAGGGCTGGGTGAGCCTGTGAGGACCCTGACAACTCCTTCAGCTGCATTACCTTCCTCACTGCAGTCAAGGGACATTCCTCCAAAAGCTTTGCATGGACTTTGAAGGGGGAAGAGCCGAAGGCCAAGCCTGCACCCTCTGCTAACCAACCAGCTTTGGCTTAACAAGAGTGTGCCCTCTGCAAGAGTCACCCCATTGCTTGTCCCGACCCTCTTGGATGCACACAGTGCTGTCATCAGGGTGGACACTACATGCAGCAGAATGTGGAAGGCCTCTTCTTCCACTGTTGAGGGACAGCAGATGTGCACAATTCCCGCTGACCTTAGAGGATCCTGAAAGTCATCTATCCACAGGAGTAATTCTCTGTGGGGGTGGCAAGAACACTGACAACTTGCTCTATGGCTTGCCTGTGATCACTGCAGAGCCAGCCAGCTAAGTGACAGATTGACTCATACTGGGGAAGAAAACCTTGGTGACACGTTGGCTTACAGCAGGAAGGGACGATAGTGATTCAGTAGGGGCTGCTTGTCACGTCAGTGTGGACTGGGTGACTCAGTGAGCTCTGCTTCTGGAGAACCTGTCCTATGAACGAGCTGTAAGGCAGCAGCATGATCACTCGTGGTCAGAGAAGATCACATGCCCTGTGGTGGCATGTGGGAGGGCTAGGAGTCTTTGTTATCTCCTCTTGGATACATGTGGCCTGCCTTACCTTTGGCAATAGCAGCCAGCAGAAGGTAAGTCTTCATTGCTTACCCTTGGCTGCTCCATAGTGTGTTATTAAACATACCCTATGCATCTCCATCAGGAAAAAAACCCCAACAAATCAAACAAAAAAAATGGTGAAAGGTATGCTCACTTGGGTATGTAACAGCATAGCCCTTTCCATTGGTGGCACGTGGAGCTAGTAGAGCTTCCTGCCAGCCCTGGGACTGGGCACAGCCCCAAGCTCAGAGCAGGGCTGCTGCTCCCAGCCCCAGCACTGCCCCATCTCCATGGCTCCCCGGGCTCTGCTGCAGATATTGTAAAATTGGTCAGGTTTATCTGCATGTTCTTTCCCCCCTGGAAATACTGTAAATGTGAGATCCTCACCAAAGCTGGGTCTTTTTCTAGTTTTGACACCATTCATGAAGGAGCTGAACTTGTGGGTTCGGAAAGAGCAGGAGAAGGATCACGCTTTGCCTAGGGAAGCGTAATTTGAAAAGAATGAAGGAGATGGGAAAGCACAGACCGTGATTAAGATTTTTCTTCTGGTGCATTTGGGGATGTTTGGAAGGAGTGCCCTCTTTTTCGCAGGAGTGGCCGGAGCTGGTTGCTCCAGCCCCATTGCTGCTGGGCTTCTCCCACGTTTGCATGCGGACAGGAGAAGCCCACAGGCTGTCACACGCAGACGTCATCCGGGGGAGCCCCGAATTTCACGGTGCATTTCCTATTCCCAGCGGACGAAGACCAGGGAGCATGATGATGCCTTTCAGGACCCGTTTCAGCCCCGGCCCGTGCCGGTCCCGCCTTCCAGGTGCCCGCACCCCTCCGAGGGGCACCCGGGGAAGGGGCTCGGAGGGCGAGCACCCCCCCGCGCCGCGCTTTCCCTGCGCGCTGCCTTGAAACACAAGATTTGCCCCCAGCCCCAGCCCCGGCCCGTGTGTCGTCACCGGCC